>VDFB02058242.1:621453242-621523299 GCA_007258455.2 Sequoia sempervirens
AGGGTTTGGAACCCTAGTCGCCACAACAAAGCTGCACAAAAATCGAGGCACGAAAATAAAGCATCCAGAAAAATCGGAGGACAACCCATTTGAGATCTCGGAAAACACACCAAGAATCTGCAATCAAAAAAAAAAAATCGACTTGAAACTGAGGCACATATTTCGAGGCACAGAAAACGAGGTACCCAGAAAATTTGAAGACCAACCCAATTGAGATCTCAAAAAACCCAGAAGGAATCTGCAATCAAAATAATTTTTTGCCTTGAAACAGAGGGTCAAAACCCTAGATGAAAATTTCTGAACCCTAGGCCGCCATTAAAAGACCAAAAAAATGCAGAAAAATGGCTTGAAACTCCATGAAATCGTGGCAAACTGAAGTTGAGTAGAGGGGCGACCAAGCTAGGACAAGAAAACGTCCTCCACCGAGCTCAAAAACCAAGTAAAAATGCGAAAAAACGCGATTTCACAGAAAAACACGATTTTCAAAGCCGAAACCCCATAAAAATGCAGAAAAAACGCGATTTTCAGAGCCGAAATCCCATAAAAAAAGCAGAAAAACATGATTTTCAAAGCTGACATCCCATAAAAATGCAGAAAAATGCAATTTTCAAAGCTGAAATCCCATAAAAATGCAGAAAAATGCAATTTTCAGCCCGCGATTTTCCCAAAAGAAGCCACAAAATCTCACGTGAATTTTTTTCACGAATTGCAGATTTAAAAATCGCCTAGAAAACAAGTCAAAACCCTTCACGGGTTTGAACACAAAAACCTGTCTTTGCAAATCTGTACCAAAACAAAGAGCCCTCCCAAGATCCTGAGCCCTCCGGTGAGGGAGACGAGCTCAATATGGCTCTAATACCATGAAACAATTTTGGGCTAGAAATTGCTTGAATTAGCAAAGGAGATCATTACAATATATAGGTGAGGTAAAATACTGTAGACATTAAATGTCTACCTACCAGCTACCTACCAACAACTAATAGATATAATTGACCATTATACAATAGAAGAATATAATATTCTAACAAATATGTCATCCCCAAAACCCTGCATAACAAGGGCATATCCCAGGAAACATACCTTGGATGGGGAGACATACCAAGGATGGCCCCTAAATTTTGCAGAATGAGGATAGAGAGGGTACATTCTATCCCTGTTCCCCCATCTCCAAGCAGAAGGGCACATTGGTAAATCCTTATTGGTGCATCCCTAGGATACATTGTATTTGATTCAATTGCAATGGATTGGGGTTAGATTTGCTTGGTTTAACGTAGGGTTGGATTTTTATTTTACATTTTTTTTAAGGTTTAGGGATGTTGCCCCCAGATGCAGTTAGGAAACAACCTAGAAATTCCAATTTCAAATCCACAAAAACAAGTAATGTTTTGAGCCATTTTTGGAACAGCCTAGCACTCAAGAAATATTTCCCCCAACAATCAGGATCAATTTTTCATACTGCAAAAGTTTCAAAGGAAAAACAGAGGGAGGGGGAGTTTCCTGCAACATAGTATATTACATGTTATAGTATGCATAGTTAGCACTGCTAGTTTTAATCATTTACACAATGCATATAGAGAGAATATACCAAAATATAAAGCTTTTAAGTTGGCATCTATAAGGTCATCTCAAGAAATTATTTCTTTTGCATGTCTCTGTGAATTCTATGATTATGCATATGGTCCCTAAATAACTAGGGCCTTTTCTCATAATTGCACATGATACCTTAAACTTGTCTATCATGCTACTCAGCATTGTGAGCCACAATGAAATTCCAGCAATCCGTGACAAAACAAAGTGTGTCTATGGCAGATGGTCATCCTAATGACGTATCCTAGTTATTATGGTTCCTCTTTGACATGATCACAAGGGAAGTTAGCTCAGTTGATCCACATGCTACCACATCAGAAAATTTGGCAATTAGATTGAGAAAGTAGCATATACATGTTCACATACATATATGCATTGTAACCTTTCACAAATGAGGCTCGATCCTTTAGCCATTAGATAATAACAAAACCATAGCCTGTAGTTTATTTTGACGCAATAAAGCTGTCATGGTGAATTTCTATAGGTTTCCTAGTGTAGCAACATATCTGACAACTATTAATTAAAAATCCCTCTGCCTTTCCACAAACTTACCCCACTCTTGGATTTGACCCCACAGATCGCTCTCAATATTATCTCAAGAAGTGGGAATGCCATGGGCTCTTCCACCTCTTAATACTTTAAGGAAGCAGTATCTCAAATGTCAAGGCAGGTCTTGTTAGAGATTGCAAACAGATTTCTATCAATTAAATGCAGATTTACAAGTATAAACAAAGAAATAAACACACAAAAAATGGACAGCAAAAAAACAACACCAAGATTTAACGTGGTTCACTCAAAACTAGGCTACATCCACCAACAGAGAGTCCAAAATATATTAATCTTCCAACAAATAACCTTTACAAAGCTTGTAGCAACTATTGCAACTAGCAGCAACATTTTTTTTACCACGTTTTTCCTTGCTGATTGTTACACAACCTTTGTTGCATGTACTTGCAGCTTCTCCCACGTTTTTCCAGCCACTAATCTGCGAACTTCTACTAACGTTTTTCACGCCCAGCAGCTATGAAAACCCAAAAACGCATGTCTATACACCTTCCCATGCATGTACAACAGCTCTAAATCCAAACATAACCATTGGTTGTCTCTCATTCAACCAATAACTCTTTTCTTTTGGGCGGTTATAATAACTTTTTTTGGCTATTCATTTAATTGTAATTTAAATATTTGTAACTATTCATTTCAAGCATTAACTATTCGTAGCAAAATATTTAATAAAATAATGGTGAAGATGTTTTTTTTTTCAACCAAATCTGATTGGTCTCCATAACAGAACAATCTCCCACTTAGAGACTAATCATAACACTACAGCCCCTACAACTCCCACTGGAAATAAGTACCTTGGACCCTATTGTTCTATTTTAATTTTAACCTTGAAGACCAACCGAAGCAGATTAGTGGCTGGAAAAACGTGGTTGGTGTATAGACATGCTTCTCCCTTGTCACTGCCTTTATAAACATATTTGTTGGATTGTCATCTATATGAATCTTTTCCAGCTTTACTTGTCCATCCTCCAACACCAATCGAATAAAATGATACCTCAACTGTATATGTTTGGTTTTTGAGTGCGAGATAGAATTCTTTTCAAGATATATAGCACTTTGGTTGTCCATAAACAAGTAATTTTCAACCTGTTGTTTGCCCAATTCTTCCATGAAAAATTGCAGCCATATTATCTCCTTTGTTGCCTCTGTTGCAGCAACATACTCTGCCTCCGTGGTAGATAAAGCAACTACCTTTTGAAACCAAAAAATCCAACTCACTACTGTCCCACCAACTATAAATACATAACTTATGGTACTTCGTCTAGTATCAACATCTCCTACCAAATTTGAGTCTACATAGCCTTTTTAAATCAGTATTAGAGCCCAAAAACATAAACATTTATATGATGTACCTCTCAAATACCTAAGAATCCATTTTACCACATTCCAATGCTCCATTCCGAGATTACTCGTATACCTGCTAACAACTCCTACAGCATGTGCAATATCCGGTCCCATGCATACCATGGCGTACATTAAACTACCTACAACTAAAGCATATGGTACCTTGGACATTTTTTCTTCCTCCTCGTGTCTTTGGACACATATTCTTAGTCCATTTAAAATGACTAAGCAAAGGTGTGTCAATAGCTTTTGCATTCACCATATTAAATCTCTATAACACCTCAAACAATCAACCTGAGATAAAAACAATTTTCTATTTTTCCTATCTCTTGTAATCTTCATAGCAAAGATTTGTTTTGCTACACCCAAATCCTTCATAGCAAATGAATTTTCTAACTACTGTTTTAACTCTCTAACGTGATCCATTGTAATGTCCCCTTCTCATCAGTGATCAGCATTGGCATTCTTCAGTCTATTCCGGAACCCGTAGACTGGAATGAGGTGGAAATTAGGGTTTCATGGGCTTGGCTTTTGTAGCATTTCATTTTATTTACTATTTTTAGTAAATGATGGTTGTGGCAATATGCAGTTGGTTGTCTTCAGTCTTCTCTTCAGTGAGCATATTATTGGTTGTTTCAATATCTTCCTCTCAAGCCTTAATTGTTGAAATTTACTAAGTATTGGCATAAGTGTTATATTTTTCAATTGACCCCCTTGGCCTAAGGATACAACTTGCAAGTTGTTTTAAAAAGGGGACTTGAAGGGTACGCCTTGTCATAAGGTGATATTAATATTTTATATTTTTGAATTTATGCTTGGAGGAAAGTGGACGCCACTTTATGAGGAATATATTTTTATGAAATTTGAAAATAAGGAGAATTCAAATGGTTGTCTTTTGGCGTGCCAATTGAGGAAGTTGAAGAGTTTCTCATTTCTTATAAAATGAAGACATGACTCCAGCATTGGTTATCCATCAATTACATTACTGTTATGCTGTCAAAATGACTATGGACATTTTGCTATTGCTTCGAGGATGCTACCTCCTAGCCCCTTCCCAATTTCGTGTTTGAAATACAACACCTAGTTGGAATATTGCTGCTTCTCACATCGGACTAGCAGATTGAGCAACAAAGGGTGTGAATTTTGGAGAATTCTACAGTTTTGAAGTTCCTGGTTTTTACACAGCTGAAGCTGAGTTTTGTTCATAACTTCTGAAGTGAATTTTATTTTGTTCTGGGTACTTTGGCCATGCTTTAGTTATCTGAAGGCGCCACCTTTCACAAAATTTGGGAATTTATTTCCAAGTATTAAATTTTATATTGCAAAATCGATTTTCTTCATGGGCCGTACCATTTGATGATGCCTTGGGATTCGTGCCAAATAAACTAGAGTATTTGGAGGCTGTTTCTGGAGTCTAACTTGGGCGCCAGACTTGTAAGGTGCATTTGCAACTCGTTTCACGCCATTCGGAGAAGATTTGAGTGAGTTATGATATTTTCATTGATTCTCACAGTTGCAGATTGAAATTTCCAGTTTACTGTTTTTACATCAGTTTGTTGAAGTTCTGATTTCTGATTTATTAGCAGCTGTTAGAGGGTTAAAATACCATTGCAAATCATCTCTTAATCTTGTGTATGAAGAATTCTATATTTCCTATGTAATTTGCAGTTTATTCCACATTGTACAAACTGTAAACAGTAGTACTGTTCCAGTTTAATTGGCTGCAATTTCTTTCTGTTTCTTCTCACATAAGTCCCCTGGATGGTTTACCGCCAGTGAGGTTAATTTGATTGTAATATCTCATACCCACTCATAGTGGTGAATCCCCACAGCATTGTGGATGCCCGCCGCAGCGGATGAATTGCTTATTTTGTAATCTTTTCCCCCCACTGTTTGGTGGTAGCGTGGAATTGTTTTCTCATGGCTGGTTATCCGCCTAATAGTTCATAATTTCAATTTCTTAGACTCCGTCATATGTTAGCACCTCGCCCTCAGTGGGATCTTGAGTGCACATTCTTGACGTTGAGTAGTTCTTCTATTCAAGTTCAGCTTCTTCAGTTCAAGTTTATTATCTTCCATTCAAGTTCAAATTTGTATTTGAGGCTAACGCTAATCCAATCATCTATTGCTGGTTATTTGTGATTTTTCTTCGAAAAAATTGGTTAGCATATTTCAGTGGTATCAGAGCAGAAGACCCTGCCATCCTGTGGCAAATTGCAGTGGTTAACTGATGAGTGAAAAAGACACTAGGCCATACACCAGAAGTCAGGCCAGAAATCAGCATCAGTTTCCGCCCGTTCCAGAGGCAGATACCTTCTCAGAAGTTCTAAGAGACCTTGGTAAAACAGTGGAAGGTTCAGATAATTCAGTGGAAGTGGTTGATCACACAACTGTCATAATGTCAGATTCAGTAAGAAAAGATAATGAAGAAAGGGATAGAGTGGAGAAGAAGTTTGACGGGATGATAGATATGATGTCCCGTTTGTTATCCAAGTTGGATCAGCAAGCAGCTCAGAGTATTATTCAGCCCCAAAATAACTCAGCTGGAGAAAATAGTGGAGTGAATGGAAATAATAACAGTGGCAGTCCTGAGGTGAATACTAGGGACAGAATTGTAGGTCAGCATACTACAATTCATAGTGGGTCATCCTCTAGACCCCTCTTTCCTGTTTTCACACCAAGGGAAGAGCAACAACCAGTTGAGGCTACTCCAAACTTTGCTGATGATGCTCGTCAAGCCTATATGGAGTATGTTTCTTTACCTCTTGACTTGAGAGGAGCATGGACCTTTGATCAATTCATGAATCAAAGGAGTCGGAGAAATGGTGGTAGGAATGATCAACGTCCTCCTGCAGGCCCTAGAAATGATTTTTACCAAGCATTGGGAAAGATCACTATGGAACATTTTGATGGTGGTAACAAGTGTACAGCCAGGTCATGGGTGCAAAAGTTAGATAACTACCTCTCCCTTAGACCTATGCCGGAAGAAGATGCTATCAAATTTGCTACCTTGCACTTAGATGGCATAGCTCATGAATGGTGGACTCACGGTTTGGTCACTCTTGGCCACAACCTTATTCGCACTTATGGAGAGTTTACAAATAAACTGATTGAGAGATTTGACACCAAAGATCCGGAATTGAAGTTTAGAGAATTGGCACAGTTGAAACAGCAAGGATCTTTAGAAAGTTATGTGGCTGATTTTCAGAGGTTGTCAGTAATGGTGCCCAACATTACTGAAAGAAGACTTGTAGTCCTTTTTGCTGAAGGTTTAATGGAGCCATTGAAGGGATGGGTCAAAGCATTTGATCCTCCAACATTGGATGAAGCTATCAAGAAAGCTAGGAGCATGGAATTGGCAGCCCCAAGACCTAAATTTCACTCAAAAACATTCAGCCATAAGAAGGATAAAAAGCCATCTTCAAATCTGCCCAAGAAGTTTCCACCAAGGCTGTCCGAAGAGCTCAAAGAACAGCTTAGAAAGGATGGAGTTTGCTTCACTTGTCGTGAGCCTTGGGTGAAAGGCCACCGTTGCTATGGAAGAGGCAAAGTAGTTCAAATGGAGGGCTATTCTGATTATGGATCAGAATCTGATTCGTCTGATCAGCAATACGAATCAGCAAGTAGTGAAGGTGAAGAAGTTCAAGAAGACAAGTCCGAAGAGGTTGGAGATAGTAGTGCTTTTGCACAACTATCCAGTTTTCAAAAGAATGAATCTTTTAGGGTTCATGGAGTGGTAAATTCACAAAGGATAGTTGCCCTAATTGATACTGGAGCAACTCACAATTTTATTGATGAAGGGCTAGTTGCTAGAAAAGGTTTAAAGACTGAAAATTTTGATGGTTTCAAAGTAATGGTTGCGGATGGTTTCACTATGTCTTGCACAAGGAGAATTCCTAATCTATCTTTGCAATTAGGGAATCATGAAATTAAGGATGATTTTTATGTGGTGGGTATAGGAGACACTGATGTTGTGTTGGGCATACAATGGCTGCGATCTCTTGGTGAGATCACATTGAATTTGCAAACCATGGAGCTGAAATTTCAGTCTAATGGAAGGAAGGTTGTTTTAAGAGGGATGTCAAATGGAGGCCCTCGAATTGTTTCTTTGAAAAGGATGGAAAGGCTGATCCGCCATGATCAAGTTGAATGGGCTGCTGAATGTATGGTTTTACCAGCTGATCCGGTTGAGGAAAAAAGGCAATATCATCCTGATATTCAAGCCTTACTTTCAAAGAAAAGTAAAGTCTTTGGAAGCTTACCTCCTGGAAGACCTCCTGAAAGAGGTTCTGAACATGTGATTGAATTAGAAGAAGGAGCAAAACCAGTCATTACTACACCTTACCGCTATCCAAAGAGGCAGAAAGATGAAATTGAAAAGGCCATCAAGGAGCTGTTGGAAAGTGGTTTTATTAGACCAAGCAAGAGTCCATTTGCCTTCAGCAGTAGTGCTGGTCAAAAAGAAAGATGGTACAATGCGTATGTGTGTTGACTATCGCGCATTAAATCAGAAAACCATCAAGAATAGATATCCTATCCCTAGGATTGATGAGCTTATTGATGAGCTCCATGGGGCAATGTTCTTCTCAAAGATTGATCTTCGTTCAGGATATCACCAAATCAGAATGAGGGAGGAGGATATAGAAAAGACAGCATTTAGATGCCACTTTGGGCATTTTGAATTTCTTGTCATGCCTTTTGGTTTGACAAATGCTCCAGCCACATTCCAATCTTGTATGAACAAGATTTTTAGACAGCAGTTGAGGAAGTTTGTGCTCATCTTCTTCGACGATATTCTCATATTCAGTAAGTCTTGGGAAGAGCACCTTAAGCATTTGGAAGAAGTGCTTACCATTTTAGAGGCGGAATGTCTATTCGCCAAAGAGTCAAAGTGTGAGTTTGGGATGGAAGAACTTTTATACCTTGGCCACATTATCAGCTCAAAGGGTGTGAAAGTGGATCCAGAAAAGATAAGGGCCATTCTTGATTGGCCAACTCCTAAGACTATTTCTCATTTGAGAGGTTTTTTAGGGTTATGTGGATTCTATAGAAGATTTGTAAAAGGTTATTCTCATCAAGCTGCACCTTTGACAGATCTTACAAAGAAAGGAGCTTTTCTTTGGACTAAACAAGCACAAGAGGTTTTTGATAAGTTTAAACAAATCATGAGTTCGTGTCCTGTGTTGGCACTTCCGGATTTTCAAAACCTTTTGAATTACAATGTGATGCTTCAGGAGAAGGAGTTGGAGCTGTCCTAATGCAAGACAAACATCCTATTGTCTTCGAGAGCAGAAAATTGAGAGGGGCAGAAAAAACTTACTCTATTTATGACAAAGAGATGCTTGCCATCATGCATGCTTTGTCTAAATTCCGTCAATACTTGGTGGGAAGTAAATTTGTTGTTAAGACTGATCACAACAGTCTTAAACATTTCATGCGCCAAAAGGAATTGAATGAAAGGCAGCAAAAATGGGTAAGTAAACTCCAAGCATATGACTTTGACATTGAATATGTCAAAGGAAAAAATAATATAGTTGCTGATGCACTTTCTAGAAGGCCTCATTTGCAGTCAATTTGTGAGTTATCAGCAGATTGGAAAGAATTAATTGCTGCTGATTATGTTAAAAATCAGTTTGCAACCAGCTTGTTAGAAGGTCAATTGGTTGATGGAAGGTATAAGTTGGTTGATGGATTAATTTATTATAAAGATAGAATCTTTTTAGTACAAGAATCTAAGCTTAAGAAAAAGATTCTACAAGCTTTTCATGATGTTCCCCTTGCTGGTCATCAAGGGATTTTCAAGACTTACAAGCAGATTCGTGAACGATTCACTTGGAAAGGTTTGAAAGATGAAGTCTTGAATTACATTAGAGAGTGTCCTACTTGTCAAAGGAATAAAAATGAACACTCTTTTCCTGCTGGTTTACTTCAGCCCTTGCCTATTCCAAATCAGAAGTGGGAAAGTATTGCCATGGATTTTATCACGGGGTTGCCCAAGGTGCAAGGACGTGACTGTATATTTGTTGTGGTTGATAGACTAACAAAATTTGCTCATTTCTTTGCTGTTACCACTTCATTTACAGCAGCTCAAGTGGCTGAGTTGTTTTTTAGAGAGGTGTTCCGTTTGCATGGGTTGCCTAAAACAATTGTCAGTGATAGGGACAGCAAGTTCCTAAGTGTTTTTTGGCAGGAGATCTTCAGATTGAGTGGGACAGTGCTTACTCCAAGCACAAGTTATCACCCACAAACAGATGGGCAATCAGAAATTGTTAACAAGTGGTTAGAGGGCTACCTAAGGAACTATGTTTCAGGACAGCAGCGAGCTTGGATTAAATGGCTTCATTTAGGAGAGTATTGTTACAACTCTTCTTATCACATGTCAATTAAGATGTCTCCTTTTAAGGCTCTTTATGGTTATGAGGCTACTAACTTTGTTGATCTAGTGTTTGGTGATAGTAGAGCCCCACAGGCTTTGGATATGTTGCAACAAAGCCAGGACATCTTGAAGACTCTTAAGGAAAATCTGCAACAAGCTCAAAATCAGCAGAAGTTATACGCTGATCAGCAGCGTGTGGAAAGGTCTTTTGAAGTTGGGGACATGGTCTATTTGAGGCTTCAGCCATATAGACAATCTTCTCTCAAGAAGAGTGGTGCAGAAAAGTTGAAGCCACGCTTTTATGGTCCTTTCAAAATCACCAAAAGGATTGGTGAAGTTGCTTATGAGTTGGAACTTCCAGCTGAAAGCAAAATACATAATGTTTTTCATGTGTCTCGCCTCAAGAAGGCAATTGGACACAATGTGGTGGCTACATCAGAATTACCTCCATTGGATGAGGAAGGTCATTTAGTGTTGATTCCAGAAGAGATCCTTGACACTAGAGAACGTTCTTTGAGAAGAAGGACAATCAAAGAATATTTGGTGAGATGGAGGAATTTGCCTATTGAAGATGCTACGTGGGAAGGTGAACAGATTTTGTTGCATCCATCTTTGCAGTTGCTTGGGGACAAGCAATTTCGAGGAGGGCGGACTGTAATGTCCCCTTCTCATCAGTGATCAGCATTGGCATTCTTCAGTCTATTCCGGAACCCGTAGACTGGAATGAGGTGGAAATTAGGGTTTCATGGGCTTGGCTTTTGTAGCATTTCATTTTATTTACTATTTTTAGTAAATGATGGTTGTGGCAGTATGCAGTTGGTTGTCTTCAGTCTTCTCTTCAGTGAGCATATTATTGGTTGTTTCAATATCTTCCTCTCAAGCCTTAATTGTTGAAATTTACTAAGTATTGGCATAAGTGTTATATTTTTCAATTGACCCCCTTGGCCTAAGGATACAACTTGCAAGTTGTTTTAAAAAGGGGACTTGAAGGGTACGCCTTGTCATAAGGTGATATTAATATTTTATATTTTTGAATTTATGCTTGGAGGAAAGTGGACGCCACTTTATGAGGAATATATTTTTATGAAATTTGAAAATAAGGAGAATTCAAATGGTTGTCTTTTGGCGTGCCAATTGAGGAAGTTGAAGAGTTTCTCATTTCTTATAAAATGAAGACATGACTCCAGCATTTGATATCCATCAATTACATTACTGTTATGCTGTCAAAATGACTATGGACATTTTGCTATTGCTTCGAGGATGCTACCTCCTAGCCCCTTCCCAATTTCGTGTTTGAAATACAACACCTAGTTGGAATATTGCTGCTTCTCACATCAGACTAGCAGATTGAGCAACAAAGGTTGTGAATTTTGGAGAATTCTACAGTTTTGAAGTTCCTGGTTTTTACACAGCTGAAGCTGAGTTTTGTTCATAACTTCTGAAGTGAATTTTATTTTGTTCTGGGTACTTTGGCCATGCTTTAGTTATCTGAAGGCGCCACCTTTCACAAAATTTGGGAATTTATTTCCAAGTATTAAATTTTATATTGCAAAATCGATTTTCTTCATGGGCCGTACCATTTGATGATGCCTTGGGATTCGTGCCAAATAAACTAGAGTATTTGGAGGCTGTTTCTGGAGTCTAACTTGGGCGCCAGACTTGTAAGGTGCATTTGCAACTCGTTTCACGCCATTCGGAGAAGATTTGAGTGAGTTATGATATTTTCATTGATTCTCACAGTTGCAGATTGAAATTTCCAGTTTACTGTTTTTACATCAGTTTGTTGAAGTTCTGATTTCTGATTTATTAGCAGCTGTTAGAGGGTTAAAATACCATTGCAAATCATCTCTTAATCTTGTGTATGAAGAATTCTATATTTCCTATGTAATTTGCAGTTTATTCCACATTGTACAAACTGTAAACAGTAGTACTGTTCCAGTTTAATTGGCTGCAATTTCTTTCTGTTTCTTCTCACATAAGTCCCCTGGATGGTTTACCGCCAGTGAGGTTAATTTGATTGTAATATCTCATACCCACTCATAGTGGTGAATTCCCACAGCATTGTGGATGCCCGCCGCAGCGGATGAATTGCTTATTTTGTAATCTTTTCCCCCCACTGTTTGGTGGTAGCGTGGAATTGTTTTCTCATGGCTGGTTATCCGCCTAATAGTTCATAATTTCAATTTCTTAGACTCCGTCATATGTTAGCACCTCGCCCTCAGTGGGATCTTGAGTGCACATTCTTGACGTTGAGTAGTTCTTCTATTCAAGTTCAGCTTCTTCAGTTCAAGTTTATTATCTTCCATTCAAGTTCAAATTTGTATTTGAGGCTAACGCTAATCCAATCATCTATTGCTGGTTATTTGTGATTTTTCCTTCGAAAAAATTGGTTAGCATATTTCAGTGGTATCAGAGCAGAAGACCCTGCCATCCTGTGGCAAATTGCAGTGGTTAACTGATGAGTGAAAAAGACACTAGGCCATACACCAGAAGTCAGGCCAGAAATCAGCATCAGTTTCCGCCCGTTCCAGAGGCAGATACCTTCTCAGAAGTTCTAAGAGACCTTGGTAAAACAGTGGAAGGTTCAGATAATTCAGTGGAAGTGGTTGATCACACAACTGTCATAATGTCAGATTCAGTAAGAAAAGATAATGAAGAAAGGGATAGAGTGGAGAAGAAGTTTGACGGGATGATAGATATGATGTCCCGTTTGTTATCCAAGTTGGATCAGCAAGCAGCTCAGAGTATTATTCAGCCCCAAAATAACTCAGCTGGAGAAAATAGTGGAGTGAATGGAAATAATAACAGTGGCAGTCCTGAGGTGAATACTAGGGACAGAATTGTAGGTCAGCATACTACAATTCATAGTGGGTCATCCTCTAGACCCCTCTTTCCTGTTTTCACACCAAGGGAAGAGCAACAACCAGTTGAGGCTACTCCAAACTTTGCTGATGATGCTCGTCAAGCCTATATGGAGTATGTGTCCTTACCTCTTGACTTGAGAGGAGCATGGACCTTTGATCAATTCATGAATCAAAGGAGTCGGAGAAATGGTGGTAGGAATGATCAACGTCCTCCTGCAGGCCCTAGAAATGATTTTTACCAAGCATTGGGAAAGATCACTATGGAACATTTTGATGGTGGTAACAAGTGTACAGCCAGGTCATGGGTGCAAAAGTTAGATAACTACCTCTCCCTTAGACCTATGCCGGAAGAAGATGCTATCAAATTTGCTACCTTGCACTTAGATGGCATAGCTCATGAATGGTGGACTCACGGTTTGGTCACTCTTGGCCACAACCTTATTCGCACTTATGGAGAGTTTACAAATAAGCTGATTGAGAGATTTGACACCAAAGATCCGGAATTGAAGTTTAGAGAATTGGCACAGTTGAAACAGCAAGGATCTTTAGAAAGTTATGTGGCTGATTTTCAGAGGTTGTCAGTAATGGTGCCCAACATTACTGAAAGAAGACTTGTAGTCCTTTTTGCTGAAGGTTTAATGGAGCCATTGAAGGGTTGGGTCAAAGCATTTGATCCTCCAACATTGGATGAAGCTATCAAGAAAGCTAGGAGCATGGAATTGGCAGCCCCAAGACCTAAATTTCACTCAAAAACATTCAGCCATAAGAAGGATAAAAAGCCATCTTCAAATCTGCCCAAGAAGTTTCCACCAAGGCTGTCCGAAGAGCTCAAAGAACAGCTTAGAAAGGATGGAGTTTGCTTCACTTGTCGTGAGCCTTGGGTGAAAGGCCACCGTTGCTATGGAAGAGGCAAAGTAGTTCAAATGGAGGGCTATTCTGATTATGGATCAGAATCTGATTCGTCTGATCAGCAATACGAATCAGCAAGTAGTGAAGGTGAAGAAGTTCAAGAAGACAAGTCCGAAGAGGTTGGAGATAGTAGTGCTTTTGCACAACTATCCAGTTTTCAAAAGAATGAATCTTTTAGGGTTCATGGAGTTGTAAATTCACAAAGGATAGTTGCCCTAATTGATACTGGAGCAACTCACAATTTTATTGATGAAGGGCTAGTTGCTAGAAAAGGTTTAAAGACTGAAAATTTTGATGGTTTCAAAGTAATGGTTGCGGATGGTTTCACTATGTCTTGCACAAGGAGAATTCCTAATCTATCTTTGCAATTAGGGAATCATGAAATTAAGGATGATTTTTATGTGGTGGGTATAGGAGACACTGATGTTGTGTTGGGCATACAATGGCTGCGATCTCTTGGTGAGATCACATTGAATTTGCAAACCATGGAGCTGAAATTTCAGTCAAATGGAAGGAAGGTTGTTTTAAGAGGGATGTCAAATGGAGGCCCTCGAATTGTTTCGTTGAAAAGGATGGAAAGGCTGATCCGCCATGATCAAGTTGAATGGGCTGCTGAATGTATGGTTTTACCAGCTGATCCGGTTGAGGAAAAAAGGCAATATCATCCTGATATTCAAGCCTTACTTTCAAAGAAAAGTAAAGTCTTTGGAAGCTTACCTCCTGGAAGACCTCCTGAAAGAGGTTCTGAACATGTGATTGAATTAGAAGAAGGAGCAAAACCAGTCATTACTACACCTTACCGCTATCCAAAGAGGCAGAAAGATGAAATTGAAAAGGCCATCAAGGAGCTGTTGGAAAGTGGTTTTATTAGACCAAGCAAGAGTCCATTTGCCTCAGCAGTAGTGCTGGTCAAAAAGAAAGATGGTACAATGCGTATGTGTGTTGACTATCGCGCATTAAATCAGAAAACCATCAAGAATAGATATCCTATCCCTAGGATTGATGAGCTTATTGATGAGCTCCATGGGGCAATGTTCTTCTCAAAGATTGATCTTCGTTCAGGATATCACCAAATCAGAATGAGGGAGGAGGATATAGAAAAGACAGCATTTAGATGCCACTTTGGGCATTTTGAATTTCTTGTCATGCCTTTTGGTTTGACAAATGCTCCAGCCACATTCCAATCTTGTATGAACAAGATTTTTAGACAGCAGTTGAGGAAGTTTGTGCTCATCTTCTTCGACGATATTCTCATATTCAGTAAGTCTTGGGAAGAGCACCTTAAGCATTTGGAAGAAGTGCTTACCATTTTAGAGGCGGAATGTCTATTCGCCAAAGAGTCAAAGTGTGAGTTTGGGATGGAAGAACTTTTATACCTTGGCCACATTATCAGCTCAAAGGGTGTGAAAGTGGATCCAGAAAAGATAAGGGCCATTCTTGATTGGCCAACTCCTAAGACTATTTCTCATTTGAGAGGTTTTTTAGGGTTATGTGGATTCTATAGAAGATTTGTAAAAGGTTATTCTCATCAAGCTGCACCTTTGACAGATCTTACAAAGAAAGGAGCTTTTCTTTGGACTAAGCAAGCACAAGAGGTTTTTGATAAGTTTAAACAAATCATGAGTTCGTGTCCAGTATTGGCACTTCCGGATTTCTCAAAACCTTTTGAATTACAATGTGATGCTTCAGGAGAAGGAGTTGGAGCTGTCCTAATGCAAGACAAACATCCTATTGTCTTCGAGAGTAGAAAGTTGAGAGGGGCAGAAAAAACTTACTCTATTTATGACAAAGAGATGCTTGCCATCATGCATGCTTTGTCTAAATTCCGTCAATACTTGGTGGGAAGTAAATTTGTTGTTAAGACTGATCACAACAGTCTTAAACATTTCATGCGCCAAAAGGAATTGAATGAAAGGCAGCAAAAATGGGTAAGTAAACTCCAAGCATATGACTTTGACATTGAATATGTCAAAGGAAAAAATAATATAGTTGCTGATGCACTTTCTAGAAGGCCTCATTTGCAGTCAATTTGTGAGTTATCAGCAGATTGGAAAGAATTAATTGCTGCTGATTATGTTAAAAATCAGTTTGCAACCAGCTTGTTAGAAGGTCAATTGGTTGATGGAAGGTATAAGTTGGTTGATGGATTAATTTATTATAAAGATAGAATCTTTTTAGTACAAGAATCTAAGCTTAAGAAAAAGATTCTACAAGCTTTTCATGATGTTCCCCTTGCTGGTCATCAAGGGATTTTCAAGACTTACAAGCAGATTCGTGAACGATTCACTTGGAAAGGTTTGAAAGATGAAGTCTTGAATTACATTAGAGAGTGTCCTACTTGTCAAAGGAATAAAAATGAACACTCTTTTCCTGCTGGTTTACTTCAGCCCTTGCCTATTCCAAATCAGAAGTGGGAAAGTATTGCCATGGATTTTATCACGGGGTTGCCCAAGGTGCAAGGACGTGACTGTATATTTGTTGTGGTTGATAGACTAACGAAATTTGCTCATTTCTTTGCTGTTACCACTTCATTTACAGCAGCTCAAGTGGCTGAGTTGTTTTTTAGAGAGGTGTTCCGTTTGCATGGGTTGCCTAAAACAATTGTCAGTGATAGGGACAGCAAGTTCCTAAGTGTTTTTTGGCAGGAGATCTTCAGATTGAGTGGGACAGTGCTTACTCCAAGCACAAGTTATCACCCACAAACAGATGGGCAATCAGAAATTGTTAACAAGTGGTTAGAGGGCTACCTAAGGAACTATGTTTCAGGACAGCAGCGAGCTTGGATTAAATGGCTTCATTTAGGAGAGTATTGTTACAACTCTTCTTATCACATGTCAATTAAGATGTCTCCTTTTAAGGCTCTTTATGGTTATGAGGCTACTAACTTTGTTGATCTAGTGTTTGGTGATAGTAGAGCCCCACAGGCTTTGGATATGTTGCAACAAAGCCAGGACATCTTGAAGACTCTTAAGGAAAATCTGCAACAAGCTCAGAATCAGCAGAAGTTATACGCTGATCAGCAGCGTGTGGAAAGGTCTTTTGAAGTTGGGGACATGGTCTATTTGAGGCTTCAGCCATATAGACAATCTTCTCTCAAGAAGAGTGGTGCAGAAAAGTTGAAGCCACGCTTTTATGGTCCTTTCAAAATCACCAAAAGGATTGGTGAAGTTGCTTATGAGTTGGAACTTCCAGCTGAAAGCAAAATACATAATGTTTTTCATGTGTCTCGCCTCAAGAAGGCAATTGGACACAATGTGGTGGCTACATCAGAATTACCTCCATTGGATGAGGAAGGTCATTTAGTGTTGATTCCAGAAGAGATCCTTGACACTAGAGAACGTTCTTTGAGAAGAAGGACAATCAAAGAATATTTGGTGAGATGGAGGAATTTGCCTATTGAAGATGCTACGTGGGAAGGTGAACAGATTTTGTTGCATCCATCTTTGCAGTTGCTTGGGGACAAGCAATTTCGAGGAGGGCGGACTGTAATGTCCCCTTCTCATCAGTGATCAGCATTGGCATTCTTCAGTCTATTCCGGAACCCGTAGACTGGAATGAGGTGGAAATTAGGGTTTCATGGGCTTGGCTTTTGTAGCATTTCATTTTATTTACTATTTTTAGTAAATGATGGTTGTGGCAGTATGCAGTTGGTTGTCTTCAGTCTTCTCTTCAGTGAGCATATTATTGGTTGTTTCAATATCTTCCTCTCAAGCCTTAATTGTTGAAATTTACTAAGTATTGGCATAAGTGTTATATTTTTCAATTGACCCCCTTGGCCTAAGGATACAACTTGCAAGTTGTTTTAAAAAGGGGACTTGAAGGGTACGCCTTGTCATAAGGTGATATTAATATTTTATATTTTTGAATTTATGCTTGGAGGAAAGTGGACGCCACTTTATGAGGAATATATTTTTATGAAATTTGAAAATAAGGAGAATTCAAATGGTTGTCTTTTGGCGTGCCAATTGAGGAAGTTGAAGAGTTTCTCATTTCTTATAAAATGAAGACATGACTCCAGCATTTGATATCCATCAATTACATTACTGTTATGCTGTCAAAATGACTATGGACATTTTGCTATTGCTTCGAGGATGCTACCTCCTAGCCCCTTCCCAATTTCGTGTTTGAAATACAACACCTAGTTGGAATATTGCTGCTTCTCACATCAGACTAGCAGATTGAGCAACAAAGGTTGTGAATTTTGGAGAATTCTACAGTTTTGAAGTTCCTGGTTTTTACACAGCTGAAGCTGAGTTTTGTTCATAACTTCTGAAGTGAATTTTATTTTGTTCTGGGTACTTTGGCCATGCTTTAGTTATCTGAAGGCGCCACCTTTCACAAAATTTGGGAATTTATTTCCAAGTATTAAATTTTATATTGCAAAATCGATTTTCTTCATGGGCCGTACCATTTGATGATGCCTTGGGATTCGTGCCAAATAAACTAGAGTATTTGGAGGCTGTTTCTGGAGTCTAACTTGGGCGCCAGACTTGTAAGGTGCATTTGCAACTCGTTTCACGCCATTCGGAGAAGATTTGAGTGAGTTATGATATTTTCATTGATTCTCACAGTTGCAGATTGAAATTTCCAGTTTACTGTTTTTACATCAGTTTGTTGAAGTTCTGATTTCTGATTTATTAGCAGCTGTTAGAGGGTTAAAATACCATTGCAAATCATCTCTTAATCTTGTGTATGAAGAATTCTATATTTCCTATGTAATTTGCAGTTTATTCCACATTGTACAAACTGTAAACAGTAGTACTGTTCCAGTTTAATTGGCTGCAATTTCTTTCTGTTTCTTCTCACATAAGTCCCCTGGATGGTTTACCGCCAGTGAGGTTAATTTGATTGTAATATCTCATACCCACTCATAGTGGTGAATTCCCACAGCATTGTGGATGCCCGCCGCAGCGGATGAATTGCTTATTTTGTAATCTTTTCCCCCCACTGTTTGGTGGTAGCGTGGAATTGTTTTCTCATGGCTGGTTATCCGCCTAATAGTTCATAATTTCAATTTCTTAGACTCCGTCATATGTTAGCACCTCGCCCTCAGTGGGATCTTGAGTGCACATTCTTGACGTTGAGTAGTTCTTCTATTCAAGTTCAGCTTCTTCAGTTCAAGTTTATTATCTTCCATTCAAGTTCAAATTTGTATTTGAGGCTAACGCTAATCCAATCATCTATTGCTGGTTATTTGTGATTTTTCCTTCGAAAAAATTGGTTAGCATATTTCATCCATGTTAAACCCCACTACAAACATATCATCAACATATAAACATAAAATAATGCAACTATCATCATCTAATCTCTTAAAATAAACACAATTGTCTAAATTGCACTGGTTTTAGCCATGCTCAACCATAAAACTATCAAATTTGATATACCATTACTGAGATGCTTGCTTCAAGCTATACAAACTCTTTTTCAATCTACACACTAATTTTTTCCTTACCTTTGACCTCAAATCCCTATGGTCATTCCATATATATTTCCTCTTCCAAATCACCATGGAGAAAGGTTGTTTTAACATCAAGTTGTTCTAAATGCCTTTTTTCTGTGCAGATCATTTTACAACTAACCTGGCTTTAAATCGTTTCTTACCTCCATCTTCTTCTTTCATCCTATAAACCCATTTGTTAGGTAAAGTTTTCTTACCTGCAAGCAACTTGCATAATTCCCAAATCTGATTTTTCAGCAAGGAGTCCATTTCTTCTTCCATTCCATGCTCCTGTTAGAAATTTAGTATTTGACATATATAGTTAAATAAATTAATTAACAAGCTATTGTTAATTTAATAAATAAAAATTTGGTTTTGGTAGTTATATTCCCGTAATTAGTTTCATATGGCATAATGGCTTTTTAAAGCCAATTCTATGTAATGTGAATGATTGAATTTTAATTCGAGAGCAATCATGTTTTTTCTCTCTCATTTCAATATGGTATCAGAGCAAGCTTGTTTGACCTCTCTGTTTGCCTTTCATTCGTATGTTTTCATCCAAAGCGGTTCATTCAAGGGCCAAGCAGTGCAGACCACGTGCAACAACCATTGATGTTCGTCCCACCATTCTTGCATTTTGTCAATAGATGAGCAATGTAGACCACATGCAAATCTGTGACATTCATCACTCATTTGCATTTTTTCTCTTTCCATCTTGGTCACTCCTTCCATTGTTTTTTTCTCCATTCTATTCATGATTCATTTTCAAAATCAAAAAAAAAAAAAGAAAACAAAGCAGTTAGAATGCAAACTTGTGTGATTTATTACAGATTATTGTCTATTGAACATTGTTTGTTGAAACTTCATTGAAATACACTCTTGAAGCACTGGAGTCTATTCTATGGATGTCGTCTTAATTTTGTTCTTTAGTTGGTTTCACCGTAGTCCATCTTCATATTGGAAATATCGGGCATTCTGTGTTTTTTCTATGGATTTCACCTCTGTGTTTTTTCTGTGGATTTCACCGTAGTAAATATTCATTAGTTGAAGTGTTGAATTCCATTATATGTTGGTAGCGAATATAATAAAGGAGGATATCAGAGTTTGAAAACAGCAGGTTGTGTGGGGCTGATAGGAGAGAGTGTGCAGGAAAAGAGAGGAAGTTGAAAGGCAACGATATCATTTGCCCAGGCTACGCATGAAATAGGTTTCAACTGTTTTTTGTTTGAAATTTCTGTCGAGGCTTTTTGAAAAGAGGCGTGTTGCTTAGATCTTTTTTTTGAGTTTTTCTTTCTAAGAAGTACAGGTGTGGGAAATATTGAAGATATAAATATTATTTTTTAAGGACACATTTATTCAACACACAAAATGGGTAAATTAAGCCTTTATGAAAAGTTTGATGGAAATGATTTTCACAGTTGGCAAATACAGATATAGTTATTGTTAATTGAAAGAGATCTCTGGGAAATTGTTGATGGTACAGTGCCAAAGCCAACAAATACAAATGAACTTCAAAAATGGAAGGTAAAAGATAGGAAAGCATTGGCTATAATTGGTCTTGGTTTATCTAAACCTTATTTACATCATGAAGACTTTAAAAAATCTTCTAAGGACATCTGGAAAATATTGAATACTTTGTTTGGATCAAAAGCTGATAGTGCGGAAAACTATAAATCAAAAGTTGTATGGTTTGAAAATGGAAGAAGGTGAAGATATAGTGTCTCACATCAATAAATTTCGTTCCTTGATAAATCAGTTGGCTGGTATAAATGAAGAAATAAAGGAAAATAATGCTAAAGCCGTACTTTTAAATAGTATGCCAAATAGTATGTCTCACAAGGTATTCACCTTAAGTAAAATCAATCCAAGTCTAGAAAGTATTATATCCACATTGTTTGATGAAAGAAACAAACATGTTTCAGAAAAAGAAGTTCTGCACAAAACAAAGCTAGTACTTCTTACAAAAAATCCAAACATATGACAAAGCTCAAACATGCAAGTGGTACATGTTTCTATTGTGAAAAGACAAGGCATGTAGTACTGAATTGCAAATAGAGAGCACGGGATCTTCTTGATGGAAAGTTGCAAGATAACGCTTTGATAATTGAAGGAAAGTACCAAACTTCAAGTGATGAAATTCCACATCAAAGTGACGAAGAATATGTGTACTAAATTCTAGTTTTCCTCTATGTCAGTACTAGGGGGGGTGAGGCGGGGTTGGGGGGGTTGTTAGAAATTTAGCACTTGGCATATATAGTTAAATAAATAAATTAACAAGCTATTGTTAATTTAATAAATAAAAATTTGGTTTTGGTAGTTATATTCCCATAATTAGTTTCATACGGGATAATGGCTTTTTAAAGCCAATTCTATGTAATAGTTTTCGATGTAATGTGAATGATTGAATTTTAATTCGAAAGCAATTTCGTTTTTCTCTCTCATTTCAATAGCTCCCACTCAACCTTGGCATCCACCTGCATAGCCTCATCATAGCATTCCAATTCACCAACATCAACCAATAAAATAGAATACAAAGAGGGAGAAAATCTTTCCAAAGGTCTGCTTATCCTTAATGATCGTCCAACATTCAATAGAGTGTGGTATTTTTTTGTTGTTGTTGTTATTGTTGCGAAGCATGAGGAATCACTGGAACATTGCTATCTATAGTGTCATCCAACACTACATAATCATTTTTTTTCTACTCATGCTACTACAACTGATCTTTGTACAACACTTTCTCATTGAATATGACATCCCTACTTCTTACAATTTTCTGATTTCAAAATCCCAAAGCCTATAACTAAATTCATCAATATCATATCCGACAAATATACATTTCTTTGATTTTGCATCAAGCTTGGTTCTATTTTCAGAATCCACATGTGAAAATGCTTCACATCCGAAGGTTTTGAGAAAGGAATAACTCACCTTCTTCCCTGTCCATGCTTCCCCTAGAATACCACAACCCAAAGGATTAGAAAAACCTCTATTAATCAAATAAACAGCAGTGTTTACAGCCTCTGGCCACATGTTTAAAGGCAGTCCAACATGTAATCTCATAGTCTATGCATGCTCCATTATTGTTTTATTCATGCACTCAGCCACTCCATTTTTTGGTGGAGTCCTTGAGACCATTTTTTGCCTACAAATACCACTAGAGGAACAATAATTTTCAAACTCTTTGCTGCAATACTCACCACCATTATCAGATCTAAGACATTTTAACTTTTTACCTATCTCATTCTCAACCAAGCTTCTCCATTTTTTAAATGTTACAAATACATCAGATTTTTGCCTTAGAAAATAAATCCAAACCTTCCTAGTTGCATCATCAATAAAACATAATACCAAGAGCCACCAAGAGAAAATGCCTGAACTGGTCCCCATAAATCCGTATGCACAAGCTCCAATTTCTCATCTTTCTTTTGTTTCCCATCCTAGAGAAAACTAACTCTCTTTTGTTTGTCCTACACACAACTTTCACATAAATTCATATTAACACGTTTTAGACCTAGTAAAACATTCTTTGAATAAAGTACTCTCATACCTTTTTCACTCATATGCCCAAGTCTATTATGCCACAGTGTTGTTTTAGAACCCACAACAACTGTTTAATTTTTTGTCTGCTGACTCGCAACAACTGCTATAGCTGTTTTTTCCAACAACTTCCTTGTTTGATTTTGTTATATCCCCTTTTTCATGAACATGTTTATGACAATGAAATTTTGGCCGTTATGTTAGTTGCAAGTAACTGCTTTTCATGGGAATGTGAAATTGTGGAAAGAATAATTGTTTTTATGTCGTAATTTCAATGTGAATGATTTTCTTATATATATGAGTGGTTTTCCTATTCATGTGAAAATGAACGTGTTCAAGAGATTATATTCAAATATATATAGATATATATAAACGTTGAGAACGATCTAACCATAATTCTTGTCAGTGGATGCAAGATTGTCGACGCCACGAGAGAAAGGGAAATATCATCAGGGAGAGGACGTGGTTAACAAAGGATCAATTTTATCATCAAACCTTGAGTCAGTGCAAGACAGTTGTGTCGACGTCATGACCTTGGCCATAAGTAATTTAATATAATAATTATTGATTAAGTCAATCAAATTAGGTATATATATCAATAGTCATCTTTAGAGGAGATTTCAAAAGATTATTAAATATTAAATTAATAACAAAAGATATGATTTTAAAGCCAACCATCTAAATATAAAAATAAAGTACGGCTCAAATCGAGAGGAATGGGAACCGTTGACGGTTTTTCTTGGCAGAGGCATTACTGCCATATTCCCATCATGTTCCCAGTTGAAACGTAGGAATGGGAGCCAAAAAGTGGAGGAATTTAGGAAGTCTCAAAACAGACGTTTCAAGAAATCTTGGTATTAATTTGAAGATTGTTCATTACCATACACTTTTTTTTCTCCCCTCACATTCCTTAACTAGTTGGACAATTCTGCTTTCGCCATTGTACATTGGGGAAGTCTCATTCTTCACTCTCTATCACACTTCATCTGGTTGGCTTCATATTTGTACCTCAATCATTGTCGGGTTTCTCCATTATACTATTTCTTTGGTCTTTCTTCCTGAAGACGAGTTTAGAAGTGGCTACCTGGTTTCTCCGTGACGGACATAGGTGGAAGTCGTGGAGAAGACTAAGTCTCAGGTGCCATTCGTTGGGAGAACTCTTGAGCGGAACTTCATCAAATCTTGAATCACCTTTCAGGCACGTAATAGTTATACCAAGTTTGACACTCCTGCTTTGTTAGTTTGGAAATCGAACTGTAAATTAATCTTGAAATTTCGTTTGAATTCTCATCAGTTGGAATTTGGTAATCTCGAATATAGGAAGAACTTTAATGGATGAAAATATTTAAAATTTATCATGCTACGAAGCACTTGATTTATCTTTTTGAATCTGGACGAATTTAGTTGTCGTCTTAAATGTAACTGAGTCCTGTATTTGCGTGTGGGAGTCGAAACTCTTAGCTTTCCTTGAACCTATTCTTAGAATCGTATGAGATATGATCCAACAACCATTTTATTCATTTTACTAATGACGACCTGTTTACTACCTTGAACCATCACTATTAATAGTCTCATTGGACTTGTTCCGAGCTTTCCATTCTCTATTAAGTTTGTTTGATCTAAGTATTCACGTCCTCTAACCTAAATCTCTAAGTACAACATGGGAAAAGAGTATCATCTGTAGATGCTCTACAACGAATGAATTTCACCATACTCTCCAACCTATGCCATGGAAGTATATATATATAGATATATTATAGTACCTCTCATCTTAAAAGAATTTTGGAACGGGTCTTTCATCTTTTCCTTGAAGCTTATACGATAGTTGACTCTGTTGTTTCCATCTGAGAAGTTTCTTTGATTGGAGACCGAAATACTCTGTCATCTGAAACTATAAGTAGTTCAAATCATCTTGAAATCTCATGGGCATTCATCCACTGTCTTAATCGAAACCACACCATTCTTAAAGCCAATTTGGTTAAGGGCATACTCTCTTCCATACCGAGATCTTTTATCTGTCTTGTATATGATTAAGACTTGGAAGGGCTCTATATTGAGCCAGCTTATTCTGTCTCTCTCTTGATACATGACTAAAACCAAGAGGTTAACCATAAAAGAAGAGGAATGTTTTGAACTAAAACTGAATTGAGGACAGCTTTCCTTGGAGACTTAAATAAGAAATCTTTACACACTACTTTTGAATAGCTGAGTTGGAACCGTCTCTCTCTCTCTCTCTATGATAAAATTAGCACATTGAAACTTTAAATGTAGAGAAAAGTTTATGGGCCTAGTCTCTCTCTCATTCTATGTTTACCTTAAGACATCAGCTTAACATTAAACCAAGAGAAAAGATTCAAGATCAAGTTATGGTAATATAAGCAACTTCTTCTCAGTCGTGTTCATCTCATGACTTACCTTTTCTAAGGGACTGAGAGTATCTCCTTCTCAGCAGATTTCGATTTGTTCAAATATCCTTGATTGTAAAAGCAGTTTGCTACCAAAGAGGTGAAAGGATAAAGAGTCCAATCTCTCTTAAAGGATTTAAGAAAATAGCTTAATCTTAAAAAAATATGATTCCTAATCAAATTATTGTGATGTTAAATCCTATGGTTAAGATATAACCTTGAACTAAGAGGAAATGATAAACAAACTTGCTAATGTAAAATTAGACCTTGATCTAAGTATTATCATGTCGAGCAAGGGTGAGAATGCTGACAGCCCAGGAGTGCCGGTAATATTAAAATCCTTGGCCAAGGTATGATGCCAATTAGGCAGTAGTCAGCTATAATGATCCAGATATACTTCTGGTCAGAATGATCCTTCTGGTTAGGAGGTACCTACAAAGGAGGGATCGACCATCGGTATAGGTTCATGACACCAGGCTCAGAATGGCATGATGATAATTTGATCCTTGTTGATTACCCTCGTGAAGGGTCGGGGTCTTCATTTGAAGAAACTCGAGGGACCAATAGGTCTTGGATGGGCAGAAAAGCCCTTGATGATATTTCTCTTTCTCTCAATGATAAAGTTGTTCAAGCAATTTAGCATGATGATGATGTCAAATTGTATTCTTTTTCTCTAACTCGTAATTCCAGGTACATGCATTTGTCAATTTAAGTTTACTTTTAATGCTGCAATAAATTGTTATTTCCTTTAGTTAATTGTTCATATGCAAACCTCTGCAATTGAATTAATTAGACAGTTATTTGAATTCATTCAGCTGAAATGGAAGATCTAAAATTAGTTAAAGAATATAAAGAAGTTAACTTTTTTCTTTCAGTTCATTATTTTGTTAAATGGGATCCCTAGATTAGTTAGTTAGTTAGTTACTTGCCAGATGAAATTTGGCAGTTAGATTTCCATTTCTTAAACTATAGGATGACAGCTGTTACATTTGTTTCATAGCTGTAGTACTTGCTCGTTACTCTCTGAAAGCAAAGAAAAGTAGTTATTTATCCTTCTGTAATTTTTTTGTTTCCAGTTAATAGTTTTCCTTTCAGCTGAAAATGGAAATAAAAAGTTAGTTGATGAATTGTTATGATGTAACAACATCAAAATGTTATCTCTCCGCTCAAAATTTGCAAGGAAACTCTAACACGAAAACTTGTTAGTTGCTTTTCAGCTGAAAGTTGGTAGTCGGTTTACATTTTTAAACTGTAGAACATGTAGAGTGTTACAAATTTTTATTTGCAATGACTAAAGTAGAAGGAACAGTATGACCTATACAAAGATATAAGGTGCCTACTTTCACACCTTTTGCTACCACTAAGGAACCTTTTGTAACCTTCCAATTTTTATCATTAAAAGTAACAACACAGCCTCCATCACCTAGCTGCCCTGCAAAAATTAAATTTCTACTTAACCTTGGAACATGCCTTACCTCTTGTAGCAGCCAATGATTCCCATTATGCAATTTAATCCCGATTCTTCCCTTCCAACAATCTAACAGGGTTCGTTATCTCCCAAATAAACCAGCCCAAAATCTCCTTAGACATAATCAAGAACATAACTTCTATGGGGCGTAGCATGAAATGAAACCCCTAAATCTAACATCCAAGAATCATCAGCATTGTCAAGGGATAAAATCAAAGCATAATCATCAAATTTATGACTTACCACATTTGCCTCCTTATTTCCTTCATTTTTGTCTCCTTTATTCTTTCGAGACAAGCAACCTTCTTTAAATGACCCGGCTTACCACAGTACCAGCAATCCTTCTTTTCACTGGATTTGGATCTTTTGTCCTTTGATTTTCCTCGTGACTTCTCATGACCTCTAAAGTTCTTTCCTCTCCTTTGTTCTGTTCAAAGAATCGATGTTATTCATTAAACAGAAGAGACAAAGGATCCTTAAATAGAATTACAAAGACGATGTTTCTAAAAGAAACAATCATTAACAAGAGACAAAGTTAGAAACAACTAGATGACCATTAACAACACAAATAGAAAGATATTATACTAATACCCTCCCTTAATGGTCATCATTCTAACTACCCAGAGAAATAACAGAGAAGGCTGCCCCCTTTTTCTTAGAACACTTCTGCAACAAAAGACAAGAGTCTGCCGCTAAATCTACTACTTGAGATGAGTCTGCCACCAACCCTCCCAGAAACTACAAAACTTCTGGAAATAACAACACCAATCATCCAACCTGATGTTGAAAAACAAAACTGTCCCTCCTTGTAACCAAATACACACCGAGAACAGCGGCCACGATTTCGAGGAAAAATTGACAAAAACCCTCCAAACTGTTGCAAATGAGCAAGATGCCTGAAAACAGACTGCAAAAAACCACTAGTGTAGATGTTCGCACAACTCCAGGTGTGACTTAAAACAAACTGCAACAAAGTACAGTTTTTTAGGAAAAATTGCCAAACCCAGAAAGCCGAAGATTACAAATCATCGTTTTTTTTACAGAAAAAACGGTAAAATCCCAAACATGATTTTTGCGGTGAAAAATCAATCAAAACTAGACAAGAAATCCAAGAACAGATCAGAGTACAAAACTTTGTTTCTTTTTGAGGAAAAACGGTAAAACCCAACAAAAAAAAAATTTTAAGGAGAAAATTATTAAAAACCCTCCCTTAATTTTTTTTCAAAAAATAAAAAACCCACCAAATTATTTTTTTGGATAAAATTATTAAAACCGGATAAACTGATTTTTTTATATAAGGAAAAAATATTAAAAACCCAAACCGCGATTTTTATGGGAGAAAAATATTAAAACCCTTCAGAGATTTTTTTATAAGAAAAAAATATTTTAAAAAACCGTTAGAACTTTTTTTAGGGGAAAAAAAAAATATTAAAACCCAAGCAACATCATGGTCGCACAAAACCGATGCCTTCACGAAGCCTTCATGTATGCATAGGAAGACGAGTCGTTACGTGAGAACCCTATGCACCTAGAATAGATCACATGCCCAAAACAAGAGTGCCCTTGATTTTTAGAAGACACTCAAGGCATGAAGAAGACGCAGGCACAAGAAGATCACGCACAGACACCCGACAGCGATGGGAAAACTCCAAGTGCAGCAAGAAGAAGAAAAATTTCACATCTCACACACGGATCCTGGAAGAAGATCAACGTACAGAGAAAAAAGATCAAAACGTGTCACACGAGATGGAAACACCAAGTCACGCAAACGTGAAAACAAGGACGCGATTTTGTAAAAAAATCGCCTAGGAAATCTTCCACCTACGAACAGAAATGAAGGTGACCACACGATTCTTAAAGACACATTCAAATGGAAGTCGATGCTTTACACTAACAGGCCCACGAAACCCTCAGACGCAGAAGGTAAAAAAAAAACAGACGCAAAAGCAACGCATTTGATCCTACATAAACCTTCTAACACAAGCGCCGAACAAAATCGCAAGTATCTGCAAAAATGTGCACCAGAAGACACGACCACAACACCAGAGAATAAATACAAAAAATGCCCAAAAACAACTACCAAAGGGTGCCCTCAAAAATCAGGAAAACGTGAGGGAGTCAACAAAACCCTTGCGTGCGGGAAAAGAGAACCCAAATTGCACCAATACTAATCGTGATTTTCACAGTCTTCGAAAAATCACAATAGGCACCAAAATTAATTTTTGGCTCAAATACCATGTTCAAAGAATCGATGTTGTTCATTAAATAAAGGAGACAAAGGCTCCTTAAATAGAATTACAAAGACGATGTTTCTAAATGAAACAATTGTTAATAAGAGACAAAATTAGAAACAACTAGATGACTATTAACAACACAAATAGAAAGATATTATACTAATATGTTATGCCCCTACTTTGTGCATTCAAAACACTACCTAATGTGGATATTCCACGTAAGCTTTTCCCACGAATTTCCTCGCTCAAAATCACGCCAACATCATAAAATTTCAACGTATTTGAACTAGAAACAGAATTACCAACAACCATTACTAAGCTATTCCAACTTTTAGGCAAAAAACCTAGAATCAAAAGAGCTCTAACTTCATCGAAATTAACATTTACAGAAGTTAATTGACTGGCAACTGTATTGAATTCATTTAAATGATCCACAACTGACCCACCTTCTACCATTTTCATAATAAATAAACGCTCCATAAGAAATACCTTATTCGAAGCTGAAGACTTTTCATATAACTTCGTCAGGGTCTGCATCAACTCTGTGGCTATCTTCGCTTTTTGAAATATTAAACACCACTAATTGTGCCAAGCATAGACGAATACTGCCAAGTGCCTTTCTATCCAAAATATCCCAATCCTCATCAGATATTGACAACGGTTTCTTGGCTTTCCCTACCAATGGTCGCCATAAATCCTTTTGATAAAGATAGTCTTCCAACTGCATCTTCCATAGCTAATAGTTTTAACTTCTACCCATTAAATTTATCTACCTTTAATTTACCCTTGTTTGCCATAACTCCCACTCAACTATGAGATGTTCCTG
This sequence comes from Sequoia sempervirens, assembly GCA_007258455.2. NCBI lineage: Eukaryota > Viridiplantae > Streptophyta > Pinopsida > Cupressales > Cupressaceae > Sequoia > Sequoia sempervirens. The sequence continues at coordinate 621,482,794 of VDFB02058242.1, forward strand.
CAAAGGATAATCGAACACAACCCACTCTGATACCACTTGTTAGAGATTGCAAACAGATTTCTATCAATTAAATGCAGATTTACAAGTATAAAAAGAGAAAATAAACACAGAAAAATGGACAGCAAAAGAACAACACCAAGATTTAACATGGTTCACCCAAAACCGGGCTACATCCACCAACAAAAAGTCCAAAATATATATTGAAATGAAAGGGGAAAAAGCGAGATTGCTCTCGAATCAAAATACTATCAATCACATTCAACTGCAAACTATTACAAAGTATTGGCATTATAAAGCCATTATTCCCGTATAAAACTATTTATAGGAATATAACTACCCAAACTAAATTTATTTATTAAATTAACAATAGTTTGTTAATTTATTTATTTAACTATTAACTATGTCATGTACTAAATTCTAACACCCTCCCTTAGTACTAACATAGAAGAAAACTAGAAATTAGTACACATATTCTTCGTCACCTTGATGTGGAATTTCTTCGTCACTTGAAGTGCGGTCCTGTCCTTCAATTATCAAAGTGTTATTCTGCAACTTTCCATCAAGAAGATTGTGTGCTCTCTGTTTGCAATTTAGTACTACATGTCCTGTCTTTTTACAATAGAAACATGTACCACTTGCATGTTTGAACTTCGTCATATGTTTGGATTTTTTGTAATTACTAGCTTTGTTTTGTGCAGTTAATGCAACTTCTTCTTCTGAAACATGTTTGATTCTTTCATCAAGCAATGTAGATATAATACTTTCTAGACTTGGATTGATTTTGCTTAAGGTGAATACCTTGTGAGACATACTATTTGGCATACTATTTAAAAGAATGGCTTTTGTATCATTTTCCTTTATTTCTTCATTTATACTAGCCAACTAATTTACCAAAGAACGGAATTTACTGATGTGAGACACTATATCTTCACCTTCTTCCATTTTCAAACCATATAACTTTTGTTTTATAGTTATTTCTGCACTATCAGCTTTTGATGCAAACAAAGTATTCAATGTTTCCCAGATATCCTTAAAAGATTTTTTAAAATCTACATGACGCAAATAAGGTTTAGATAAACCAAGACCAATTATAGCCAATGCTTTCTTATCTTTTACCTTCCATTTTTGAAGTTCATCTATATTTGTTGGCTTTGGCACTGTACCATCAACAATTGCCCAGAGATCTCTTTCAATTAACACTACCTATATCTGTATTTGCCAACTATGAAAATCATTTCCATCAAACTTTTAATAAAGGCTTAATTTATCCATTAAAATGTGTTCTTAAAAAATAATATTTATATCTTCAATATTTCCCACACCTGTATTTCTTAGAAAGAAAAACTCAAGAAAAAACCTTAAGCAGCACGCCTCTTTTCAAAAATTGCAAACAAAAAAATAACTGAATCCTATTTCAAGCGTTGCACGCCTTCCATAAAATCACCCTACACAAGTATTATACTATGTCGCCTGCCATTTAATATTATTGATGGTCATATGAAATAAGTCATACCTCAAATACATTCAATAAAACTACCGCACGGGAATGCAAGATAAATATCAAACATAACTAGCGATGAAGAGAAACACGTCCTGGGAATGAATCATTGCTTTCATTACAAAGCCCGTCCAGCATACACAACAATGGAAGATAAATAATCAAATCGCTTTCAATCCCTATCAAACAAGAATTGAAGCGCCTCCAAGAACTTCCACAATCTAGCAACGAATACAATCACCATTAAAACTCGATATCAGAATGTCTCGAACCTCTTCTAATTCGTCCCAGATTCAAAATGAATCCGCTCACACTTGCACTCTTCTACAAACCTTTAGGGAAGAGGGCCCAATAGCTGTGCACCTTAACTTCGTGCTTCTAATTATCCTATGTGGAAATTTCAAATCACTCCCAATTTTTTACAGCAACTTACTTGGCAAGTCCCCTGCTTATAACTTTCATTTCAGGGCCACGTCATCAAATATGATACCACATTAGCATGCTTTTTGTCAAGGTGTCCAAAAGGCCCAAAAACAAAAGTGAGACCAATACTTGTGCATTTACATCATGGGTAGTTGAGCGTTGAAGTGGCATCACATGATTGGTTGCTTTTTAGATCAAAGGAATACATTTTGTTTAATTATGGGTAGACGAGTCACAGCTATTGGGCATTATATAAACAACTACTATCACAACTATTGAAACATGCTCAACTACTGGATACTCTCCCCTAGATTTTATTTTTATTTTTATTTTAAAAAATTTGGGATGATAACAATGGACAGAATGAAGTGTTTAAAGTTTAAACTATGGAAAAATTGGACACAATGGAGAGATAGAGAAGGAATGCAAATGAATGATGGGGTCAAAAGGATTTTGCACATGGTCTACATTGCTCACCTGTTGACGAATGCAAGAATAGAAGAAAACAATAGCAGTTGCACGTGGACCTCACTGCAGTACCATTGTAAACACTAATTGGATAAAAACAAACAAATGGAAGGAGATCAGAGAGAGGTCCAGGAAGAAACCTACTCTGATACCATATTGAAATGAGAGGAGAAAAAACGAGATTGCTCTCAAATCAAAATACTATCAATCACATTCAACTACAAACTATTACAAAGTATTGGCATTATAAAGCCATTATTCCCATATAAAACTATTTACGGGAATATAACTACCCGAACTAAATTTATGTATTAAATTAAAAATAGTTTGTTAATTTATTTATTTAACTATTAACTATGTCATGTACTAACTTCTAACAATATATTAATCTTCCAGCAAATAATCTTTACAAAGCTTGCAGCAACTACTGCAACTAGCAGCAATGTTTTTTTACCACGTTTTTCCTTGCTGATTTTTAAACGGCCTTTGCTGTGTGTACCCATGGCTGCTCTTGCATTTTTCCAGCCACTAATTTGCGAACTTCTGCTAACGTTTTTCATGCCCAACAGCTATGAAAACCCAAGAACACATGTCCATACACCTTCCCACGCATGTACAAAAGCTCTAAATCCAAACATAACCATCGGTTGTCTCTCATGCAACCGACAACTCTTTTCTTTTGGGCGGTTACAATAACTATTTTTGGTTGTTTATTTAATTGTAATTTTAATATTTGTAACTGTTCATTTCCAGCATTAACTATTCATAGCAAAATACTTAATAAAAGAATGGTGAAGTTTTTTTTTTTCAACCAAGTCTGATTGGTCTCCATAACACAACAGATCTTTGGGGACAATACAGCAGCACAGCCAAAGAGTGGAGATCAGGTTCATTTACCCAGCTGCCAGTGAAAAACAGTTAAAAGGCTGCCATCTCAATATGGACCTCCCTCCACACATTGATTCCCATTGGAACAGATGGAGCAAAGACACTACTATCCTAAGCAGCAAACCCCTTTTTTTGCAATCCATAGGATGTACCCTCTGTTACCAAGCTTTGCCAGAACCCTGGCCAAACCAGGACCAGGTACAGATCCTGGTCCAGGTTCAGCTTGGGTCCTGCCCCAGGCATGTACCCAGGTCAAATCCACCAGCACAGGGCAGGACCCCAACTGAATCCAGGACACATACATGGTCCTGGGCCAAATCCACAGAGTCAGGTATAGTGCAGCCAAACCCAAGCATGCTGATCCAAGGGGAAAAAAATTTGACAAACTGCCAAACCCAAACCTGAACCAGCAATATGGGGCCTACTGAAGGCCTAAGACACCAAAAGCAAGGGCATATGATATCTGGAGTCCTTGATTCTCTTATATTGTAATGATGTCCAAGTGCTATTTCATGGCAATTTCTGCTGCAACTTTTCAGGGGAAGCAGTTGTTAATAATCAGATCAGCTCTGTCCAACCCAACCGGCAACCTCCCAAAACTATTCTGGTTTGAGTTTGGCTCCTATTGCTCCCCAGCAAATTTTTAAAAAAGAAAGGTCTTTGATCAGACTGGAAACTCCATTGGAAAATATATAGCAGCTTCTGAGATAGCATTACATCTCAGATGCTATGCATTGTGTATATCTCCAGGAACAATGTCTTTATATCTCTCACAGATGGAATAGTTCCTTGAGGATTGTGGCATCAAATCGGAAAAGCCAATAAATAATTATCACATCCCTTTTCTCTATAGGCTATGCAGTGGGCATGGCCACCTGACACAAATTTAACCATTTAAGCCCCAAACTCAACAATTAGATCCTGCTCATACAGATACATGAATTGATCCTCTCAAGACCTCTCACCATGACAATTAAGAGACTCGCAATAAAACCCAAGCATTCCCTACATAATCCTGATACTAAATAGCCTGGACCATGTGGCCCCTCCAAAAGGGACAAGCATGGAAAATGAAGCACAGAAAGTACAAAGCCTCTAAATGATTCTCAGGCCTGAATTCACCCATCAAATTCCTTTGACATTAAATTTAGATGATACTTTGCTGGAACTGAAATGAAGGTTCATTGTAGTCTAATGGCTATCACATTGTCCACTTTACAATTACTTCAAACAGATCTAGCTGGCCCTTCCTCTTCTGGATAGCCTTTGATTGGACCTTACAACATGGAATTGCTTCCTTTTGATCATGATTTTAATCTACATCCCAGAAAACATTCTGAAGCTCAGAAAAGAAAACTGAAAGCTTGTAGCAAGTCTGTTTGTAGTTTGTACTTTACAGCAATAACAATAACAGAGGATAAAAGAAACCTCCGCAACCCAATCTCAGCTCTATTTCTGGTTTTGATGATGTTGAGAGAAACTCTGTACCAAATAAGTCTCTTGATTCCACTGGGGGAGAATTAACTTCATAAAGGGTCTTGAAGCAGGCCAATTTTGCCATTTCCAAATAACAGAGCAAACATTGGCTCTTTCTCAGAGGCAATTCTCCAATGGATATCATCAGATTCATTTAAACTAATCAAAACAATATTAATAAGCACTTTAATTAGACTAATATGAAGAACAAAAGCATGATAAAGAGTACACTGTCAAAATATCCATTTCAAATACGCAGTCAAATTTCAATCCAAAATGTAATACATGTGTGGAAAAAAACAAGATAGAATTAAAATGAAACACGTCTTATCATATCTACAATACAATGTAGTTGTTAAGGATTTTGTTCCACTGATTTCTAACTACTATTAGTGCTCTTAATGTTAAGAGTTATTTATATGCACTCATTCAAGCCTTAACTGATTCATACTTCTGTCATGTGATCATAATAAATAATCTAACAAATTTTTCCCAATAGATTCTTCCAATCAAGATTAAAGTTAACCAGCACTGTACTTACATGATGAAAAGGTATTTGTACGCTTAAAAAAGATTTACATGTGGAGAAAAGATATGAAATGATTGCAATTAAAGTATCCTAACTTCAAGCCCAACTTTTTAAGAAAATTAATGTCTACAAACACTTTCACATTAACACTTACCAGAAAATTCTCGCCTGAAGATAGATGACTTGTCATAAAAACTGTTGACCAAACAGTGCACGATACTTCAGGAAGAGCTGCAGCTTCTTGTAATGAAACACCTTTGGGAACAGGCAGGACATGCCCAGAGTGAACTGCCACCTTTTCTGCATAACCTCCTCCCCCAAGAAGAGCACACACCTGTAACAAGTGTGTTTCACTGGAAATTTAGGACTTAAGATACAGGCGGACTCTAGATGTCATCACTAACCGCCACTGAATTTTGTAAGGACTAGCATATTTGATTGGAAAAATAAAACAGCAACTAAAATTTTCCCTACTGGATCTTAACAAAACATACTGAGACTTGGAGCTAAGCCAGTTTAAGAATTAACATATGCACAAAAGCAGAGCATCATAGACCATTAGAACTGATTGCATGGTAGACAGAATTACTAGGAAAGCAGACTATTTCATTTTGCATACAACATGAAATCTACTCTCATAATATCTAGCATTAAATAAAAACCTGACATCTCTAAGTGAATAACACTGAAAGAAAAGCTAATGCATAGATTCCAATGCAAGGTATTCTTTACGTCTTAGATATACATATAGCTTTCTAACAGTACACGAAAAGGAAAACTCCACTGTAGCTGGCTTAAGGGTTGGTAATGGTGACTTATTATCGTGTCCTTGATGCTGAGATGATAGTGTTGTTGTTGGACTTTTTAAAATTGCAGTTGGGAAGTGTTCAAATAGAAACTTCAGTTTGCAGTTAATTTTTAATTGTTCAATCACTTCTGTCCATTCTCCCTGTCCACTTGTTCATCTCAAACATGATTTCGCAAATATTGGATTAATAAATTGTTTTTTCACCTGAGTAAGTGTTATGTCAATGCATGCTTACCAAAGAGATCCACAATATCTAAGCATAGCGTGAGCAATACAAACTTCTGCATGTGTGACACAAGCTTGTAGCATTGCTTTGCTGATACGAAGGTGACTTTTGTCCATAAAAGAGATTCCATGACAGTGACAATGCCATCATAGATATATGACTTGCCAAGTACGATGTTACATTCCTCTAATTCAGTTACATCGCAAGTGACTACATCATGTATTGGCTTCATTCCATACTCAAACATGCATTGCTTAAGTGTCCTCACCCTATTTTAGCCAATTGAGACTATATGGCTAAGGCCTAAGAGTGTGCTTCAACCACAAGGTCTAAGCACTTGACTGCATCATGCATGATGATGTTCATCCAGCCCCCAATGTTAATGACAACAGTAATGAAATAACTTGCACAAGAGAAAATATAATAGAAAATATACTAAAAATAACTTGACAATACTTGAGAATAATAAGCCACTTCGAAGGGGCAAATCTCCAACAGCATAATTGCCGAGAGACGCGTATCCTGCCCCTTGAGACGCATCTCAGAGGCTGGAACACATCTCCGGTACCGGACGTCTCCAAAAACGCCCTGTTGTGACCTTTTTCACACATCGCCCCATTGCAAATGGGGACCCCCTAATTTTGGCTTTGCTTTTCGGTCATTTTGTTGTCTCTCTTTTCTATTGTCTGTCTTTCCGAGATGTGCCCGCCGTTGAACCTTAACATGAAATTTTGGCTGAGTCTAAAAATTAGGGTTTCCATCTTTCCGGCCAATTTGAGGTCAAGTGAGGTAAATAAATTGAAAATAAAGACTAACACTATTGTCAGTGTGCTTCTAGCAGGCTTTCACTAAAATTTCATCAGATTCTGACAACTTACTATTTTTAGTAAGTGTGTAATTCTGGGCATTTCGTCAGCACTTTTGAAGTTTCAATCGTCACACTGCATTCAGAACATGTCAAGTTACTCACAGGTTAAATTTGAACTAAAACGGACAACTTTCAATTTTTAGCAGTCCATCTTCCGGAGCAAATTTCAGGGCTTAGATGAAGAGTTTTTTAGTGCATGTCTGGAGATTCCTTCTGGGTTTTTTAAGACCTTCGCGATGGTGTGACATGCAAAGCAAGATGACAACTTTCAGAACTCAGCCTTCAGAGGCTATTTTTAGGGTTTGCATGTCAGGGTTTCCTTTGCATGTCGAGTGATTCCTTGTGGGTTTTTCGAGAGCTTCGCGATGGTGTGACATGCAAAACAAGATAATCACTCATTTAGGAACTTACTATTTTTAGCAGATGCGTCTCGGCAACCGCTTCCCAGCACTTCAGAATCACGAGCTGATCGCAATGCAGCAGAAACAAGAACAACCGGAGACCATTTGATATGCATGCAGAGCAAATTAGGGTTTCCAGCTTCAGGGCCTGAAAAGAGGGGTAAAAAGTCAGAATTTTCAAAAACCGGTGTAAACCACTGCGTTCAGCATCCTTTAAGCTATCTGCTGGTAAAATTTGAAGGCAAACGGAGTACTTACTATTTATAGTAAGTCAATTCAGAAACAAGCTAAAAATAGAAAGTCAGCCACATGCGCCAGTGTCAGCAGGCAGGATACGTGGTGAGGAGCACATCATTCGAATTTCAAGTCAAACAAAGTTGTGGAAGTCTCAAAAGCAAGCAATTACTATAAATAGTAAGCCACCTCCAGAAACATGCTATAAATAGCACGTCAGCGTAAGGCATCAGCAGGTACAGGTCAAGCAAGTGATGAAGACCCTATGGCGCGAATTTCAGATCAAACAGAGTTGCAGAGGGTGGAAAATCAAGCACTTACTATTTTTAGCAGGTTGGTACAAAGGAATTAGGGTTTCCTAAAATCAAGGGCAAAACACGACAATCATACAGAAGCAGCATCCAGTCACGATCACCACACTTCAGGCATTCAGCACGCGAAATTTGAAGACATTCTGAGCAATTGCTATTTTTAGTAAGTTGCTAAAAATAGCAGGTACAGACAGATATCAGGCATCAACAGCACAAATGCATCCCGAGATTCAAAACAAAGTAAAATCCAGCCTTTTTGGAGCTTGAAATTAGCTTGAAGTGCAAAAAAATTGACAAATTTTCCAAAAATAGCAAATTAGGGTTAGCATGATCGAGTCACCCTAAATCAGGCAAGGAGCATAAAATTCACTGAAATTGATAAATTTTCAAGTCCAGCCGGTGAAAAACACCTTTAAAAGCTGAAGATTTGTGGAAATTCTCTAAGCACTTGAAATTTGAAGTTCATAGGCCAAATCCGCCTTGAGAGGCTGAAAATGGGTAAAATCCTTCTAAGTGTTGATAAATTAAAAGCTCCCATGGTGAAATGCGCCTTTGAACTTCAAGCTGGTTAAAAAATAGTCAAAGTGTTACAAAATGGAAGTAGACCCCTCCAATTGCGCCCTTGAAGTTCTAACTTGGAGAGTGGACTTTGAAGCTTGATGAAATTTTCTCTAAGTTATCAAAATTTGAAGCTCAAGCCCCAAAATGCGCCTAAACTTGCATGTGGAGCTTCAAAATCTTTCGAAGTATCAAAAAATTGGAAGTAGGGGGTCCTAAATGCGCCCAGCTCAAGAGAGGAGATAAAAAAGTTTCTAAGGCAAACAAATTGGAAGCTCCATGGGTGAATTGCGCCCACCAAGTTGAAGAAAGAGCTTAAAATATTCTAAGTCCTTGAAAATGAAGGTAGACATGTGAGAATGCGCCCAAGGGGAGTAGATAGTGGTTAAAATGCCTAAGGAAATGAAAATTAGAAGTTACCCCCTCCAAATGCGCCCTTGAAGAGAAGATGAAGAGGGAAAATTTTCTAAGTGTGACAAGGTTGAACCTCAAGCCCTCATATGCGCCTTTGCTAACTAAAGGAGATTTGAAAATCTACTAAGTATGGAAAACTCAAAGCTTGACCCCCCATTTGCGCCCAAGGAAAGAAGGGGAGGGCTTGAAAATTTCTAAGGCTTAGAAATTGAAAGCTCAGCCTACTGGATGCGCCCAACCTTGAGGATGAATGAAAAATTTGGTTAAGGCATTGAAAGTGGAAGTAGCTACCTCCAAATGCACCCTTGAGGGGAGATGGCATATTCTAAGTGAGAAGAAATGAAAGTGCAAGGTATGAAATGCGCCTAGCTTGTGAAGGTGCAAGAAAAATATTCTAAGTTATGAAAAGTGGAACCTCCATCGTAGAAATGCGCCCTTGGCTTGAGAAGAGGGTGATTTAAAGTTTAAGTGTTTTAAATTTGAAGTATGATACTCCAAATGCGCCCAAAGTGAAAGGCGATGCTTGAAAACTTACTAAGTCCTTGATACTAGAAGCTCACCTTGTGAAATGCGCCCCAGGTTAGAGTTGGATTTGAAAAATTCTCTAAGTGTTATAAATTGAAAGCTAGACATGAGAAATGCGCCTGAGCTTGAAGAGACTCAAAATTTGCCTAAGGTGTGGAAAGTGAAAGCTTCATGGGTCAAATGCACCCCTCTTTGGAGAGTGAACTTAAAATTTTTCTAAGTCATTGAAACTCAAAGCTCCCCCTGTGATTTGCGACCTTGAAGAGAAAGTCAAGTAAAAAAAAAAAATTCTAAGTCTTGGAAAGTGGAAGCTCCATATATGATAAGCGCCCAGGCAAGTGAAGTAAGATGGAGTTTTGAGAAAAATTCTAAGTCATGGAATTTGATGCTCAAGGGGTTGTTTGCGCTTGGCACATTAAGTCAAGAGATGAAAATTTCTAAGTATCAGTGCATTGAAAGTTGCCCTTATCAGATGCGCCTAGTAACTTGAGATTAATAAAAACATTCTAAGGCGTGGAATTGAAAGCTCAAGCCTCCAAGCGCGCCCTTGAAGTTTGAAGTGACTTGAAAATTTCTAAGTGTATGAAAATGAAAGTCCAGACCCCTGAATGCGCCTTAATCAAAAGATGAAGCTAGAAATTTATCTAAGGCAACAACAGTGGAAGTTCCACCTCTTAAATACGCCCTTGGTTTGGAGAAGAAATTTGAATTTTTTGGAGAAGAAATTTGAATTTTTTCTAAGTGTTGAAATCTATTCTACCTCTAGAGAAATACGCCTAAGATGTCTGGTGAAGAGATGAAATTTATCAAGACACGAACAAAATTGTCGGGGATGAAGTTAGATGGTGCCAGCCGCACAAGGTTGATAAAATTCAAGTCGGAGCGACAGGATACTCACAGGGTTGAAGAAATGAAATAAATTTGATGAGAAATTATTTTTCTAAGGTTCAAAATTCAAGAAAATTAAATGAACCCGTTCATTGTATACCCATGAATTCGACACATTCTGAAGAAAATTTTCTTCTGGGTATTGAAGATTGTCAACGAGAAGCGGATTTTAGTGTCTTCTGCAGTTCGCCGAAGCCTTCAGAATGGAGATTTTTGATGGGCACTTGAATAATGAATTTCCTAAGTAAAAGTTTGAAATTTTTTCTAAGGCAAAGTGATGAAAATGTGTTTTCAAGATAAAATGACTTGGCAGATGAATTTGAAGTTGGATGCCTAGATAATTTTTGATCAAGTTCCTAATGAAAACATTTTGCTTGAGCCAGAGTTGGATGAAATATCAAACTAAAGTATGCCCAGGCAAAATACAAGATAGATTGGAAATTTGGCTAGGGCATGAAGAATTTGAACGCGAAGTCGGCTAGAAAGACAATGAACCCTTGGAAGTTAGAACGTGAGAATCCTGGTAAGTAAGTTGAATTTATATTATGAAATATTCTAATACTCTTCTCCTTGCTTGTTTTGCAGGAGGAACGTCGAGGCCGGGCGGTGATGACTTAAGTGATGAAGCAAATACTCTAAGACTACATTTCAACCTCGAAGGAAGAAAGTTGCGAAAAATGGCTAAGTGTTGAGACTTAGCGACAAAGAAGGAGCGTTTTCAAAACTCAAGATGGAGAAAAGAGTGGAAGTTCGAGCAAGGTCGAAGAACAACGTCAAGAAGAAGATCAAGAGCAGTTGAACTCCAGATTCTATCAAATTTTATTATTTGAGGAGGCAATCTTAGAGACTCTTTTAGCCTCCTCCAAGTGATCAACAGAATTGGCTGAACGCGAACAACAGAACAGTGTGAACGCGTCTACAAACGGGAATCTTCTAGAAGATGGTGGCCATTAATGGCTCATTTATTACCCCACTCTCCTTTGTGGCATTTTTTAGGGCAAATCTTGTTTAGGGCTGAGCTGGCCCGATCTGGGCCATCCAGCCAATTGTAATATGAGCCATCCGTTGGACTTGGCCAGCTATATAAAGGGGGAGTCCCCCTCATTTATACTCAGTAGACAGTAGAGGAGAATTAGAGTAGAAGTTAGAATAGAGAGACAACTTAGAAGTAGCTTAGTATAGATTGATAGTGTAGTTGAGGAAGAAGGAAAGTTTTCTTTTGAAAACTTTTGCAAGAGATTGTTGTGTAAAACTTTCATAATAAAAGATCTTTTCATTGATGGTGAAATTCGTCTTTGTTATGGATAGCTAGCAAGGTTTCTTCATCCCTTCTACTTCAAGTAGCATAATTTCCTTTTTATGTAAGTAGGTGTTAGCTGTGGAATGTGGTCTTCAATTTGAGCAAAACTTCGTCTATCCATACCACTAGTGGGCTCGCTAATGGTGAGTTCGCCTTGCGTGGTCAACTAGAACATTGCGGACTTAACTTCGTTTGTGATTCACATGTTGGTATGCGTCGTTGTGACAGTGTCTTTGCGTTGAATTATGATCTGAACACCTCGAGATACTCCTCTGAAAATTGCACCGATTTTGTGGAGGCTGTCCGAAGCGAGGCAAAGCAGAGCCTGGTTGGAGCTTGTGAGAATTGATCGCCATGTCCCACGCCTTAGAGTAAATTAGAGCCTTCTTAACCTTACGCCATTTCAATTCAGTACTTTCTGGTTAGAATTGGAAACCCACGCTTCATTGATAAATCTATCGAATTATGAAAACCCCCTTTCCGCTGCTGCTGAACAATTCCGTAAGTCCCCTTGAAATACCAGCAAATCACATTGAGCCAACTGAGCCTATTCGCACTGAAAGAACCTTGGAGTTGAACGCATGAACTTTCTTGCAATCTTAGCATGCTGGATACTTTGATCAAGAGAGAATAGGGTAGCCGTTGGCGACTTTATTTTGTGTTGGTGTGGTCACGAAAAACACATCAACACGCCCCCAAGCCGCTAAGACATAGGTAGAGGTTTCCTAAAGTCTCCCGCCATCTCTAGATGGCAAAAATGACATCTCCCATGCAATTTTAAAAAATAAAAAATAAATAAAACTTAAACTTTTTAACGTCCAAACACAAGCAAAAGTGACGACAAAGTCAAAGACTATTCACCCTTCCCCCTTTTCTCAGCCGCATGACTTCTACAGGAGGGCATGAGTTTTTCTATAAATTATTAATTTATTAATTTTTATTTTTATTAAAAAAGATGGCATCTCTGAGTACCCCCATCACCTATTTTCAAAAAAAGTTGTACCAGTACCAGTCTCTCGGCAACCTTGTCCAAAAGCCTCCAAGAACACAATTTGCAAATATGATGATGATAAACTAACCACTAGTTCCTATATATGCCCTTCTTATGCCTTGGATGCCACCCAAGCTGACTTAGACACCTAAATATAACACCTAGGATGACTTAATTATCTAAATAAGACTAACGATGATCATATTACTTAATTAAGAGTTAAGGTAGCCACAAGCCAACTACTCAAAACCTTATGCACACTATAGGATCAAGGGTGTAGCATGCTGCCCCTATCAAAGATGTATTGTCCTTGGTGCTAATCAACTATGGATGCTTTTTTGCACAAAATCCTCATTTTCCCATGAAGCATCTTCAACTAGAGAGTTCTTCCAATTGATCAAATACTCTGTGATTGACCTCATTTGCAGCCTCTTAGTGCATTTTTAAATAATTCCCTCAGGATCCAAAACTATTCTACCCTCCTCATCAAGCCCTTATAACTCAATTTGTGGTACAACTCTTTGCCCAATAACCTTCTTCAAGAATGAATCATGGAAAATTGGATCTATCTTTATTGATATAGGTAACTCCAATCTATATACTACATTGTCAATCCTCTGCAACACCTTATAAGGAGCATACTACTTGGGTGTAAGCTTGTTATCTTTTTTATTTTCTTATATGGTTGTAATCGTCCAAACACTCGATCTCCAACTACAAAAGTCCTTTCACTACAATGTTGATTAGCTTATTGCTTCATTTTGTTTTGTGTCATTGCCAAGTTCTCTCTCAAACTAGCAAATACCTCTTGCTACTATTGAATTTGTTATCAACTATTTGAACCTTTGGGCGTGCCTACAATGAAGAGGTAGTTAATGGTAGAAAGTACCCATATAGTGCCAAAAATGGATACCACCATTCTACTAGTGGGAGGCATTGCACCCATCTCTCTTGTTTATCCAAAGAAAAACATTGGAGATAACCTTCCAAGCATTTCTGGACCACCTTAGTCTATCCATCTGATTGTGGATGATATGATGAGCTACGAGTAAGCTACGTGCCCAAACATGAAAATAAGCCAACCCAAAAATTACTTGTAAATATAGGAACATGATCACTTACTATAACTTTTGAAGTGTCGTGTAGTTTAAAAATAGTATTCATAAAGGCTGTTGTAACAGCACTTGATACAAATGGGTGCGCCAATGCACAAAAATGTGCATATTTGGCGAGACAATCCACAACAACCATGTGCATATTTGGTGAGACAATCCACAACCACCATGATGACATTCCTCCTTCGGATATGGCCAAACCTGTGAAAAATTCATAGATAGCTCCTCCCCACCTCTCATTTGGAATCGATTATGATTGTAGGAGACCTAGAGCCTTAATTGTCTCCCCTTTATTTTGCTGGCATACCATGCAAGCAAATTTTTGAACATACCTTTCAACCCCTCAAAAAATATCTTGCTTGATTCTATGGTTAGTTTTCAAGAATCCATTTTACCCACCTACTAGAGAAGCATGTAGTTTTGCTAACATCTTAAACTTAAGGGTTGAATTCTTGCATAGAAACAACTTGTCCTTGTACCATAAAGCATTTCCTTTCCATGCAAATTTGTCTGACACAATTGAATCCTACTGAAGTTTCTCAATGAGAGTTTGAGCATCCTTGTCCTTCTCCCACTCTTTCTCCTGCCTTATGTACCCAATCTGCTTGTGTTATGGAAATGGCATACAATAGTGACTCTATGAGTTCATCCCTCCTCGATAGAACATCAACCACAACATTCTTCATTTATATATGACTTCAAAGTCATATCCAAACATCTTTGTGACCCATTTTTGTTCTTCAAGTGACAAGTTTTGTTCCAAAAAATATTTGAGACCATCATGATCTGTATTTACCTTAAAGTATTTTCCCATTAGAAAAAGTCTCCATTACATGCAAGCTAGCCAACATTTCCTTCTCAAACAATGACTTCAACAAATTCTTAATTTTGATTTGGTGGCTCTCAAATGTTATGGGTCTTCCTTCTTGCATAAGTACTACTCCTATGCCCTCTCCCAAAGCATCACTTTCTATAATGAATGCTTTGCAATAATCTAGGGTACTAGGACTGGAGTTGTGCACATGGCTTTCTTTAGCTACTCTAATGCCCTCATAGCAGCCTCATTCCTCTAGAAGGAATCCTTCTTCAACAAAGGTATGAGAGGTGATGCTATGCTACCATAATTCTTAGCAAATCAATGATAAAAACCTATATGCCCTAAGAAACCCCATAGGTTTTTGAGGGTCCTAGGCATTTTCCATTCTACACTGGCCTTGATCTTGTGAGGGTCCACTTTGACTCCCTCATGTAACACAATATGACCTAAGTACTCCACTTCTTTGACTCTGAAAACACACTTGGATGGCTTAGCATAAAGTTGATGCTACTCAAAAATGTCCATAAACTAATTTGCATGTTGCAAGCGCTCCTCCCAAGTTTTGATATATATTAAGACGTCATCAAAAAATAACAAAACAAATTAAATGATAGAGTTCATCAAAGTTTTAAATGGTGTATTTGTGAGACCAAAAACTCATAGTGGCCCTCATGGGTTTGAAAAGCTATCTTATGTACATCCTCATCTTTAATTCTGGTTTGATGATAACCCAAAAAATCAAGTTTCATACAATAAATACCTTTAAGCACATCTAACAAATCATCAATTACTAGAATAGGAAACTTATTTTTTTTATGGTGTACTTGTTGAGCTCTTTGTAATCAAGACATCCTGCAAGTTCACCTTTTTTACACACCATTACCATAAGGGAGGAGTAAGCACACTGACTATGCTTGATAATACCTATCACTAGCATCTCCTGAACCACCTTCTCTATCTTTAATTCATATCAGCATTGTTGATTGTTGGATCAGCTGCTTCATCTATGATATTTGATGTATAAAGGTTTCCATAATTAATTCCTGCTATTTATTAACACTGGTCAGCAATTATTAGAGTGGCATTTGCTGACTATATATCATATTTGTTTCATTTCAGCTTGAACAAATCAGTAAATACAGAAAATTGCATATTTTTCCAGTTAGGTACATTACAAAGATAAGGTACGAAACAACAAGCCAAAGATCCCTAGGTGGGATCAAATGGTGGTGCAATTGAAGGAAAAGTTTTTGCCTGCAAATTACAATTTGGAGTCGTTCATGAAATTCTAGAACTTGCAGTAGAGAGGGATGACCATGAAGGAGTGCAACGAAGGAGTTTTACAGACTCAGCAGTGAAGCAGGTCGCATGGAGTATGATGCAAAGAAGGTGTCTCTGTATTTGAATGGGTTGCAAAGTCAGGATAAGATCTGTTTGCTACCAATTCAATCTGTTGAGGGTGCCTACCAACTTGTGCTAAGGACAGAGAAGAAACTGCCAAAAAATAGAACACACAAAAGTGCAATGGCAGAAGCGACAAGTTGAGTAGCAAACAAGGGATGCACAAAAAGAGATCTCAACATCCAACAATGGCACACAAGACTCCAAAGAAGAGAAGACTCCCAAGAAAGAGTAAGGCAAAAGCAAAGGAGGTTTTTAGTGGTACCTGTTATAAATGTGGAGAAGCAGGCCACAGGGCATTTGAATGTCCAAAAACAAAGAAAGAACATGGATGCAATAAGAAGAGAGTACACATTGCACAAGGAAATGATGAATCAGGAAGTGGGGTAGAGAGTGACACTTGAAGGTGAAGAGAACATGATGTTGCGCAAGGTCTTGTTGAAGCCTACAAAAAGATAAGAGTATCTTCAGCACTAGGTGCAAGTTGGGTGGAAAGTGTTGTGAGCTGATCATAGATGGAGGAAACACAAATAACCCAGTGTCCATAGAGATGGAACAGAAGTTGCCTGAAAATGATATTGAGTCCTAATTCTTAACACATTTCATGGCAGCAAAAGGTCAGCAAATGTCATGAACCCCCAATTTAAAAAAATAAATTGGGATTAAATTATTTAGGACCCAACTATGAGCAACCACTACAAGACAAAGGAGGATTGCTTTTTGCCATCAAAGGAAGTAGAGCTGCTGAATAAGACAAACCACGTCAGCAAGCACTAAAAGACAAAAAAAAATACCACTGCTGTCATGCCCCCACATAAGACAAACGAAGGATCACAGTACTTGTTGACTGTTGCCTAAATCAAAGACTAAACAAACTAATCGATTAGCATTAGACATGAGCGGTGATTCAAAAAAAAGACATGATTAATAACTATTAAAAGAAAGCTTTAAGGCAGCGATGGGATATGGAGGGGTGTGTCCCTCACCAAGGAAGGGGTGTTGTTAAAAAGATGTAACCTTGTAATATCCCCATTTGCAAGTTCCCTTGTAGTGCAGTTGTGACCTTGTGGATGTGTGTCAACGTGATCGGACGAGTTATTTAATAATTTCAATGAGCTCAGGAGGTCTGGAGGACTCATATGCCACTTTCAGGGGTGATTTTCGACTTTTGGTATACTCTCCAAGATTCTTGGAAAGGGCGTCTATTTATAGTAAGTCACCCAATTGGCTCCAATTATCCTTATTCTTCATCAAGATCACTCCAGTGCAATCAATTTCAGATTCTAATACATTCTGACAGTTTTCAATACATTCTGACAGTTTTCATAGAATGGGTGCATTAATGGCTTTATTTTAATAATTTTACTAAGGTCGCTAAATATTATTTAAAATATTTTAAAAGCACCTTAGTGTTATAGCTCATCGGAACCGAGATGAAATGTTTTAAATCATGGATGCATAAAGCAGGGGCCTAATGTGTCAAATTATGATTATTTTAATTAAAAGGTTCTTTTCGGAGCTAAAATGGCATTTTAATTAAAAGTGGCTTTATATTAAGGAGTTATAAGGGGGTTTTAAATGATATTTTTATATCATAAAGTTGGTTGCCCAACTTATGGGAGGTATAAGGGATTAAAAAGTAAATTAAATAATATTAAATAAAGAGACCAATTTGGGGTGTGGAAATTGAGGAGGAATATATAAAACTTATTGGAGCTCATTCATTCGTTCATGCTGAAGAAGAATATTTGATAAGGGTTTTGTAGGTTGGACTAGAAAGTCTAGAAATAATCAGCTTCATTGAGGATGAAAACCTTCGTGAGGAACAACGTGCTACAGGAGTGAAAGATCTCCCAAGGCTACTTGCGGATAGCTCCATTTCAGGGTGCATTGCACTTCAACGAATTTCAGAGAGTTTTGAAATCAGGGATTGAAGGGTTTATCAGGAAATTGAAATAATTTGATTATAATTCTCAGAGTAAGGTATTTTCAAAGGTTTGTGAAGGAATAGCAGAGTTGATCTCTCGTATGAAGTTGTCGGGCATGACATGGATGCCCAAGCTTGAGATAAGTTCTTGATTGCATTTATTAGTGTCTTGTGTCGCGGCAACATATTGTTGGAGGGTGGCAGATTTCAAGTTGTTGGTCATGGAAATCAGCTTAGTGAAAAGTGGCAGAAATTCATTCTTTTGGCGTGAGGCTAAGTGCATACCCTTTTCAAGTTGGCAGATTTCAAGTTGTTGGTCATGGAAATCAGCTTAGTGAAAAGTGGCAGAAATTCATTCTCTTAGCGTGAGGCTAACTGCATACCCTTGGTCGTGATTTACATCTGCAGCCATGTGAAGAAAGTGTGAGCTTTGAGCAAGAAAGGGGTCGTGGGATTCAAACCCTTGTGTAACGCCATACAACTCCTATAGCAGCTATCACGGGTGGTGTGTGGGGTTTATTGCTGCTAGTAGCAGGTTCTAGAAGTGGCGTCTAGGCTGAATGATAGCTAGGGAGAAGCCGTGGTCACTTTAGAAGTCACAAGAGTTGCATTTGGTGAACCTGCAGTACTTTGATCTATGAACTAAAAACATTATGCATTGAATATTGTATTGCTTCAGCTATGTATTAATTCTGTTAAAAACAGCAGTGAATGTTTAACTTTAAAATGGCTGTAACTCTCGGGTATGGATGAATGAATATCATACGTATTTCTTATGTATGTGAGAACTTGAATTTGTGAAATCAACATTGGGGTAACTGTTTGACAAAATGATACATATGTCAAACTGAGCTAAATTGGAAAAGAATTGTTCCCACTGGGGTGGGACATTACAATGGTGTCAGAGCCCAAGTTCCTGCCATCCTATTGGTTTCAGAGTTGTCAATGGTTTCAGCAGGGTTGAAGAACAAATCAGGAAGAGTTATGAATAGGAGGCCGTCCAACTCTTTGAAGAATATCAAAGTATGCCGGATGGGTTTGAAACACAGGTTTCCTTTAATGATTTCCTAAATTTAGTTGTAACCTTGAGACCTGGGAAGATAGGTTTGGTAAGGTACATTAGAAGAATGTTTGGAGAAAAATCAGAGAAAGGGTTAAAGATGTAAGAAGAAGCACTTGTTTGTGACTTGCAGCCTATGGGTGGCCTTGGAGAAGATAAAAATCATTCAAGATGCACAGAGGTTAACAAATCAGAGATTCAGTCATCTATTGTAGCCACATCGGAAGAGCAGTCTTCATTTGGAGGTGCAATTTTCAGTCATGGGGAAGACATTGCAGCAGGCAATGAGTTCAAATTGGCACACCCCATGGTCTAGAACCTAGTGATGGGCATAGGGTGAGTAGAGATGTTGGAGCCTTCAAATCAATTGATGGTGACAGTTTTACATTTCATCCCAGTGATGATGATACAGGTGGCGTTTGGTTTCAACCTCAGACCAAGCTTATGCAGGGTAGTGACAGTTATGATGCTCGTACTTGGGAGTTGGAAAATGATTTATTCACAAAGGGCACCAATCATGAGGAAAACAGTGAACACATCTTCCCTAAACAGAGCAAACAGCCTTATAGCACTTGGGATCTGGGTGTGATGGCCCCTACATATGACGTAGATCCTGTTTGGGATGGGTCTACTTATGACCATACTGCAGTTCCTACTTCATCTACACAGTTGAGCATGAGGGACAGCATTGAGGGCATCGACGGTATGGTTATGAACATTGATAACAAATCTGATTTTGTATTGCATGATGCTGATTACAAATCAGAAAATTTGAATGGGGTTGATAGGTCTCAAGAGTCCTATCATTTGGTAGGACAGCTAAAGGTGAATGAAGGCTAGATTATTGCAACCATTAGACACTTTGATGAGTTCATGGCACAATGTTGTTGGAGGTCTTTAGGAGTACATATGGACCATGATGGAGAACCTTCCCCTTTAGATTCACAGGCACTTAAAGAAGCATTAGTGGTAATGACGTCAAATTACCTACAACTACTCTCCGATAGAGACTACCTTCTCACACTTGGTGAGATCTACTTTGATGCGCTAAGGGGAAAGAAGGGGAAGTGGATAAGCTTACTGATGAGCTTATATTACTAGGGATTGCTTGGAGAGCACTCAAAAGGCCCTTCAAGAATCAAAGATTTAGATTGACGAATTCTGTGAAGAATTGAGCTTGGCTTAATCATCATCATCCACAGCAGAAAATCAGTTTACTATGGCTGCCATAACACTTGTGGATGAGAGTGGTACTCATGATTCGAGGGGAGAACCCCTTATGGTGGTCAAGCACGAGGAGGTTTCAAATTTGCATGGTTTAGAGGACAGGTATGACTCTAAAAATTTTGAGTTTACATTCAGCTTGCATCATGGAAATCATGAGTTACCTTTGTGGGAGAGCTAGTTGAGGGCTCAAGACATAGATACGGCAGAAGTAGTGGTGATACACCTTGTGCACCAGCCAACAGTGAAGTGCATGAATCCACAAGTGACAAGGGCACAAGTCTCTATATTGGCGATGTAGAGATTGCTATTGGTGAGTCTTCTGATCAGGAGGCAGACTCTTGTGTGACAAGCATGTTGAATCATCACATTGTTCCATCTTATTCACATGAGGACTGCAAGGCTTCATCTTGTGGGAGCATGTCTCCTACATTTCCAAACAAACCCGGTAAGGCATTGGTTCAGGCTGATCGTAGACATGAGCCTAGTGAGTCACAAGAACTTAAGGAACAACTGAAAGTCACTGAGGATAAGGTTGTCCAAACCTTAACCCGCTTTGATAGCACGCACAAGTTTGTTGAGTACCTCTTGTGGTCAACTCGATTGGAAGAAAGACAAAAAGGGGTAGTAGTTGGAACCTCTGTTTCAAGTCTGCAAACTATCAAGCATGCCCTAGAGGTAATTAAATCAAAATACCTCCAGTTGCTATCAAATAGGGACTTTGACATTGGATTCGCAAAAAGGACTTGCAAAGCAATTACCAAATCTGCCCTTCATGAATTGAGATGTGAGCCTCCTCCTAATTTGTGTGATGAGAGTGATGAGGCATGGAATCCCAGTGACTATGCAGGTCTTCCATAGGTGCAAGTGGGTGAATTTCACCTTGACTGCATAGTAAGGAGTGCTCATCATTTCTCTTTCAGCCCCTACACAAATGATTTGATGGTGCAAAAATGTGGGTTGGCTCAGAGTTTATATCATCCACTCTAGAATGGTGTATTTCCATTTTCAGAAGGTGGAAACAGGACCTACAAGTATCCTACTATGTTTCCTTCAAATGGTTGTATACATGTACGTGAATCAAGGTCTCATCATGTACTTATGGGAGGTATAAGGGGTTAAAAAGTAAATTAAATAATATTAAATAAAGAGACCAATTTGTGGCATGCAAATTGAGGAGGAATATGTAAAGCTTATTGGAGCTCATTCATTCGTTCATGTTGAAGAAGATTTTTTTATGAAAGTTTTGCAGGTTGAACTAGAGAGCCTGGAAATACTCGGCTTCATTGAGGACAGACCCTCGTGAGGAACAATACGCCACAGGAGTAGAAGATCTCCCAATACGGCCTCATCACTTGTAGCTCACACCCCTTCAACATATGTTCACACGCCCTCTTCCAAGGCTCACACCACTTGTTAATGGCTTGGACGAAATGCTTAATCAGACTTTCGCCCTCCTTCAACTATCCATGCCCCCCCCTGGAAGGACCTACAAGTCTCATAAATGCCACGACCCTACTCAGATTTCTGATTACTTCCAACACTGAGAGATGTAGATTGGTGCGAGTATCTTAGAGTCATGCCAACAGAAGAACAACAAATACTCTATGAAAATACAAAGACATGACAGCCAAAATATTGTGCAAACCCCTCAAACTGTACTCCAAACCTCAATCCAGGCTCACATCCATGTTGAAGGTAACCGTGGCTCAAGAAATGAATATAAATGGGCTGCAAAAGACTCGCGGCCTCTCCTGGAGAACCCATGACCTGCCAAACTTCCCAACTTTACTTTATGCTTTCTCTTAACTTGACACCTAGGGTTTCAAATGTCCCACGACCTCCTTCTCATCACGCCCAGCAAAGAAACAAAAAATCAACTTTAGATTATGCAAACTTTGGTGCCCTGAAACTAAGCAAACCCTTCTCAAACTGAATATTATCTCAAACCCTACAATATAGAAAAATATAACGTTCTTCTCCAATTTGTCTCCCTAAATACGAGTCGAATCTATCCTGAGGTGATTGAATATGCAACTGAAACTTAATACTAAACTATGCCTAAAAGATACATCGATGCACTTCAATTTCTCTCTAATAATTTGTCTTTCCTAGCAAGACTCACAAATTATCCAATCGATCAATCCTGACAATGAAGTGCAAGTGTGAATCCTACATGAATCCACCTCAATCTAGCTAGGGCAAATAGCTTCACTACCTAAACCAAAATTGACACTTACTATAAAAAGTATGGACAAATTGTATGAAAACCCAACAAAAAGTGTCAAGTATCTTCAATAAACCCTCTGAACACACTGGTGACATTGAAATGCTCTCTGAACTGGCTAACACAATCCTTGAAAGCCAGCTCCAGTTGCACTGCAAGAGACGTCGAAAATTGGGACATTACAAGTTATAACAGACAATGTTAGAAATTGTAGAGTAGCTAGGTTATTGATTGAGGAGCGTTATTCACACATTTTTTGGACACCTTGTGTTGTCCACTCCCTCAACCCTATGCTACAAAAAAATTGGCACCAAAATTGATTGGACCAAATTGGTATAAGCTAAGGCCAAAGAGATCCAAATGTTCATCACCAGCCACCCTATGTCACAAGGCATATTTAGAACATTCTCAAAATTGGAGATGCTAAAGGTAAGTTAAATATGTTTCACTTTAGTAAACTTTTTAAGTTTATTTTAATTTTAATTTTAATTTTTGTAATTTTTTTTTTAATGTTGATTTTCAAACAAGTTGTTGAGAGCCATTTTGCCTCCAACACATTGTGAAGCTTCATGAGGCACTTTCTAACATAGTCATCAGCCCAAATTGGTCGATATGGAGGCAATCAGCACTGCAAGGGTAGCAAAGGTTAAGCAAATAATCTTCGATGAAATTTAGTGGGATCATGTTGAATATCTCCTCAATTTCATTGAGCATGATCCGTTATACCAACATGGATAGGCCTTGTTTGGGTAAGATATATGATGGCATCCACCCAATGATTAAGAAGATGAAAGCCATCATAAATGCAAAAGAGCAAGATCCTAAAGAAAATTTCTTCAAACTACTCAAAATCATTGAAGAGAGATGGAACAAAATGACCACTACACTAGATCTTCTTGCCTTTGCATTGAGTCCCAAATATCATAGTGTTGAGCTCCTTAATCTGTCAACAAGAATTAGCCCATATAGAGATGTTGAATTCAATAAAGGGTACAAAGCAGTGCTTTGCACTCTTCATTTATCCTGACATGCGGGATGCAGTGAGGATTGAGTTCATGGATTTTGTAAGATCCAGCAACTTTAGTATTGATGTTCTTCGAAACAAGTATGACGTCGATGCTCACAGTTGGTGGTACTTCCATGGCCAATCATTCACACACCTACAACCTCTTGCAATCAAAATTTTATTGCAAGCAAGTTTTATAATAAAAAATTCTTTTTTTTTAGTTTTATTTATATTTTAATTTTATAATCTATTTTTTTTAATTTTGTAACTCTTATTCACACACATACTGAAGAGCACAAAAGATTTACTGAGAGGGGGGGTGAATCAGTAAATCAATCACAAACTTTTATTTCTTAATCTTTTTCAAACTTATTACAATCAACTTTTTGATATGAATCAATTTCCCCAAGTTGACACAACTTTATTGAAATAATATTTTTTTCAAATTAGGCACCAACCTACAGATTTACAAAAGGATGATTTAGTAGAGTGTAACCTACAAGGAACACCTAGACCTTCACAAATTTAGTAGGCACCTACCTACAAGGAGCACCTACCCCTAGTGCAAAGTATCAAACTTTGACTTGATGGATGTAAGACTGCCTTCAATCTGGTCTGCACAAACCCAACTCTCCAATCTGCTCTATGTGATAAAATGATATCACTCTAAGCCCACACAAGGAGATGGGAATCTTAGACTGATCTGCAAATCTTCAAAAACCACCACAAAGACCTACTCAAACTACAACCTCCTTTAATATGTCTTATGCCTACTAGAAGAGATGCAACCCTTCAAATAGACACAACTTTTGTTTATGCCTTTACCTTTTCAAAACAGATCATTGTTTTTGATAACATAATTACAAAACATAATAAATATGAATAACAGGTCGCTACTTGACTTTTGCTAATCGTTGTTTGTTATCTCTTTTGAAAACTGCCTCTTCATTTATTCGAATCTCCACTTTTTATTGCCACTAATTTATCAAATCTGTATGTAAAAGTATTTTTTGTTTTTCAAAAACCAGATCAAACACTCTCCTTTTGGTATTGTGATGAGAGAGCATGTCTTTTCAGGAGATAATCGAATCATACAAAGGAACACGTCAAAAGACGTCTTGGCTGGAGATGCTTACGTCTTTTCAAAAGACGTCTTGGCTGGAGATGCTCACGTCTTTTTAATAACACACTGTTTTCAGACACGTCCCATGCTGTAAACAACTCTTTTCATAAAACACGTTGTTTCCAGATTATTCTCTTCAGACGCACAGGTTACATTTCTTTAGGAACAGTCCTGTCTCTTGAAACACCACTCTGTGATCATGTCTTTGTGTTTGTTTAAGATAACACGTATTACTAAAACGCATCAACAAAGTGATTTTGTTTTAACTAAAAACGTATCAGCAATATTAGTTAACACGTCTTTATTTTATTGACGTATTTTCAGCATAGACGGCTTATCTTTATCATAGCTGTTTGTCGACTTCATTCATTGACGTACCTTCAATGTCTATTCAACGGAGGATATCATTTATACGGAAAATCAAGACCCAACTCAAACCATATACCATCGATGTGAAGTAACACGGGATTTCAATTTGCACGATCTTTAATTCTGAGTCTAGTACAGAATTCGAATCTGAACATTATGTATATTAAATCTGAACATGATGATTCAAATCTGAGTCAAATGGATACTTGTTCTCAAATTCCAATAATGAACTTATTCTTTTTACCTTGACATCAATGACAATACTTCTAACACATACAACCTCTTGTGATCAAAATTTTATCACAAGTTTTATTAAAAAAATCTTTTTTTAGTTTTATGTATATTTTAATTTTATAATCTAATTTTTTTATTTTGTAACTCATAACTCTCTAATTTTGTCTTAACTTGTGCTAGTTCATCTATATATGGGATGAGTTGGAGCACATACTCCTTCATCCAATCAACTATACTCAAAAAAGGCAAAGGACTTGGTGTATGTGCATTCAAGCTTGCAGCTCCTTACACACAAACAAAGTGGATACAAGTGAAGGGACACAAGGAAGTGGGATATTGAGCCACAGCATATCAACTTGGATGCTTCCACTTCCCACTTTGTCGCACTTGATGTTGAAGATGACCCAACTAGCAAGCATGAGAGTGCTAGTGCTAGTGTTAGTGTCATTCATGTTTGTGGTTCTTCTAATTTATCAATACCTACATCATCTAATATGGATGGTAATGATGATATTTTTGAAGACCCATATGATGATATTTGATCAATGATGGCTGATTGTTGACATTATTATTTTTTAATTTTAATATATATCATGGCATTCGAGTTTGACTAATTGACATTGTAATATTTTTTTTTGTAATGGATTTGTTTATTATATAATATATGATGCTATGTGACGTGTATTTTAAACTTAATTACTACTGCAAATATGTCTATATTTCTGATTTTTATATGTTTTTGTATGAAAGAACCTAACCTCAAAAAATATTTTGGCTCAACCCGCAAACCGAATCTTGGAACTAAAACCACTACCTGGATTGATAAGTTAATATATGATGAATGCCTTATCAATGTTATCATATGAATATTTGAAATTTATTATATTTTTAATTTTTTTTTCTATTTTTTAATAGCCATACCTTATCATCCCTTAGAAATTGATCTCCCATAAAATCCATCCCAAAAACACACTCCTATGATGAGCCCTGCTGGCTCTCAACTCAAACCGCCAATTTTTCTTAAGTCTTTAAGTGTTATTTAGTTTTTTAGAGAAAATTTGATAGACAAAAGAGAAGGGGCGCACATCATAAATGCTCATAAAATGTAAATTTACACTATTTCCTTCAAAATGAAAGTGTAGATTGCATTATTTAACTGTGACAAATAGATTGAATATGATAAACATACCAGAATATCTCCAGATTATTTAATTAAAGAAATTAGCCAGTTTGACAGCCGGAAATGGTGAAATCATGCAAATAAGCACGCCCAAGCTCCAGATCTGACTTCTCCCACTCCAGAATGAGATACAATGCCCTGGTAGAGGTAGACGCCTAAGTAGAAGCACAAAAAGGAGCAAAGAAGAAGGCGTTTCATTTATTTCCTTCACACGCCTTTCCAAAATGCACAAAACCCAAGGAAATCCGCACGGCCAAAGAAAGAATAGTAAGTATCCCTGTTGGAAGCCTCTGAATCTTAAGAAAGATGCGCCACCAGGAAGAAACCCTCTCTTATTGCAAACAACATGAAAATCTCAATATCTTTTCTCTGTCTGAATCTGTAGAACCTCTGAATGAAGCTCTCAACTGCACTGATTCAACTGATCTCTCACAGCCTCAAAAGCGCTCAACACTAAAGAGTTATCGTTCCTCAATGGAAGAATTGTTCAAACCCTAATCACAGGAGAATGCACAGGAAATAGCACAAGGCAAAGTTGAAATTGTCAAAAGATGAGTTTCTCATTGCCAAAGATTGCTTTATATCCAAAATGGCACGCATTTCCAAGAAGATACGCCCTTTTGCAATCATTTAAATCTTTTAATATTTTATTAAGTCCTTTTCAATAGTCATGACTTAATAATTGAGCGCACTTTAATATTTTAAGTCATTAAAATATCAAATCACCTTTTTAGATTATTTTAAGTGATATAAAAATGTATTAAAGTCGATGTGACTTTAATTAAAAGGCATTAAGTTAAATAATTAACTCAAATCACTTAAAAATTCATAACTCGCTCAAAACTCCAAATATTCCTGTGCCGTCAGAAGCTGTGGACTCCTGAAATGCCAACGCCTGCTGTGAACCAGTCACTGGGCTCTGAAAACCAGAACGATCAAACTCTCCAGAAAGTACCACTGACCCTCTAACCAATCTAGCTAGCCCACAAGGGTCCAATAAAGGGCTAACACACTGTTCCCAAGAACTGTCTAGAGAGGGGACATCACAGTCCGCCCTCCCCGAATTTGCTTGTCCACAAGCAAACTCAAAGTCGGATGCTGAAGAATACTGTCACTCTCCCAAGTAGCATCCTCTGCCGATAGATCCCTCCACTTTACCAAGTATTCCCTGATAACCCACCTCCGAAGATGACGCTCTCTGGAATCCAGAATGGCCTCAGGTATCAAAATCAATTTCCCCTCATCATCCAGGGGTGGCAAATCAATAGAAGGAATTACGTGTTGTCCCAACGCCTTTTTGAGGCGCGACACATGGAACACGTTGTGACCCTTACTGTCCACCGGAAGATCTAACTCATAAGCCACTTCACCGACACGTCTGACAACTCTGAAAGGTCCATAGTATCGCGGCTTAAGTTTCTCGGAGACCTTCTTACGAAGGGTGGACTGCCTATAAGGCTGAAGCATAAGGTACACCAAATCATCGATCTCGAAAGACCGCTCTACTCGTTTCTGATCAGCATATTGCTTCTGCTGATTTTGGGCTTTTTGTATATTCTCTCTGAGTGCCCTCCTAATATCCTAGTTCTCCTGTAATAAATCACCAGCACTAGGAACTCTACTGTCACTCAGCAATAAGTCTAGAAAGCTCGGAGCATCATATCCATATAATGTTCGGTAAGGTGTCATCTGGGTGCTCATGTGATGGGTGGTATTGTAGCAATACTCACAAAGGTATAACCACCTCACCCATGCCTTCTGCTGCCCTGAACTATAATTTCACAAGTACTCTTCCACCCATTTGTTGACTATCTCAATCTGCCCATCTGTTTGGGGGTGGTAGCTGGTACTCGGGGTGAGCTCTGTCCCACAAAGTTTGAATAACTCCTGCCAGAAGTTACTCATAAACCTGCTGTCCCTGTCACTGACTATACTGCAAGGCAAACCGTGCAGCCTGAATACCTCTCGGAAGAACAAATCTGCCACCTGGGTAGCCGTGTGTGTAGTAGTGATTGCGAAGAAGTGTGCATATTTCGTCAATCGATCTACCACCACGAAAATGTTGTCCTTCCCTTGAGCTTTTGGCAAGCCCGTGACGAAGTCCATGGACAAACAATCCCACTTCCTCTCTGGAATAGGAAGCGGCTGGAGTAAACCTGCAGGGTATGTATGCTCTTGCTTGTTCTGCTGACAAACAAGACATTCCCTGACATACTAGAGAACATAAGACTTGAGACCCTTCCAAGAGAATCTCTCCCGTACCTGCCTATAGGTCTTAAAGTAACCGGGATGTCCTACCATGGGTGAATCATGGAGTGACCTCAATACTCTGTCCCTCATCTCAGAACCTGGGACCAATAAAATCCTCCCTTTGTAGATGATAAGATCATCTACAAGTGAATACCTGTCATCCTGTACTGATCCATCTACTATGCTAGAAGCCCATGGGTCCTTAGCATACTCTGCTACTATCAGATGTCTCCAGTCCTCTGAAACCAGTGTAATAGAGCTCAAGTGAGGACGGCGAGATAAAGCATCAGCAACCACATTCTGAGTGCCCTTGACATAGGAGATGTCAAAATCGTAGGACTGAAGCTTGCTGACCCATTTTTGTTGCCTTTTATTTAGATCTCGCTGCCCAAGAAAATGCTTCAAACTATTATGATCGGTTTTAACAGTGAATTTACTACCAATCAAGTACTGCCTGAATTTGGCCATGGCATGCATGATGGCCAACATTTCCTTATCATAGATACTGTAGCTCCGTTCAGGACCTCTTAGCTTCCTGTTCTCGAAAGCTATAGGGTGTCGATCATGCATGATAACTGCACCAATACCCTCACCACTGGCATCGCAATGTAACTCAAAGGGTTTAGTGAAGTCCGGTAGAGCCAAAACTAGACACGTAGTCATAAGAAGTTTGAACTTCTCAAAGCACGCTTGTGCTAGTGGTGTCCACACAAAAGCACCTTTCTTAGTCAAATCAATTAGTGGCGCAGCATGCCGCGAGAATCCACTAACGAACCGACGATAGAAGGCACACAATCCTACAAAACCCCTGAGCTGTGTCAAAGTCTCAGGTGTAGGCCAATCGATGATGGCTCGAACTTTCTCTGGATCCATGCTGACTCCTGCACCGCTAATGATGTGTCCCAGATATAAAAGCTCTGCCATGCCTAAAGCACAATTGGACTCCTTGCCGTACAAGGATTCCCTGTCAAGTATACTCAGTACCTCATCCAAGTGAACCATGTGTTCCTCCCATGATTTGCTATAAACCAGGATGTCGTCGAAGAACACCAATACAAATTTCCTCAAATGAGGATGGAAAACCCTGTTCATTGTAGACTGAAACGTGGCTGGAGCATTGGTTAAACCGAATGGCATAACCAAGAAATCAAAGTGTCCATAGTGACATTTGAACGCAGTTTTCTCTATGTCCTCTCGGACTCTGATCTAATGATAACCTGTTCTCAAATCAATCTTTGAGAAGTAGCAAGCTCCATGAAGCTCGTCTATCAACTCATCTATCTGTGGGATAGGATACCTGTTCTTTATAGTTTTCCTGTTGAGCATTATGTAGTCAATACACATCCTGAGTGTACCATCCTTTTTCTTCACCAAAACAACTAATGAAGCAAAGGGTGACTTACTCGGCCTAATGTGCCCCATAGCTAAAAGCTCCTTAATAGTTTTCTCAATCTCATCTTTCAAACGCTTGGGGTGCCAGTAAGGAGTAATCATAATCGGTTTCGTGCCCTCATCCAGCTCTATAATATGCTCAATACCTCTATCAGGAGGTCTGCCTGGTGGAATTGCACTGAATACCTTTGCATGTTTGATTCGAAGTTCCTGCACATCTGGATGGTAAGAAGAAGCTTGCTACTCCAACTGTGAAGGCATTAACTTGCACTCAGCAGCCCACTCTACCATATCGTGACGAATCAAACATTCCATTCTTCGAAGTGAAATCTCTCTAAGGTTGTTGTCCTTGATGGCTTTTAAAATATGATTTGTGCCATCTATGGTGAATTTCATCTCCATGTCACGCAAATTAAGCGTGAACTCTCCTATAGCATGAAGCCACTTCATGCCAAGAACTATATCCGTTCCTCCCATATTCACAACATAAAAATCTGCCTTAAACTCAAAATTGTTGAGCTTCAAAGGCAAGTCAGGTATCATCCTCTCGCAGTTGAGAGTGTATCCATCTGCAACCTTCACACGTATGCCTTCAAACTGCTGAGTTTGAATTCCCCGTTTCTCCACTAACCGTGAATCGATGAAATTGTGGGTTGCACCTATATCTAGAAGAGATATGACCCTTTGACCAGCTAGGATCCCACGGAGTCTAAAAGAACCCTCTCTCTGCATGCTGGACATATGAGCCTCCTTTAATTCTGTTTCTACTACAATTTCTGCCTCATTTTCTTACTCTTCTCCATCTGTATCATAGATTGGAGCTTGCTGATCAGAAAAATCAGTCAATGCTTCTCCCTCATAAAACCACTCCATGTGCTTGTTTTGCCCTTTAGGTTTGAGGATGATTAAAGTCATACGGACCTTTGCAGTAAAAACAAAGTTTTCTTCTTCGTAAATCATTCATAGTTTCTCGATCTAAAGGGGCTGCAAATTTCTTCTTTTGATCTGCATTATCAGCCTTCTTTGGATCTGATTTATTCTCCGTGTATGAGGTAGTAGGTTTCGAGCCAAATGGCTTACGAGGTGTAGATAGCTCCATGCTGCGAGCTTTCCTCATGGCCTCCTGTAAAGTAGGTGGATCAAATGCTTTTATCCAACCTTTCATGGGCTCGAAAAGACCCTCAATGAACAATATGATCAGCCTTCTTTCTGAGATTCCTGTCACCATCACAGATAGTCTTTGGAACTCTCCAATGTACGATTCCAAACTACCTAACTGTTTCAGTTGTGCCAAATCTCTGAAGAATAGCTCAGGATCACGTCTATCAAATCTCTGAACCAGTTTATCAGTAAACTCCTGGTACAAGGTAATTCTGTCATGGTGAAGAGTAGCCATACCATGAATCCACCAGTCATGTGCCACACCATCAAGGTGAAGTGCTGCAAATCGAATGGCATCCTCCTCAGGCATGGGGCATAGTGTCAAGAATGTGTCAAGCTTACTAACCCAGGCACGTGCTGTAACTCTACCACTGCCATCAAAGTTCGCCAAGGTAAGCTTATTGGTAGCCTGTCTAAGATCATTATGCTGGTGTTTAGGCCGCCTGTCATTCCTGCTTCTGATGTGTTCTCTCTTCTGGCTCATGAATCTGTCGAAGTTAAGGTGCTCCTTAACTCTCGGTGGCAAAGCATCCCACTCATCATGCATAGCCATAATGTTATCTGCAAAATTTATCTCACCACCTTGTTCAACTTCGTCCACTTCCTCAGCATCATCTCTGGTAAAAGTAGGACATGTAGCTCTCTCAAAGGTGCGTGCTGGAGCTATGACTCTCTGATGCTCTCTGTGAATACTGCCTTCACGATCTTGATCCAGATTCCGAGTTCTATTAATTGTCAAATTTTGGACATTTGTGCTGAGTTGCTGAAGAATAGTCGCCACCTGTTCTTGGCCTGCAACCATACCTCTAAGCACGTCTTTAGCTTCTCTGTCCTCATCATCCCAAGGATTCCTGTAAGAACTTCCTCCTTCCCTGTTTGCCATATTATCCAAGTCTATTTCCTCCTCCTGTTCTTCAAACGAAAATGGTGGGAAAGGATTATGATCACCTCTCTGATTTCTAGGACCCCCTCTAGAGTAGAACTTGCCAAAACCCTCTTTGTGTGACTTCATAAATTTCTCTAATCCCACAAGTTGGCAGGATCAGAGCTCTGATACCACTGTGATGAGCCCTGCTGGCTCTCAACTCAAACCCCCAATTTTTCTTAAGTCTTTAAGTGTTATTTAGTTTTTTAGAGAAAATTTGATAGACAAAAGAGAAGGGGCGCACATCATAAATGCTCATAAAATGTAAATTTACACCATTTCCTTCAGAATGAAAGTGTAGATTGCATTATTTAACTATGACAAATAGATTGCATATGATAAACATACCAGAATATCTCCAGATTATTTAATTAAAGAAATTAGCCAGTTTGATAGCCGAAAATGGTGAAATCATGCAAATAAGCACGCCCAAGCTCCAGATCTGACTTCTCCCACTCCAGAATGAGATACAATGCCCTGGTAGAGGTAGACGCCTAAGTAGAAGCACAAAAAGGAGCAAAGAAGAAGGCGTTTCATTTATTTCCTTCACACGCCTTTCCAGAATGCACAAAACCCAAGGAAATCTGTACGGCCAAAGAAAGAATAGGAAGTATCCCTGTTGGAAGCCTCTGAATCTGAAGAAAGATGTGCCACCAAGAAGAAACCCTCTCTTATTGCAAACAACATGAAAATCTCAATATCTGTTCTCTGTCTGAATCTGTAGAACCTCTGAATGAAGCTCTCAACTGCACTGATTCAACTGATCTCTCACAGCCTCAAAAGCGCTCAACACTAAAGAGTTATCGTTCCTCAATGGAAGAATTGTTCAAACCCTGATCACAGGAGAATGCACAGGAAATAGCACAAGGCAAAGTTGAAATTGTCAAAAGATGAGTTTCTCATTGCCAAAGATTGCTTTATATCCAAAATGGCACGCATTTCCAAGAAGATACGCCCTTTTGCAATCATTTAAATCTTTTAATATTTTATTAAGTCCTTTTCAATAGTCATGACTTAATAATTGAGCGCACTTTAATATTTTAAGTCATTAAAATATCAAATCACCTTTTTAGATTATTTTAAGTGATATAAAAATGTATTAAAGTCGATGTGACTTTAATTAAAAGGCATTAAGTTAAATAATTAACTCAAATCACTTAAAAATTCATAACTCGCTCAAAACTTCAAATATTCCTGTGCCGTCAAAAGTTGTGGACTCCTGAAATGCCAACGCCTGCTGTGAACCAGTCACTGAGCTCTGAAAACCAGAACGATCAAACTCTCCAGAAAGTACCATTGACCCTCTAACCAATCTGGCTAGCCCACAAGGGTCCAATAAAGGGCTAACACACTGTTCCCGAGAACTGTCTAGAGAGGGGACATCACAACTCCCCACCCCAAAAACTCGGTGGAACATAGGATGTCATAAAATCTATCGAATAAACGTCATGGCTCTCAATAGTTCTTGTGAATTCTAAAGAAATTGAAAATTAATTCCAAAAGTCTCCAGATAGACACTCTAAAATACTCAATGAGTATTGATATAACAATCATAGACTTAGATTCAAAGTAATCCCATCAAATTTCCAACTTTGTCTCATTCCTAAATAATTGTAAAATATAAGATAAGAAAAGATAACATGCAAATTAATCCAAAGAGTTGTGATATATGGTAACGAGGAAGATTGGTAAGAGAATGACCCAGGTAAAGGCAATCCATATCTTCAACGGCATATGGCAAGGTTGTGATTAATGATTATGAGTCATCTCCATGACACAAGTTTACAATCCTATGAATGTACTCAAAGATTACTCCACACCACCTTAATGGCAACCCGTATCCTCACCTATTATTTACCACATAAAGGGAATAAGATAACATAGAAATTGTCAAAAACGGGAAAAGCCTAAGTAACAATCAAACAGAATACCCCAAAACTTAGACTGGGGTACACAAGGGAATAAGATAACACTG
Source organism: Sequoia sempervirens (assembly GCA_007258455.2). Lineage (NCBI taxonomy): Eukaryota > Viridiplantae > Streptophyta > Pinopsida > Cupressales > Cupressaceae > Sequoia > Sequoia sempervirens. The sequence goes on from VDFB02058242.1 coordinate 621,516,986, forward strand.
AAATTGTCAAAAGTGGGAGAAGCCTAAGTAGCAATCAAACGGCATACCCCAAAACTTAGACCGATTAAATACCCCAGTTGTAGCATCTAAAGCCAAAAATTTACCCTGCAAAGGACTGCAAGGGAAATTTTAAAATCATGCAACCAGATTCAGATTCCCAGGATACATGTTAAGACATTTACCAAATTAACCAAAAAAATCATATGCAAATGTCAGCGGTAAATATTGTGCTCTGATACAAAGTAAAGGTAATTTTTTAAGGTCGCCTTCAAGCAAGATGTCAATTTGATGTATGCGACCTCCTTGTGAGCAATTGTTATTCTTAAAAAGAAAGTGTGTTCATTCTTGTTATTTCTTTGAAGAGAGTTCTCCAAGGAGACTGAAAATATCAGAATTAAAAACACTATACAATTTTATCGAGATACATGATATGATTTCCAATTGTGGCAATCTAAAATTCTTTAATTGTTTTCCCATTTATTGTTCAATCATGTGTAAAACCCTAACCCACTCCTCATTTAAAGCTGTGCCTCCTATATGGATAACACAAACCTTCACTATTCAGACCCACTCAAGGAGTACATAATAGATTCCATTGTTCAAATCCCCAGATATATCAAGGAATTTCCCAAATTACGAAAGAATATTATGCAAACTTTCAACTGGTGAGCAATCTTGCCTTCATAGTAGATCCGTATGTTCAGGCCCCAGCAAAAATGTTAAGAGAATTGATCAGATTTAAAAGAAATATGAAAATAGGTAAGCTTTTGTAGCGTAGCCCCGTGTACATAACCCCACAACAAATGTTAAGAAATTTACCAAATAAAACAAATAAAACATAAAAATTGTAGACTAGTTAATAACAGCGCTTTAATAGTCTGTAGGGCCAGACGGACTGTTGTGTAAGGAGGGCTCAAGTGTTGAATTAGGTTAAAATAACTCATCTTTGGTGGCATAGCCCCTCGTCCAGGACATGTATTAAGTGTAGAATTGGGTTAACCCAACACATATTGTGTACAATTGGGTTAAGTCGCGCATAATATGTTAGATTGAGTTAATAAACAGGCTAGGCGTAAGTTCCATGTGGATTTGAGGGGCAAAGTTCACGTCTACTTTTATCCACAAGAAAATTTTAACAGATGATATTCATATTTAGTCTAATTAAACTACTGATTGGTAAAACGCCTGAAACTTACCTCATCGCCCACTTTCCATTTGTCAACATTCTTGCCCACCGCTTCAATTACCCCTGAACACTCCAGGCCAGGATAAGGAGGTGCCCCTTTAGGCGGAGGGTACCTGCCCTGCCTTTGTAGGGTATCTGCCCTATTCAGTGCTGTTGCACAGATTTTTATCAGCACTTCATCATCATTAAGCTGAGGATCGTCGACTTCTTGAACTTGCATAACATCTGGACCGCCCGGAGTTGTTATCACCACTGCCTTCATTTTGTTATGCTTTCTGGGAACGTTTTACTTCGAGTTGTGCAAATCCGTGCCTCTGGAGGTGTGTATTAGGGGCTACGCGGAGGGCTGGTAGGGCGGGCTATATAGGATGTGGTTGTGGGATCGTATTGGTGGAATTTGCATCCCCGCGCCAATTCCCATTTAGGGAGCTTTGTTCCCATATTGAGGGTGTTTCAAATACCACATATTTTAAATGTGATTTTAATTTTTAATTAATTAATTTTTTTTTATATTTAGTCAATAGACTTTCTTCTACGTGGATTTGGGAGTCTATAATTCAGTGATAAGTATGTCTCATGTCTGAAAATAACTTTCATCTGTCATTCTATCATTTTCGGGTCACAAAAAAATTGTTTGATATTATAAAAAAAAAAAACTTTCAAGTAGTTCAAGCATTCCTCACATCACACTTGAAATCAAATTGTAACTCACAAGCGTATTGTAAATTGATTTTAATGTATAGTCTCACTTAGAAAAAATATCTTAGATTGCTTTTGTTTATGTTTTGATTGGACTAAGAGCATATGGTAGTGGAAAGTTTCATAATAGCCCAAACAATATAAGTTGGAATTGCCTCAAGTTAAGCAAACTAACTATTAGAAATGTTGGATGGAGACGATATATATCCACTCCAAGCACTTTGGATTTGAATGCATTGATGTCTTCAAATTTGATTTCCCCTTTCACAAGATTTTTCCATTAATGAATGCATTGATGTCCACGGTCCTGCTTTCTTTCCCACCACCCAAAGTGAAAAGTTGTGAAGGGATCTTGTATGTCTTGTGAAAAGCTCAAATAAGTGCCTTATATACAATTACTTATTATTCAATTTCTCATTTTTGTTGTTTTATCATGTTTTTTCAGTCTTCTACTAGTCTATACTTATTGTGACTATGTTTAAGGATCTTGTATTTTCAATTATTATTTCATTGCATCAATTTATATATTCAAGGCAAGGGCATATATCTTTAAAAAAAAATGGATTGCAGCAATTATTTCCTGTGTTCAAGCTACATGATAAGTTTGTTTATAGCCAAATCAAGGTCTAGTGTTTATTTATGCTTAATCATATATAGCTCTAGTTTTTCTTGTTCCTTTTCATCATTAGATCTCAAATCAAACTTAAATCCACTTTTCATGTATAGATTTTGTTTTTTCTTCTCTTAAGTTTATTACAATTTTAATGTTTTAGTTTAAGATTCACTAGTTTATTAAATTATCCATTGTTACATGGGTTCTTGACAAAAATGAAGACACTAGAAAAAGAAATTAAAGATAAAAAATTTAACATAATTGAAATGTAAAAAAATACATGGTTAGAAAGCTAAGAGAGATCTTGACATTATTGTGATGTTTTTTAACTCAACATTGAAAGACATGTAAACCTAATGGAGAGCACGCTTAAGATTACATTATTTTTTACAATTTACAAAAAACATGCCTTTAGGCATTGGCATGCAATTTTAACTCTTCAAGTTGGATGCCCAAGGAAAATCCAACCCTAAGGGTTGTCAATGTTAGGAAATAAATGCATAATTCCTAGAATATTTAATATATTTCCCACATAACACAACATGAGAGATAATCATGCAAGCAAGCTTACATAATAACCATATGCAAAGATCAAATAGACAAGCCACGATATAACAAAAGATATACCCAAGAGGGAAAAAAGCTAGCCTCCAAAAGCATCCATGCTAGATATATATTTTTCAGCAATAAAACATTAAAATGTATTTATAGAGTTTCCATGAACACTTTTGAAACATCAAGCTCCTCTCATACACTCTCCATGTGTCCAAGCATGTAACCACACATCACATGCCATTCTTCACATATGCACTCACAAGAGAAACTCAATACTATGACAATCCACTCACCCAACCAACCTTAACCACTAAAAATGTGTCTGCTTTTATAGACACAAGCTCACACAAATGCAACCAAGTGGTAAGATAACACCATGTGCCTTAAAACCATGAGTACACAAAACCATTGACCTCATATTTGCTTTTTGATACAAACATTAAATATTTTTTTTATAATTAATCATTTTATTTCTTCCACGTATAAAATAACTAACTCAATGTTACATACAAATTTACAAGTGGCCCCAAATAAATATCTAATGTGGTTATACACATCTCCTAATTGCACCACAACTAAATATTTATTTATTTTACATAATCAAAATATTTCATTCTTGTGCAAGGTGAAAACAAGAATATGGATTAAAGGTAAATAATAAGGAAGATAATGCAACACACACAATACCTTCACCTAAAACCCTTCTCTCTCCTCAGATAGAGCTAAAGTAGAGTGCACCCTAGCTCCACTTGATTTTCTCTTTTGATGTGTTGATGAAGGAATATGGTTGCTTATAAAACTAGCAACATGATGATAGAATTAGGATGATAAGAATATGATAATGGAAGATTAGCTAAGTTATGGAAGTAGATAGAAAATTTAATAGCTTAAGGCTATGAATATGGAAGATTAATATAAATGGGATGGAAGGCCTCTCATTTATAAAATTTACATGAGAGAAATCAAGGGCCAAGATGCATTGGTTAATGGATCACTACAATTGAATGAGGATTAGGGCTTGGATTAAAAGTTGTAGCCGTGTGAAAAGTATCACATGAGGGATAAGCATTAGGTTTAAGAATGGATTAGGGAAACATCCTTATGTGGATGGATAAGATTAAGAGGTTTAAATGAGATGATTAGATAGGATGGGCTAAAATGGGGTGTGGTTAGGGTAAGATCAAGTTTTAGGTGTACAACACCTATTCTTAACATTTTCCCACTTGTATACATTGCATAGGGGTCAATCAATGAAATATATCATTATAGCCATACATGAAACCATATGAATATCCAATAGGTTTTCTCCATCAAGATACATGGAATAAAACCAAGGTGACCACCATCTCAAGCAAGAACTTATATCATCCTCCAACATGCCAACTATAGAAGAAAAGGAACAAACCAAGGTGAAGATGCACCAATCCAAAGAACACAAGCATCAAATCAAAGTGATAAAATAAGGCTTTAAGTTGCTAAAAGATTAAAAAAACCCACATGGTTGGAAATAAAATCCAGAACAAATGCTAATGCATAAATAAACTCATGCAAACAACATTTGCAACCCATAAACTGCTAAAAACTAGATCAAACGAAAAGGATTAAGTCTAAGTGTAGAGAACCTAATATCAATTCCACTTTTCTTTAAATGTTTCATTAGAATGCAAACCACAAGGTACATAGATTGACTTTCAAGCTCCAAGGTGAGTCAAACAAAGCCAGGTTTGATTCTTTTGAGTCTTAGAAATGATTTGGAAATGATTTGAAGTGATTAGCCTAATTAAACTAAGTGCCCTAATATGATAAATGTAATTTCCTAAAGATAAACAAATAGAAATAGTGATTTGCAAGTGGGTCTGGAAGCTACAGGGTAATATGTACCGACACAAAAAAGCTTTTTTTGAGAACTATAGAAGGAAGTAGTTGCCAAGTGACAAATGAGTCCTTATAGGGGTGTCCTAACAAATTTTTGGGGTCCTTTGGTGCTAGATCTGAGCTTTTGTTTTCTAATTGTAAACTTGTCAAAATGTTTTAAATGAATCATACAAGTGAATTTTCATGTCATAACAAGGTTGATGACAGTAAATGCAATAATGCAAAATGGGTCTTTAAGCTCTCTTCAATCCTCTTCAAACAAGTAACCTACACATTCACAAAGAGGGGAAATGATGTGTCATATAGGGGTTTTCCTCAATCAAACCCCGTGAAAGTGATCTCACTTCCATAATGGCAATGTCAATGATAAAACTTCAATGGAAAGGAAGGAAATGATGAATGAACAAAATGTTGCAACTCACCACACTTCACTGTTTTCCTTGAAGGACTGAAGTCATACACATCACCCCAAGGATTTGGATCTTGATTGTTACATTTTCTTGAATGCTTGAATGCTTTAGAGACCTACAACAATGTTAGTCGTCACAGAGCAACATGAACACACACAAACTTTGACATGATGTTGGATCTTGAACTATTGCAATAAATCTTCCAATGGATGCTCTTGAATGCTCTTGAAAATAGTATTTTCTCTTTAATTTCACTTCTATCTTGTGGTTAGATTTCAAAATGGTAAAATGACTAGGTGTTTATAGGTATTTATCCAATTTCTCAAAAATTAAATGTTGAACATTTAGAATACTAAGAGGGGGGGTGAATTAGTATTTTATTAAACTTTTGAACACAAGTTATCCAATCATCAAAACATATTAACAGAAGTAAAGAATGAAAGTGTGAATCATCCACAAAGTCACATAACACATGAACACCAGGATTTTTACGTGGAAAATTCAAAATGGGAAAAACCACAATGAGGATTAGCTCACAATATATTATATCCAAATATAGTATATTACAAGGGCTCACTGTCAGGACACACTGTCCTTATAAGGCTTGTAGGGCAAAACCGTGGATTAAAAATGGGGTAAACTTTTATCTTTATAATCTCATTAAATAGTTCTTATGAATCTAATTGGTATGAATTCTCCTCAGTTTATTCATGTGTGTCAATCTAGGGAATGTAAATTGAAGAAAGGTATTAGGGTTGTTTGCATAAGGGTTGAATATAGTGAGCTAAGTGTGGATGGATGCAACTACACGTAATCTATATTTATTCAGAAATCTAGTTTTCAGACTTCCTGACAACTCTACAATAGGAACCTATGCTAGGAATAGTCTATAACAAAGACAGATTAAAGCCAAAGACTAAAACAGAATTAAAGCTTCACACTAAAAATGAATTGATAGAAGATAACTAAGTATTGG
>VDFB02058242.1:621523399-621554056 GCA_007258455.2 Sequoia sempervirens
AAATCAATTATCCATGACTAATTTCCATCTCCCCATTTAATTAAATTGATTAATTTAATTAAATGTCCCTTTTTCACTTTCTCCAAATAAATAATTTGGATAAATTATTTATTTGCCACTTGTCCATTTTCTCCATTTTTGAATAAATCATTTAAAATAAAATATTTATGCACCTCTTTTGGTCAAATATGCCATGTCATTGTTCTCTATCATAGCCTTCATTGTTGTCATAGTCATTAGGCATCATAGTCGTCGACGTCATAACTGTCATTGTCCTCCCATGAATAGCATATGCTTGGTGCATCGATTCTTGACCGTTGATCTTGGCATCTTTAGACTAGAAGTTCAATCTAGACTGTCCATTCGAATGGTTGTCTATAAAAGCAGCCTTCCTCTCCCACTTTCAATTTAACAACCATTTTTGTCTCCAACTTTCTACTTACCATTTGTAGGTTTTGCACAAGTATTACAACAAATTTGGGGGAAAAGTTGCATAAGGAGAAATAGGAGAGCAAGAGAAGTAATCAACCATGATGGGGAGTGTTTTATTTTATGTTTTGCATTCTTGATTTCTCTCCATTATTTTTTTCTCTTGTTTTGTTGTTGTTAATAACTTAGAAGTGTTGGCTCTCATTTATTCTAGACTAGGAACTCTCTAACCCCATATTAAACCCTTTGGTTTGACCAAAGATTGGTAGATGCCATCCGAAAAATTGTGGGAGTGGGTCTAAGTCCCTTAAGTGATAATTTTTTCTTTGTTTCATTTGTCATAACATTAATTGCAGCACCCAAATCAACAAATGTGTTAGGAATAATAACTTTACCAATACATACCTTGATGACAGGACTCCCTGGATCTGAATACTTAGGAATGGTTAAGTTCCCAAACATGAGGTCTGCTAGTTATCCAATGACCTAGACGATCTTTGAATCTTGCTTCTTCTTCTTCTTCTTTTGCTTTCGAGTACATAAATCTCAAACTATTTTTGTATACATAGGGATATCTTTGATGGACTGCAACAAAGGAATCTTGATGTTAACATTACGTAATTCATTGACAAAATAAAATTCAGGTTGGGAGACTTCCTTTTGTACAGGTTCTAAATGGAATCGATCAATAAATGAAGGTTCCTTTATTGGATCCTCTTTAGGTTCTTCATTAATTTAGGCTTTAGTGGTTGTGTTGGATTGACTGCCTGAGTGGATGATGATGGTATGGGTGGAATACATTTTTGTGGCTGCTAATATGGGTTAATCATGTGAGGAGGTGGAAATTATGATTGTGGTGGATATGGCTGTTGGTATGGTGAAGGTTGTGGCACTTATGGCCTCCATGCCTACTGCCACGACTATGGAGCATATTGGCATTGTTGCATCCATTGAGGGTATTGTGGAGGTTGTTTCCAACCCCCATATCACCTAGGTTGAGTAGAAAAAGAATTGGATTGGCTAGGTCTAGGAGCAAAATAATCATTTGTCATCCCATGGTGCATTACTCGCGGTGGAAAAGGTCACCTTGGGGCCATGTAGTAGACAAGTTCCTTAGAATATTCAATATCAAATACACCTACAGGAATAGGCCTTAAGGTAGAACTCTTGTTGTCTTCTTCTAAGGATGAAATATTTGCCCTATTATAAGGACAATCCTCACTAGTACTATGCCTCTTATGACAGGTCAAACAAAATACAACCAAGGCCTTTCTAGCTTCCTCTTGCTTCCTATGAGTGTAAAGAATATCAATCTATTTACCCATATGATTTAATAAATCAATTTTAAGATCCTCAAGTAAATTTCCTATTTCATTCTTTTTTATACATGTTGCATTACTTGAGGAAGAGAGCTTACTTACATAATTCCTCCCTAAACACTGAGACCTCGAGTAATTCCTGCAAATGTCACAAATATCATCAAAGTTAAATTTAGAGACATTACCTTTACCTATTAAATTTAATCCATCCATAGTATCATCTCTTATTCCCCTATGAAACAACATTTTAATAGTATCAAGAACTAGCCCTGGTTATCATGATCACTAAAGGCTGAACATGAATCATTTGAGGTAATCTTCCACAAACTCTTTTTCTTTCTGTGTCATATGAAAAATCTTGTCCCAAAGCTCCTTCATTTTACAATACTCTCAGTATTTTATCAAAAATACTTCCTTCATGTCATTCCATATTCTGATGTTCCTAAGGTTCATGAACTGATGTAGTGTTGCATCCTTTAATGTGGCTGGAAACAATTTGAGCTTCTGTGCATCTCTTTGATAATCATATTGTGGCACAACACATCAAACTCAAATAAGAATGTATAAGGATCCTCAAAAGAAAGAAGAGGTATGACTTGTTTTGGAAAGGGGTTGACCAACAAAAAGAAGAGTTACTGATTTGAAATTAACATCATCACCTTGTTGTTCATTCTTCTAGCCAAAACTTCAAATACACAAAATTGAAAAACCTCCAAAAACTCCACAATATAGCTCAAATGTGATTCATGAATGGAAATCACCACAAATCTCCCAGATTAGATCTTTCACCAATGTAGGAGATGTCACCTACAAGGGGTTTCATCCTCACAAATCCTCCTGAAAAAAAGCTTCTCCAACAATGGAAACATTCACATACCAAAATCAACACATGAGAAATGAACTCCTTCAAATGAAAGCTTTTATATGACTTCCCAAAAGACATGCCCCCTTTTTTCCCTTTTTGATTTAATTTATCACTTTATTTCCCCAAGGGCGTCCAAGTCCAAAAATACCACTTTTAAATAAATAAAACACCTTTACTTTATTATTGGGCCCACCTTTTATTAAAATAACTTAGATAAAGCTAAAACTCTAATTTAACTTTCCCTAAATTATATCAAATGCCAAAATGACACTAAAAATAACATCCACTGACAATACTAAAAATAGTAGGATAAACAACTAGCTCCATCGGTGCCCAAGATTAACTTACTAAAAATAAAAAGTATGGGAGAAATCACCAAAAACACTCCAAAAAATAGTAAGTATTAGTGCCATCTGAGTATTTTCTAACATGTCTTTTGTTGAATCAAGCTCAAAAGAAATATCATCAACCTTTCTCTCTTTTTCTTTGAATGCACTAATACCCTCCTTTGCAAATTCAAAGGTATAGTATCCATCTCTAATCAAGTGTAAGTACTCTATTTTCAATGTTTCCAAAGAGTCTTTGATAAGTTACAAGTTTGAAGGATTAACTCTACCCTCAACACCTTTCTACATGAGGATTTAAAAGATCACGTTAGTGCTATCCAAGTTTATGAGGACTTGAATCTCTTTCTCATTGGTGACCAAGAGATGATTCTTCATTTCACATAACTCTCTAGGTCTTTCTTCAACCAAGTGTCTTAGTTCTCCATGTAGCAAAGATTCTGAAGTATCTCCATTTTCAACAACCATATGTGTTGCAATGTGTACACCCTTGGTTCCTTGTGTCATGTAGTGCAACACTCAGATTTGTGACATGGCTTAACCGAGTCCCATGGATTCATTAAGTCTAGCAATTGTATTGGTCATTAACAAGTCAATCTTTTGGTGCAACGACAACCATTTGTGCAACAATTGGTATCAAAGCGTGGGTCACGAGTTTGAGCCCCTCATTGGCGCTTTGGGGCAGGAGGGGGTGATTATTGCAAAGTGTGTGCCATTGGTCTCCTTGTATTGTGTAGTGTAGCGCTCAGGTTCATGACATGGCTTAGCCGCCTCTCATGGATTCATTAACTTTAGCAATTGTATTAGGCATCAATAGGTCGATATTTTGGTGCAACAACAACCATTTGTGTAACAATATGATCTTTAAAATCTACTTTTTCCTCACAATCACCTTGATCAAAATTTCTAGTAGCACCATACCTGAACAATGAGTCATTATTAAGTGTTGATTTAAAATCTTCATCAAGCTCCATTTCATCATGCTCTCTGATTGAATTCACTGAGAAGTCAATTAGGTGTTCTTCATGCATGGGAGATTCCCACTCAAAAACTAGATTGGCATCACTAGAATGATGTCAATGCTACTCATTAGGTGTTGTTTTGAACATTTTAGAAGAAATAAACCCTTCATTAGTAGTTGGAACTTTTTCAAAGAAATCATTTTGGAGCTCTATCATACATGCTTCTTCGTAAAATACATCTTCATTAACATGCTCATCCTTGAATTTTGATATCAATAAACTTGGATCCCATGGTCTTATGAATAGTTGACCTTGATTTCGAATTGAAGGCTCAAGTAATTCACCATGGATGGTTGATTTCTTCAACTTATGTTGATCTATATTATGCATTGACCACAAACTAAAATAAGCTCTTTCATCAAGTACACTTATCTCAACAAATTTTGTTTAAAAATCAATTGGTTTGAAATATTTCTTGGGTATTTCCCAATCATATTCTGATTGTTCATCATCAAAATGACTGATATACTCATCACTAATTGTTGATTTGAAAATTTCAACTTTCTCCATAATAGAATTCTCTTTAGCTGAAAATTCAAGAAGGGAATTATGATAGTCTTTTTGATTAAGAAATTTCTCCTCAACATCAGAGATGTTCATGATTTCATCTTCATGTGTCTTATCAATAGTTGTTGATTTAGCAAACTCCAAATAGACATACTCACCAAACTTTGCATTATCAAGAAGATTCATGCACTTTTCTTCACTTGCAAATGCATCACTTGAATCTTCTTGTTCCATCTTCTTTTCAACGTTCTCTTTAGTAGTGGATGCCTCTACTTCTTCCTTCAATATTCCCACTTCTTTATCTATGTATTGGTGACTAATTTTCGAAGGCTCCCTACATAGGAAGCAAATTTCTTCTCTTTTGAGCTCATTTTTTCCAGTTTCTTCATTTATTACAATTTCAACATACTTATGAGTTATTTGATGCAAAGTCTTGTGCTCATCTTCTTAAAAAATCACATTTACTTCTTTTTTTAAAAATAACTTTAATAACCTTTTCACTTTATAATGTTTAACAGCAAAGAGATCATTAAACATTACTTTGTCACTTTAGGGTAAATATTAAAATATTTCCAACCACTTAACAAAAAGCATCAACAAGGCATCAAGAATGAAAAACTTATTGCACCAAGGAGCTTCAGTTGGTGAGGAGAGATCTCAGGTGGAAAAATGGGCACTTACTAAAAATAATGTTCTCAAAGAAATATGGAGAGCAACTCAAATGGCTAGAAATGAAAAAAATACCATCACCACCATCTTGAGGACCAACAAAACACCAACACACCATTGGACGCTAAGAAAAACCATCATTGAGCTCTCTAAGAACCTTGGAGCCCAAACTAGAAGCCAAAAAAAATCTGAAAGCATCATATGACTTCTAAACCTCCTAAGCTCTCTAGTAACATCAATTTACCCCTCTAAACATGCTGACACAAATCCAAAAAGTCAACGCCAACTACAAGGCAAGAGAACCTGAAAAAGGGGACATTACACCTTTACACATAAGAGATCAAAAGGGAAATGAAATTTCCAAACAAGTCTTGAGATATTTGCAATCAACTCATAGCGAGATCTCTCTATGCAAATGGATTGGTATTCAATGTTGTTCACTCACCATATTGGAAAAAAATGGTGAAAACAATTAATGAGGCTTCAAAAGGAGATAAGGGCTCAATATTTAAGAAGGTGTGTAGCATCTTATTGGGAAAAGAGATGAAGTTTGTAGATGAGTCATTGAAGCCCATAAGAAATTCATGAGCCAAAATTAGGTGTCCATTGTTTTTGATGGATGGAAAGATGTAAAAAATTGGATATTGATCAATGTTATTGCAATTTCCCCTAAACGGGTGATGTTTTTGAAAGCAATGGATTGCAAAGGGGAGGTGAAAGATAGTACATTTATTGCTAATATTCTTTGTCAAGCTATTAAGGATCCAATCCCTCAAAATGTTGTTCAGGTTATGTAAAATCCTCTTCCAAAATGTAAGGTATTTTTGCAATTGTTTCAATTTGATAGATGTTCCATTTTGTCAAACATATATATTTCCTAGGCATAAAATGTGACAATATGCAATTGTATTGCATAAACAGATTTGATAACCAAACTCTACTTCAACTCTTCATATTCAACTTTCATACATTGATACATATGCAAAGATAACCCTAAAGAATTGAGCACATTTAACATAGGAAAATTACTCATACTTTGCACACAAGACTGTGCTACAGTAGTATAAATATTACAATTAATAGCAATCTGAACAACATGCAATTACATAAACAAATATAACACAAAACTTGGTATTGCTCACACCTGGGATATAGATACATTTGTTTCTTTTTGCAAGGTATAGAATATGATGTGCAATCCTCACACAAATATAGTCCCACTCCAAACGTCCTAGCTTCAAGAAAAATAGACTCTCATAGTTCTCACACATCCTTTGTAGTGTATTTGATGACTGGAAAACCCTACAACCTCATCACCTATAGCTCACACCCCTTCGACAGATGTTCACACACGCTCTTTCAAGGCTCACACCACTTGTCAATGGCTGGATGAAATACTTAGTTAACTTTTCACCCTCCTTCAGCTATCCACGAGCCCCTTGGAAGGACCCATGAGTCTCATAAATGCCATGACCCTACTCAAATTTCTGATTACTTCCAATGTTGAAAGATGTAGATTGGTGCAAGTATCTTAGAGTCACACCAACAAAAGAACAACAATAAATACTCTATGAAAATATAAAGACACATGGAAACAAAAATATTGTGCAAACCCCTCAAACTGTACTCCAAACCTCAATCCAAGCTCACGTCTAGGTTGAAGGTTACCACAACTCAAGAAAATAATATAAATGGGTTGCAAAAGACTCGTGGCCTCTCCTAGAGAACCCACGACCTGCCAAACTTCCCAACTTTACTTTATGTTTGCTCTTAACTTGAAACCTAGGGTTTCAGATGTCCCACAACTTCTTCATCATTCCTAATGAACAACATAAATCAACTTTAGATTATGCAAACTTTGGCACCTTGAAACTAAGAAAACCCTTCTCAAACTGAATATTATCTCAAACCCCACAAGATAGGAAAATATAACGTTCTTTTCCAAATTTTCTCCCTTAATATGAATTGAATCTATCCTTGAGTGACTGAATATGCAATTGAAACTTAATACCGAACTATGCCTGAAAGATATATCAGTGCCCTTCAATTTCTCTAATAATTTTTCTTGCCTAACAAGACTCACAAATTAGCTAATTGATCAATCCTGACTATGAAGTGCAAGTGTGAATCATGCATGAATCCGCCTCAATCTAGCTTGGGCAGATAGTTTCACTATCAAAATTGGATACCCTTAGGGTTTTTGTCCTAGGATTTAGACTCCAAAGAGCTCCTCCAAAATACCAAAATAAAATAATAATCACAACTTTTCCAAATGAGTCCCCAAAGCCTTTTTTGTAATCTCCAATATCAACGCCCTAATTAGGGTTGTGCAACCTTTTAATTAATTTTTAAATTCACCTTATTTCTCCCTAAGTTGCCAATAAAGTCACTTTATAAAACTAACTCTATTAAATTAAATTATTGTTTACTCACTGAGTGGTAATTACGAAATAGAGTAAATTAAGTTACATAATATCATTGAAAGCATAAAAAAAGTCACATAACAATTGCACAAAAATATGTTTCAGATTCTCATTCATATGGTTGCAACAATACAATACATCATATCTATGCTAATCCTCGATTACAAAACAATTTGCACTATAAATAGTTGGCAACGTCGGTTGAGGATACCTACCATTGACAACTACCCGATGACTAATGATCCATTAACAAGGAATAATTCCTAACAAACCATTATTCTTTAATTATATTTATTCTATTTGATTTTAACTAATTATATTGATTACATCATCCCCCCAAGAAAAAAGTCATCTTCCTAGATGAGTAATAAAAACTAGGATACATTAGAAAGAAGTTTAGTGGGAGGAGGGTTGTGAGGATGTCCCTAACGATTGGGGGACTGATAAAGTGTTTGTTCAACTGGTAAGTTGCCTCAGCCGATACACCTCCTTTGTGCATTGCTACAAATGTCGGGTGACCTTCAACTCCTCTCGTGTAGTCTTCACCAGATGCACCGCCTCCTTCAAGTGCTTATTGGCCTTTTCCAAATCCCTATCTTTTGTTGCTAGCTACTTGGCCATCTCCTCCTCGAGTGATTTTATTGTCCTGTCCTTATCTAGTAGTGCTACCTCTTGAGTGATCACCTTCATTTTTTCCTCTTCCAAAAGGTGAGTCTGTTGCTAAAGTTCCCCTACTAAGGACTCTACCTTGGCATGGATCTGTTGGGAGAGAGTGATGGATTATTCTAATTTACTAGTCATTTTACCATAATTTACCTCATACCTCTTACACACCAAGAATAATTATTTGTAGGCCATCTCCATCTCAAAGAGTTGTGCCACCAACCTATCATCCTTATCATGGAAGGTTGGCCTCTTGGGGAACCGAGCTACCATCATCTCAGGTGTCTGTGTGGTTGGCCAATCACCTGTGAATATATGACTAGAATCTCTACCACTCTTTGAGCTCATGAACTGTAGGATCCTTTGTGCTTCAAGCTCGGCTATAGGGGAGTAGCTCCTGTTCAAAGTTCTAGGGATGTTTGAGACTTCCTTTATCACTAGAGCAATGGACTTCAAACTATGCAAATATCGCTTGATAGTTCCTACAAGATCCCCTCATAGCCTCTGAGCATTGAACATCACCTTTAGCCTATCCTAGTGTCCTTATAGGCTAAGTGGTTTTGGTAAGGGGACTTAGTTCCAGCTCTTGGGTGTTGGGCTTTCAATATTCAAGGAGACTTTCTATTTTTAGTAGGGCCAGTATGGTGCTCACTGTCTATAGTGAGTCTTTGTGCTATTTAGTATTTGTCTAGTATGAGCTTTCAAGATGTCACTTGCTATTTTAGTACTTACTAAAAATAGTAAGTCTATTTGTGTAAGCTAGACCAGGTCAGGCTAGTCTTAGTAGCACATATTCTATTGGTATAAAATTGCTAAGGTTAAATCATTTTAATATTTGATTTATGCTTCGAAAAGTGGACTATTATAAAGTAACTTTATATTTTAATGTTGAGGGAAAAAGAGGTCATTAAAAAGGTACCAAGGACGCCTAATGCAATGACTTGAAGTTATTTTTAAGCAACTAAATCAATTTAGAATGTTGTTTCAGATGTGGATGCCCATGCTAAGGTTGAGGTGAAATACTAAAAATAAAATTAAAAGGGAATGATTTAGGCATGGGTTTAAGGAGGTTTCAGGGTTTCCACATGCTTGGTCACCCTAATTTGGAGTTAAGGTTTTTAAAAGTTATTTTTCAAGGCTCATTCTTCATGGTTGATTGTGGCTACTTACAAAGATGATGCTAGTTTTTCACTAGAAGGTATGAGAAACGAAATTGAGGATGAAACCTCTTGATATCTAAGGCTAGTTTCAATAGTGCAAGACCTTCCCTAGCTGGTAGAAGAGTGATTTCATCTAGAAATCACATTGGTGCTTCAGGTGGTCAAATTTGCATGCTTAAGAATGAAAATTGTCTAGTTTTTTTTAGGTTTTCAGTTTGGGTTTTGTGTGAGATTGTTTTAGTTCTGTGTGGCGTAGATTTCTTGAGATTTTGGTGTGTTTTAATTTAGTTTCTGGGTACTTCAAACTAGAACCTAAACCTAGGTTTATGCTCATAACTCAGAGGTGGATTGAGATATCAAAATGGGTTTTGGTTCATTGAAAGAATCCTCTCAAGCCGATTCCAATGAGTACAAGAGTGCATTTTATGAACGAGTTTTGGAATTTTTAGAGCAAATCAAACTTCTCTAGGGGATGCCTATGTTGATGCCAAAAAATACTGTTTATGACCTGCTCATGATTAGGCTCTTGTCACTGTGTATTGAGGACACATTTGCTGAGAGTTAGGTGCTAGAAAGTAAGGTGGATAAAGCCAAATAACATTGCTCAGTTTGAGGATTTGGAGGAACTTAAAATCTGTTGTTATGCTTACTTGTATAGGTCTAAAAATTCTCTTTCAATCTATTATTATTCATTGTAATGTTGGGCCAAACTATTATTAAATTCCTAAGTATTGAAAAGAAATTTTTTTCTATTAGTCACCTGGGTAATAAGGCAGCAAATTCATTGTTGAAAGTTTCTTATTTCAAGCAAGCTTCTTGTTATTTTATGTTATATGTTACTATCTACTTGCATGTTGAAACTATGAGAAACACATGAAAACACAAAGGCAAACACACTCAGAAAATTGTGACAGCAGTGGTGAAGTTTTTAAAAAAAAATATTGGAGTTCTTATATTACATTTTTCACTTGCGCTTTGGTGATCACTAGTACCTCTTGTTCTTCCACTTTCAACATGTGGATGCCCTTCTGCTTGGGGCATTCATTGTCTTCATGGTCGCTGGTCCACACCACTTGCAATATCTTCCCCCCAAACCTTGACCATTCTGGCATTCCCTGGTGAAGTGGCCCCATTCATTGCACTTTGGACATTGCATCATGGGTCTTCCTTTGCCATTGTACTGTATCTTACTTCGTGGGGTACTATTATTTCTCCTTCAGTTATTTTGATATCCTCTAGGGAATGCGTTTGAATTGTTTTGGGGTTTTGATGTGTGTTTGGCAGTGTCGACGATTCTCCTTGAGCAAAGAGTACTTGTGCACTTCTTGCTTTTAAGTTTTATGGGCATTCCTTAATAGAATGTCCCATCACTTGGTAGATATCATAGAATAACCTATTCGAACATTTTTCTTTCATGTGGCCTTCTGCATTGCAATCTGCACACCATAGTTCTCTTGCTTCCTTCATGCTCTTCTTATCAGCCTTTAATTCTTTCACCATTCTCAACATATCCTTCTAGAGTACTTGCACTGTTTTTGACTCACTATCGCTATTGTTCATACTTTTCTCATCGTCTATCTTCCTTTTCCCTCAGGTGGATGTTTTATTTTCGCTTTCTATATCCATCGCCCAATTGTATGCTTCAAAGTATGATGATGGAGGTAGGAATTTCATCTTTTTGCTCAGTGAAAAAAGTGAGCCTTCAATAAACCACCGCTTCTTTAGTCTGCTGGTCAACTACGCCTCCCACTTCCCCAACAAATCTTTAAGTCTCTAGCTATAGGTACACACACTCTCATGCTTCCCTTGCTTAGTACTATAAATTTCTGCTCAATCTCACTGCCATCCCTCAGGAGTTTAAACTCGTCTTGGAATGCCTTCTTGAGTAATCTCCATGATGCCCTATTTACTTGGTCCAATTCTATGTACCAGTCGATGGCACTGTCTCTCAACATTTCTAGAAATGCTCTTGGTCGATAGTTTGTTTCATCTTATCTGTTGGCTATCCAAATTGTCTCACATGTTTTACAGTGATGTACTAGATCTTCTAACCCCTTCCCCATAAATTTGGTAGCTTAGAACTTCCTCTCGATTGGTAGAGTCACCATCCTTCCCTGATGCCCTCCTTGTGTATTGAACCTGACTGGACTAGTTCTCCTGTTACGTCCTAGTGTGCCACTTGCACTCTCGGCCACGTATGAGTCTCCCCTGCATCCTCTGTTGGCGTCCGAGCTACACCTTGAGTCTCCTAGGGTTCATTCCGATACTCCCTCTACCCTGGGGTCTTAGGCTCAGATCTTGTAATCCTCAACTCGTCACTGTCATCCATATGGACAACTCCTGAATGTGACAAATATTTCTCTTGAGCTCTTTAGTCACTTTATTTTCATTTCCATAAATTATGTATCTTTTTTTCATATGGTGTACTAAAGGGTCCTTTGTCCCTTTCCTCTACAATACTTTGGTGTGCTCTTATGATAGATCGGTCTATTCCATGAAAGGATTTGGTGTGCTCTTGTGATAGATTGATTTATTTTAGTTATATCTTCATGGATTTCTTTATCAATTTCCTTTAGCCTTCATCATCAATTTTCTTGCTCTTGTAACCTGAGCGAACATTGAACCTTCTCTTCCTATGTTTCTTTCCCAATTGGTACACAATTTTTATTTTTATTAGGTTGTACAGGCATTAAAGGCTGATCAAGTGGTCATTGGTTGTCAGGAGTATGTCTCCAGCTAGTATCACATTCTTCCTCTTCCCATTTGGTTCTCTCATCATACCTTTGCAATATTTGTTGCCTTTGACGTTCCTGGTTGCTCTCTGCCCCAAGATCCTGCAAGATGATGAAGTGAAGGGCCAACAACCTTGGAAAACAGTTGAGGAGATGATCGACCTCAATGTTCACTTGCAATTTGTTCTAGATGACCACCTAAGAGCTTCCCTCCGTATATGGTCCCTTAATGATATGTCCCATAGGTTCACCAAATTATGTGTCAAATCATCTTCCTGTGATTCATTTGTTTGGACAAGCTCTTCCACCAGTCGACCCATTATGATGCCATCTTATTGTCGAGTGATTTCCCTAGGTATGCTTAGGCAACAACACCAAAGATTTACTCATCGGGTGGTAATTACAAAATAGAGTAAACTAAGTTACAAAATATCATTAAAAGCACAAAACCAATGACATAACAATTGCATAGAAATATATTTCAGATTCTAATTCATATGGTTACAACATTACAATACATCACATTTGTGTTAGTCCCTGATTACAAAACAATTGGAACTATAAATAGTTTCCTGACGTTGGTTGAGGATACTAACCGTCGACAACTACTTGATGACTAACCATTAACGAGGACTAATTCCCGACAAACCATTATTCTTTTATTTTATTTACTTTTGACTAATTGTATTGATTACAATAACATCAGTTAAATATTAAATTTAACTTTATATTTTAACGTTATTTAAAATAATGACTCAAAATGCCTCATGTCACCAAAAATCATTCATTTAAGAGATCACTAACTAATCAAAAATAGCAACCCTACCAACCACCAAGTCGATAACAAAAACTAACACTTACTATAAATAGTATAGAAAAATTGTATGAAAACCCACCCAAAAAGTGTCAGGTATCTCCAATAAACCCTCTAAACATAGGCGACATCGAAATACTCCTTTGAACTGGATGACACAATCCTTGAAAGCCAACTCCAACTGCACTGCAAGAGACCTCAAAAATTGGGACATTACAAGTTATAATAGACAATGTCAGAAATTGTAGAGCAATTAGGTTATTGATTGAGGAGCATTATTCACACATTTTTTGGATACCTTGTGCAGTCCACTCCCTCAACCCACTGGTACAAAAAAGAATGGCACCAAAATTTATTGGAACAAATAGGTATATGCTAAGGTCAAAGAGATCCAAATGTTCATCACCATCCACCATATGTCACAAGGCATAATTAGAAGATTCTCA
Source organism: Sequoia sempervirens (assembly GCA_007258455.2). Taxonomy (NCBI): domain Eukaryota; kingdom Viridiplantae; phylum Streptophyta; class Pinopsida; order Cupressales; family Cupressaceae; genus Sequoia; species Sequoia sempervirens. The sequence continues at coordinate 621,536,793 of VDFB02058242.1, forward strand.
AAATTGGAGCTGTTAAAGGTAAGCTAAATATGTAAATTACTTTAGTAAAATTTTTAAGTTTATTTTAATTTAAATTTTTGCATTTTTTTTTTGCAATTTTGATTTAAAAACAAGTTGTTGAGAGCCATTTTTCCTCTAAGACATTGTGAAGTTTTGCAAGGTAGTTTCTAACATAGTCGTCAACCCAAATTGGTTGATGTGTAGGCAATCTAGCACTACAAGGGTAGAAAAGGTTAAGAAAATAATCTTCGATGAAATTTAGTGGGATCATGTTGAATATCTCCTCAATTTCATTGAGCCATATTGAGCATGATCCACTATACCAACAATGATAGGCCTTGTTTGGGTAAGATATATGATGGCATCAACTCAATGATTGAGAAGATGAAAGCCATCATAAATGCAAAAGACCAAGATCCTAAAGAAAATTTCTTCAAACAACTACACAAAATCATTGAAGAGAGATGGAACAAAATGACCACTCCACTACATCTTCTTGCCTTTCCATTGACTCCCAAATATTATAGTGTTGAGCTCCTTTATGTGTAAACAAGAATTGGCCCATACAAAGATGTTAATTCAATCAAGGGTACAAAGCAACACTTTGCACTCTTCATTTATCATGACATGTGGGATGCAGTGAGGATTGAGTTCATGGATTTTGTAAGCTCCAACAACTTTAGTATTGATGTTCTTCGAGACAAGTATGGCATTGATGCTCACAATTGGTGGTACTTCCATGGCTAATCATTCACACACGCACAACCTCTTGCAATCAAAATTTTATCGCAAGTATGTTTTATAATAAAAAATCATTTCTTTTAGTTTTATAATCTATTTTTTTTTTAATTTTGCAACTCTTATTCACACACCTACAACCTCTTGTGATCAAAATTTTATTGCAAGTTTTATTAAAAAAATATACTTTTATTTATATTTTAATTTTATAATATTTTTTTTAATATAATTTTGTAACTCTTAACTCTCCAATTTTGTCTTAACTTGTTGCTAGTTCATCTATATTTGGGATGAGTTGGAGCACATACTCCTTCATCCACTCAGTAAAACACAATTGACTATACTAAAAAAGGGTTTGAAGGACTTGATGCATGTGCATTCAAGCTTGCAACTCCTTACACACAAACAAAGTGGATACAAATAAAGGGACACAAGGAAGTGGGATATCGAGCCAAAGCATATCAACTTGGATGCCTCCGCTTCCCACTTTGTTGCACTTGATGTTGAAGATGACCCAACTAGCAAGCATGAGAGTGCTAGTGTTAGTGTTAGTCACACTATCTGTGGTTCTTCTAATTTACCAATACCTACATCATCTAATACATGGATGGTAATGATGATATTTTTGAAGACCAAGATGGTGATATTTGATCAATGATGGCTGATTGGTGACACTTAACATTATTATTTTTTAATTTTAATATATATATCATGGCATTTGAGTTTGACAAATTGACATTGTAATATTTTTTGTTTTAATAATGGTTTTGTTTATTATATAATATATGATGCTATGTGAGGTGTATTTTGAACTTAATTATTGGTGCAAATATGTCTATATTTCTAATTTTTATATGTTTTTGTACGAAAGAACCCAGCCTCAAAAAATATTTTGGCTCAACCCGTGAACCAAAACCTGGAACTCAAACCACTACAAGGATTGATAACTTAGTATATGATGAATGCCTTATCAATGTTATCATATGAATATTTAAAATTTATTATATTTTTAATTTAATTTAATTTTTTAATAGCCATACCTTATCATCCCTTAGAAATTGATCTCCCATAAAATCTATCCCAAAAACACACTCCCCATCCCAAAAACTTGGTGGAACATAAGATTTCCCATGGAACATAGGATGTCATAAAAACTATCGAATAAATGTCAGAAGTTGTACCCCTCCATTTTGCTTATGTTTTCTGTTAGCATGTTTTCACTTTGATAGACCCTGGTACTTTGTTTTGATGTATTGATCGCTGACATTAGAGCGATGGTGGATTTGTTTTCTGTTGTGATGATACACTATTTGATGGTAATTATTTCTGACATGTTTTATGTTAGTATAGATGTTTACTTCAGATGTTATTGCTATATATGTTCATGGTACAAATTAATTGATGTTTTTCTTGTCAGTTTGATGTGATATTGTATTGGTGTGGAGAACGGAGTTGCATCACTCGCTTGCGAGTGCCCTATAATTTCCACAATCTTCTCCTCACGGTGTGTTTGAATCATGGATTATATACATGTATGTTATATATCTGATTCTAGGATTGCAGGTACATGACACCGACTCCACCTAGTTTCACAGGTCTGAGCGTGTCAAGACTCAACGATAATGTTGATTGAGAGGTAGTAACAAGGTTTTTCCTAGTCTAGTCTCAAACCCAGTCACAGTATGTCGTCAGTTTAGGTCTAGTATTTTTAGTTGTCTCGTCTGGTTTGTTTTGATTATTTGTTATATAAGGTTTATTTTGTGAATTTAGTGTTAGATTAATGTTCTTTTAATTTAATGCTTATTTAAATTAATTATTAATGTTATAGATAAAAGCTTCATATTTTATTTAATTAATTAATTTAGTTTATTGGTAAATTAATTTAGTCATTGGGATTAAAATTATTTTATTAAATAAATAAATTAATTGATTAAAGTTATTTTTTATTGTGAGAATAGATTAAATATAAATTTAAATGCTTTGTGGGAAATAGAATTTTAAATATGAATTAAAATAAAAAGGAAATTGATTTTTGAATTTTAAATTCTTTAATTCTGTTAAATGGAATAAATTCTTGATAACTAAGGGAAGAAAGTATTCGTGAGCTTTTTAGAAGATATTTTTCTTCTTTGCTATGTGTGTTAGTTGAATTTATTGCAAATTTCTTGTTGAGGATTCTCTCGAAGAAGATATTATGAGATTTGGGGAAAACAAAAAAAGACTTCACGGGAAATGAAAAGAACAGAGAACTGTTGGAAAAAAAATTGTGATTTCTTTTGGGTTTGATTTTAAAAGTTCTAGAAGAAATATTGGGATTACTTCTAGTACAATATTTGCATTCTTCTTGAAAGAGGAGATTTTATAAAGGTTTTGGAAGTTGCACGCAGCAGGGAAAGCTTTTCTTCATCTGTCAATACTTCAAGCTACAGGAACAGGTTCTTTTCTATTTATTTATTTATTTAGTTTTGTGATTTGAAAAGATTGGCTATATGAGGATTTAAAATTGTAGAAGTTTTTGTTAATTTGTGAAATTTAAAGATTGCCTGAGGAAATTGTTGTGATTGAAGCTTTTGTTCTTCTCGGTAAAATATTCTATAGAAAACTTGTTACCTCTCTGTGTTAAATTTTCAAAAATAAGGTTTTATAGTGAAATTAGAGAGCAACCCAGTAGGTTTTTGTTAAACAATTGAAAAGTTTCAAAAGAGAACAAAAGAAAACTCTGTAGATTAAATTGAGGAAATGGAAACCTTTGTCAGAAAAGATTTTGAGAATCTAGGTTGAAAATGAAACCCTTTATTTTTTAAAACGAAATTCTCTGTTAAATTCATGTAGATTGATAAGCTTCTCAATTTCCTATAGAAAACTTATGTGAAAACAATTGCCTGACTATTATATTTTTATTGAACAAATTATACATATATTTATATATATATGTATACAAATATATATATATATATGTATATAAATATATATATATATATATATATATATATATATATATATATATATATATATATATATATATTGTATACATATATACATATATATATATACATATATAAATATATATATATAAATATATATATATATATATATATATATTGTATACATATATACATATATACATATATAAATATATACAATATATATATACATATATACATATATCTTTGTATATATATATATATATTTGAGAAATTGATCTATAAAAATTTATTTTAAACTATGGATGAAATGGTCGAACGTGATTTTTAAGAAAATGGAATAAATTTTATTAAATTTCGTTGGGTCGCGTTTATTGCAAAAATCACAGTATTTGTGTATCAATGAAATACACAGGGGGCACTACCCCCACAGACGACCCCACAAGGGAGCCGGTTGTGAGGGCAGTGCCCAGCGCTACCTTCACAAGTAGCACCAGCGCTGCCTACACAGCTATGCCCCTCATGGAGGGATTCGGCTATGTGGGTAGCCGACCCCTGCCTTAAAATCTCTTTTATTAAATGTAAATTTGTTTAGTTTTAACTTGTTTCATTTTTATTTTATTTTATAAATTATAAATATATTATATATAATATATATAAATATATTATATAATATATATATTATATAATATATATTGTTAATAATATATATATATATATATATATATATATAGATTGTATTTGTAAAATTTTATAATTATTTTAAAATATTGATGTGGATAAATTCATTTCAGTTTAAAAAAAACATATATATAATTTTATATTTAAATAAATATTCAAATATTATGATTTGAATGTTCATTTATTTAAATATATATTATATTGTTTATTAGTGTAATGAAAATCATAATTGGTTATTGTTATAATGAAATCTTTTCAGTAGAAATTTTAGTTTTGATTTTTATATTTAATGGAAGATGAGTTATATTTAAGTTGAATAATCTCTTGTTTTAAGCTACTAATTTGATTTGATTTAGTAAATCTTAATATTAGATTCTTATGGTGTCTGGATTTGCTTTAAGTTAATTTTAAAATTCTTATTGAGAAAATTGGGTTTATATGAGATTTTAAGTCTTCCAGATGTAAATTCTTGAAAGGGAGTTAATTTTTGTGATGGTTTCATATTTTGAACAAACTAGGGTAGTGCACATGGTTTTCTATGGTTTATAGACACCTGGTTCTATGAATAGGTTGTGATGTCCGTTGTGATATGTTTGGTATTAGATGTTTATTTTTGTGCACTTTGTCTACCTTAGTTAGTGTACTTAAATTCCTTGTGTTATTTTTAGGCGAGTGGCTCTTTATGAGGGTCGACACACAAAGTGGTTCCTGGGTAACTCATATAGAGTTAGTAAGTCAGTGAAAACTAAAACAACACATTAGATAGTCTAAAACTTTAACTAGAATAATTATGCCTCATTCATGGACTCAAGAGCTAGTTCAGTCTTGGGAATGAGTTGAGAAGGCCTGGAATGGAAAATCGATATCTTGTTATTTTAAAAGATATTCGATTCCGCAACAGATTGCATGTGGGGCTAGGTTTCATAAGAGGTTACCAAGGTAACCCAAGTTGGGGGCCGGAACCTAGGAAGAAACACCAAGGTAACCTATGCAACATTGTGATGACACTCCACCTATAATAACAATATCCTTGTGAACTTAGTATATTTGATCATTCTGTTCTGGAAGCAATGTAACCATTAATTTAAGTTTGTACTTGTATAGTTTGGTCTATGGTTGCACTTGTGTCTGGGGTTTGTTGGTTATGTCTAGGGACCTTTTTACTATCTCCTAGCATGGGGGGTGGACCTACGGGTACCGCATGGTTGGGTGGAACGTGCACCTTACTCCATTGGGTCCCTAGTTCTTGTTCGTGACAACGAATACTTCTTAGATGGAGAGCTTGTGGGCAGAAATGTAGTTTCTTATTTGTATCAGTGGAAACTTTATATATGTATCACTCCTCAATTGTTAATGAGGTGACCTTTTGTAATATGTAATTGTACATTTTTATATGTCCTACCTCATTTGGAAAATGAGTATTGTAAATGTTATTTCAAATGCAATGTAAGAAAGAATCTTATTTGTACTATATATCTTCAATGGTGTAATATAAATGTTATTCAATGTATGCTCATAAGTTTATGTGAATTAAATACATGCTATATTATTTACTTTTTTCATCTATGAGATTTTCAAGTAGTGTGCCGTCGCATTTCTTAGGGAATGTTTGCATTAGTTAAGTTTATATTTACACCTTTTAAAAAAAATTATTACACTATCATAGTCAATGCAACATTCTTTAGGTTACAAGACGAGGCATTACAGATTGGTATAAGAGCCAAGGTTCTAACACTAGACACTCTTAGTAATTGTGAGCCCATTAGGTTGACCTAGTTGTTAGACTACGTAGTATCATTTTCTATTAGCATTATCTGTTTTGTATATGAGACTCAATTTTGTTTTTGTGTAGGATCATGCCTAGGCATTGTACTAGAGGTCGTGGTAGAGGTTGAGGTGGAGGCCGTGGGCCGAACCCTCAGGTTAAGTTCCCCCTTAGAGCTCCCACGAGAGCGAACATGCCAAATAGTTGGGCCCTCAGTTGGAACAAACAAGTGAGGAACGAATTCTGATTCATCCAGAGGTTGAGGGAGCTTAGTTGCGTCCCCTACTAGAAGAGGTACTTGCTAGACTTGGTCCAAGGCAGGAAGTTGATCAAGAGGTGGTTAGGGAACGTGATAGATCTCCTAGGAGGATTGTTAATATTGCAGAGCAGGATGCCATAGTTGCAGGACATATGAGGGATTTGTTGAGGGCATGCCCTCCTATATTTGATGGCACAGGTGGTGGTCTAGAGGCAGAGACCTGATTATTAGACTTGGGTAGATGTTTTGCTATGCACCCATATAGTAGCAATACCCGAGCTAGATGCACTATCATGCATCTGAGAGGTTTTGCCTCTACTTGGTGGCATTTGGAGGGGCATAAGCTCCATTTATAGTTGGTTCAGTTTCTTGGGAGATGTTCTTGGAAAGGTTTGGAGCACAATTTTTATCTGAGCATTGGAGGCAATGACGAGCTGATGAGTTTCAAGATTTGCGTCAGATGGCTCTATCTGTTGAGTAGTATGAACACAAATTTTATGAACTCAAACAATATGTAGGAATTGGAGATGATGAGGTGATGCTGGTACAAAATTTTATCAGGGGTTTGAATGCCCGCATTAGTAGAGGAGTTATAGTCTTCAAATTGAAGACTATGAAAGTTGCAGTTGAGAAAGCGCATATTGTAGAAGAGAATCTAGATTTAGCATTGGGTGGACATACAGGTGTCCAGATAGGTAGTGCTCCTATAACAGGTGTTGGTCCACGGGGTGGTCAGATACAGACCGAAGGTTCCTCTAGGAACCAATAGACACCCACTAAGGGTGGACAGTAGCAGTAACAACGTACTCCTTAGAAGAATAATAATTCACAGCCTCATCAGGGTAATAATCCTTAGTCAAGAAAGAACCATAACTGGTGGTGCAACAAGAGTAATTAACAGGATCAACCAGCTCAGAGTGCACAGTCTACAATTAGTAGAGGTAGCTTTCAACAATCCAATGCACCTTCGGGTGGCAGAGGATTTGGTAGGGGTACTGGTTTTTATTGGTGTGGTTAGCAGGGACACATTGCTAGGCAGTGTCCTATGAGAGGTTCTTCAAGATTTGGACCACAGCTGACAAATTTTGAGCCTACAGTTGGGGATGCAGGTCGATCTCATATAGTTTATGTTGCAGTTAATAACCACCAAGCCGATCATCAGAATACAATGGTCGAGACTTTAGGTTAGTTATAGGGTGTTAGTGTTACTATTCTTTTTCATTTAGGAGCTATTGATTCCTTTATTTCACCTACCATTGTTGAGCGATGTGGTCTTGTGGCAGTAAAGCAAGGTGGTAAGTGGTAGGTAGAATTCGCCTCTAGGGTGAAAGTAGTGGTAGAGAACCTTGTACGTAGTTGTGATCTTAGAATTGGTTCGTTATCTACTTTTGTGGATCTTCATGTTACACCTTTAGGATCGTATAACATAGTTTTAGGAATGGATTGGTTAGAATCTCATCATGCTATGATTGACTGTCGACTGAAGATAGTGAGTTGTATTAATGACTTAGGTGCAAAAGTGGAAATCATAGGTGTTCAAAGACCTATCTCTTTGCGGATATTTTTGCTATGCAATTAAAGAGATGTCTTCGTCAGGGTTGTCAACTATTTGCAACAATAGTTACTGATTTGGAGGAAGGAGAGAGTCAAGAGATATCTCTTGATGATCATCCTATCCTCAAGAAATTCGCTAATGTATTTCTTGATGATATACTTGGTATGCCTTCAAAACAAGATATTGATTTCAGAATTGACCTAGTTCTGGGTGCTGAACCAATATCTCGAGCCCCATACAAAATGACTACTTAGGAATTAAAGGAGCTTCATATCCAGTTGGAGGAACTTTTAGATAAGGGTTTTATTTTTCCAAGTGTCTCTCCTTGGGGAGCACCTGTCATATCTGTAAAGAAGAAGGACAAATCACTTAGATTGTGCATTGACTATCGTCAATTGAACAAAGTAACACTAAAGAATCAATATCCTTTGCCTAGAATCGATGATATTTTCAATCAAATCAAGGGGGCTAATGTGTTCTCTAAAATTGATCTAAAATCAGGTTACCATCAGTTACGTATTGCAGAAGCAAACATTCATAAAACAACATTCCAAACTCGTTATGGGTACTACGAATTCACAGTAGTACCATTTCGGTTAACGAATGCACCATCAGTATTCATGAGTTTAATGAATGGTGTCTTTCGTATGTACCTTGATCATTTTGTTCTTGTGTTTCTCGATGATATTTTGATCTATTCAAGAAATATGAAGGAACATGAAGAGCATCTGAGATAGGTATTGCAGTGTTTGAGGGAGAATCAATTGTACACAAACCTGAAGAAGTGTGACTTCTTTCAAACTGAGGTGAAATACCTTGGTCATATTATTTCTGCAAAGGGTATTGTTGTGGATCCTTGGAAGATCCAAGCTATTGTTGATTGGCCCGTGCCTACCAACGTAGCTGAGATTCATAGTTTTATGGGTCTTGTTGGTTATTATAGACCGTTTGTTCAGGGGTTTTCTAGGATTGGGCACCCCATTACTTCTCTTTAGAGGAAAGGGAATAGATTTGTTTGGACAAAGCAGTGTCAGTTGTATTTTCAAACACTTAAAGAAAAGTTGACTAATGCACCTATATTGATTGTTCTTGATCCTGCTAAGGATTTTGTAGTTTGCACTGATGCATCCTTGGAGGGTTTAGGAGCAATACTGATGCAAGATGGGTGTGTGGTTGCTTATGAGTCTCGTAAATTCAAGGATCACGAACTAAATTATCCCACTCATGATTTAGAGCTTGTTGCAGTTGTTCATTCATTAGTTCGATGGAGGCATTTCTTATTGGGTCATTGCTTTGAACTTCATTGTGATCACTGTAGTCTGCAATATATTTTTACGCAACCAAATTTGAATGCTAGAAAAAGACAGTGGATGGAGTTCCTATGTGAATATGATTTTGAGGTGATATATGTTTAGGGAAAACAGAACGTAGTGGCTGACGCTCTGAATCGTCGTCGACATGAGATTCCTGCTATTACTCTTGAAGTAGATTTGAGGGGTCAAATTTTAGCAGCACTTCCTACAGATAGATTGTATTAGGAGGTGAAGATGGAGATTGAATCTGGTGGACCTCTAGAGGGTCGATTTACAGGGTACACACCCTTGAACCAGATGGTTTATTATGACATTTAGATCGTATCTATGTATCTTATTCAAAAGGTCTTCACACATTAATTATGACTGAGGCACATCGAGCACCATACTTAGCTCATCCTGGAGTTAAAAAAATGCATGCGAATCTTCGGCAATTATATTTTTGGCTTGGTATGAAACATGATATTGCTGATTATATATCGAGATGTCTTGAGTGCTAGAGAGTCAAAGCTGAGCATCAACATCCCACTGGATTATTACAACCACATCTCATTCCTGAATAGAAATGGGATATTATATCAGTTGATTTTATTGTTGAATTACCTATGTCATCACGTCGACATGATGCCATTATGGTAACAGTTGACAAATTGACTAAGGTGGCACATTTTTTTGCCAGTACGATCATCTTACAATGCTTCATCGGTAGCTAGGATATTCATGGAGGACATTGTTAGATTGCATGGAATTCCTCACCTCGTAGGATTATCTCAGATAGGGATCCTGTATTTACATCAACCCTATGGACTTCATTACAACATGCTCTAGGTACACAGTTGAACTTCAGTTTAGCATATCATCCTCAAACAGATGGTCAAATAGAGAGAGTTAATCAAATTCTTGAGGATATGCTTAGAATGTATGTAATGGACCAACAATCACGTTGGGAGGATTATCTATACTTAGTAGAATTTGCTTACAATAATGGATATCAAAGTTCCATAGGTATGCCACCATTTCAGGCGTTATATGGACGTCCTTGTTGGACTCCCTTAAGTTGGGATCGACTTGAGGATAGAGTGTTACTTGGACCTGAGATGCTTCATGATAAGGAGCAACAGGTTGATCGTATTAGAGAACATCTGATAGTAGCACAAGATAGACAAAAGAAGTATGCCGATGCGCATAGAGTGGGCCAACAATTTTTAGTTGGTGATAGAGTGTTTCTTCAAATGCGACCACAAAAGAGTCCAATCCGTTATGGAAAAGGATCTAAGCTTGCGCCTTGTTTTGTTGGGCCATTTGAGATCCTATAGAGGATTGGTCCTATGGTGTATCGACTCGCCTTACCACCCTATTTGTCACATATACATGATGTTTTCCATGTGTCAGTTCTCAGACCTTATCATCCCAACATTTCTCATGTACTTGATTAGAATGCATTACAGGTAGAGGATAGGCAGCTGGCTTTGGAGCCCGTGGGAATTCTTCAGCATCGGAAGCTCGTTCTCAGGTGTCGAGACATTGACTAGGTGAGGATCCAATGGGATACTAGTCATGAGGCATCTGCTACTTGGGAGGATGCGACACGCATGAGGGAGCTTTATCCCTATCTGTTCGTAGGATTTCAGGAGCAAGCCTGATCCTAGGGGGGAGGATGTAGTACCCCTCCTTTTGCTTATGTTTTTTGTTAGCATGTTTTCACTTTGATAGACCTTGGTACTTTGTTTTGATGTATTGATCACTGACATTAGAGTGATGGTGGATTTATTTAATGTTGTGATAATACACTGTTTGATGGTAATTATTTATGACATGTTTTATGTTAGTATAGATGTTTACTTCAGATGTTATTGCTATATATGTTCATGGTAGATTAATTAATGTTTTTCTTGTCAGTTTGATGTGATATTGTATTGGTGTGGAGAACAGAATTGCATCACTCGCTTGCAAGTGCCCTGTGATTTCCGCGATCGTCTCCTCATGGTGTGTTTGAATCATGGATTATATACATGTATGTTATATGTCTGATTGCAGGATTGTAGGTACATGACACCGAATCCACCTGGTTTCACAGGTCTGAGCATGTCAAGACTCAACGGTAATGTTGATTGGGAGGCAGTAACGAGGTTTTTCCTAGTCTAGTCTCAAACCCAGTCACAGTATGTCGTCAGTTTAGGTCTAGTATTTTTAGTTGTCTTGTCTGGTTTGTTTTGATTATTTGTTATATAAGGTTTATTTTGTGAATTTAGTGTTAGATTAATGTTCTTTTAATTTAATGCTTATTTAAATTAATTATTAATATTATAGATAAAAGCTTCATATTTTATTTAATTAATTAATTTAGTTTATTGGTAAAATAATTTAGTCATTGGGATTACAATTATTTTATTAAATAAATAAATTAATTGATTAAAGTTATCTTTTATTGTGAGAATAGATTAAATATAAATTTAAATGCTTTGTGGGAAATAGAATTTTAAATATGAATTAAAATAAAAAGGAAATTGATTTTTGAATTTTAAATTCTTTAATTCTGTTAAATATAATAAATTCTTGATAAATGAGGGAAGAAAGTATCCATGAGTTTGTTAAAATATATTTTTCTTCTTTGCCATGTGTGTTAGTTGAATTTATTGCAAATTTCTTGTTGAGGATTCTCTCAGAGAAGATATTATGAGATTTGAGGAAAACATAAAAAGACTTCATGGGAAATGAAAAGAACAGAGAACTGTTGGAAATTTTTTTGTGATTTCTTTTGGGTTTGATTTTAAAAGTTCTGGAAGAAGTACTTGGATTACTTCTGGTACAGTATTTGCATTCTTCTGGAAAGAGGAGATTTTATAAAGGCTTTGGATGTTGCATGCAATAGGCAAAGCTTTTCTTCATCTGTCAATACTTCAAGCTATAAGAACAAGTTATTTTCTATTTATTTATTTATTTAGTTTTGTGATTTGAAAAGATTGGCTGTATGAGGATTTGTTCTTTTCTATTTATTTATTTATTTAGTTTTGTGATTTGAAAAAATTGGCTGTATGAAGATTTAAAATTGTAGAAGTTTTGTTAATTTGTGAAATTTAAAGATTGCTTGAGGAAATTGTTAAACAATTGAAAGTTTCAAAAGAGAACAAAAGAAAACTTTATAGATTAAATTGAGGAAATGAAAACCTCTGTCAGAAAAGATTCTGAGAATCTGGGTTGAAAATGAAACCCTCTATTTTTGAAAACGAAATTCTTTGTTAAATTTGTGTAGATTGATAAGCTTCTCAATTTCCTGTAGAAAACTTATGTGAAAACAATTGCCTGACTATTATATTTTTATTGAACAAATTATACATATATATATATAAATAGGAGAAATTGATCTGTAAAAATTTATTGTAAACTATGGATGAAATGGCCGAACGTGATTTTTAAGAAAATCGCAGAAATTCTATTAAATTTCGTTGGGTCGCGTTTATTGCAAAAATCATAGTATTTGTATATCAATGGAAGGCACAGGGGGCACTACCCCCACGACCGACCCCCCAAGGGAGCCGGCTGTGAGGGCAACGCTGGCTTTGCCTGCATAGCTGCGCCTCTCATGGAGGGGTTCGACTGTGTGGGTAGCCAATCCCTGCCCTAAAATCTCTTTTATTAAATGTAAAATTTGTTTAGCTTTAACTTGTTTCATTTTTTTTAATTTTATAAATTATAAATATAATATATATAAATATATTATAAATATAATATATATAAATATATTATATATATAATATATATTGTTAATAATATATATATTATATATAGATTGTATTTGTAAAATTTTATAATTATTTTAAAATATTGATGTGGATAAATTTATTTCAGTTTAAAAAAAAACATATATATATATATATATATATAATTTTATATTTAAATAAATATTCAAATATTATGATTTGAATGTTCATTTATTTAAATATATATTATATTGTTTATTAGTGTAATGAAAATCATAATTGGTTATTGTTATAATGAAATGTATTCAATATAAATTTTAGTTTTGATTTTTATATTGAATGGAAGATGAGTTATATTTAAGTTGAATAATCTCTTGTTTTAAGCTACTGATTTGATTTGATTTAGTAAATCCTAATATTAGATTCTTATGGTGTCTGAATTTGCTTTAAGTTAATTTTAAAATTATTATTGGGAAAATTGGGTTTATATGAGATTTTAAGTCTTCCAAATGTAAATTCTTGAAAGGGAGTTAATTTTTGTGATGGTTTCATATTTTGAACAAACTAGGGTAGTGCACATGGTTTTCTATGGTTTATAGACACCTGGTTCTATGAACAAGTTGTGATGTCCGTTATGATATGTTTAGTATTAGATGTTGATTTATGTGCACTTTTTCTACCTTAATTAGTGTACTTAGATTCCTTGTGTTATTTTTAGGGGAGTGGCTCTTTATGAGGGCTGACACACAAAGTGGTGCCTGGGTAACTCATGTAGAGTTAGTAAGTCAATGAAAACTAAAACAACGCATCAGGTAGTCTAAAACTTTAACTAGATAAATTATGCCTCATTCATGGACTCAAGAGCTAGTTCAGTCTTGGGAATGAGTTGAGAAGGTCTGGAATGGAAAATCGATATCTTGTTATTTTAAAAGATATTCGATTCCGCAACAGATTGCATGTGGGGTCAGGTTTCATAAGAGGTTACCAGGGTAACCCAAGTTGGGGGCCGAAACCTAGGAAGAAACACTAGGGTAAGCTCTGCAACATTGTGATGACACTCCACCTATAATAACAGTATCCTTGTGAACTTAGTATATTTGATCATTTTTTTCTGGAAGCAATGTAACCATTAAGTTAAGTTTGTACTTGTATAGTTTGGTCTATGGTTTTACTTGTGTCTAGGGTTTGTAGGTTATGTCTAGGGAACCTTTTTACTATCTCCCAGCATGGGGGGTGGATCTACAGGTACCACATGGTTGGGTGGAACGTGCACCTTACTCTGTTGGGTCCCCAGTTCTTGTTCGTAATAACAAGTACTTCTTGGATGGAGAGCTCATGAGCAGAAATATACTTTCTTATTTGTATCAGTGGAAACTTTATATATGTATCACTCCTTAATTGTTAACGAGGTGAACTTTTGTAATATGTAATTGTACATTTTTATATGTCCTACCTCATTTGGAAAATGAGTATTGTAAATGTTATTTCAAATGCAATGTAAGAAAGAATCTTATTTGTACTATATATCTTCAATGATGTAATATAAATGTTATTCAATGTATGCTCATAAGTTTATGTGAATTAAATACATGCTATGTTATTTACTTTTGTCATCTATGGGATTTTCAAGTAGTGTGTCATTGCATTTCTTAGGGAATGTTTGCATTAGTTAAGTTTATATTTACACCTTTTAATTTTTTTTTATTACACTATCATAGTCAATGCAACATTCTTTAGGTTACAAGATGGGGAATTACAGTAGCTCTCAATAGTTCTTGTGAATTCTAAAGAAATTGAAAATTAATTCCAAAAGTCTCCGGTTAGACACTCTAAATTACTCAATGAGTATTGATATAACAATCATAGACTTAGATTCAAAGTAATCCCATCAAATTTCCAACTCTATCACATGCCTAAATAATTGTAAAATATAAGATGAGAAAAGATAACATGCAACTTAATCCAAAGAGTTGTGATATAATGGTAATGAGAAAGATTGGTAAGAGAATGACCTAGATAAAGGCAATCCATATCTTTAGCGGCATATGGCAGGTTGTGATTAATGATTATGAGTCATCTCCTGACACAAGTTTACAAATCCTATGAATGTAATCAAAGATTACTCCACACCACCTTAATGACAACCTATATCCTCACTTAGTATTTACCACATAAAGGGAATAAGATAACATAGAAATTGTCAAAAAGGGGAAAAGCTTAAGTAACAATCAAACGGAATACCCCAAAACTTAGACTAGGGTACATAAGGGAATAAGATAACATTGAAATTATCAAAAGTGGAGAAGCTTGAATAGCAATAAAATGACATACCCCAAACCTTAGACTGGTTAAATACCCTAGTTGTAGCTGTATACCTTGGAATTTCCTACCACTCTAAGTGTGCAAAATAACTAAGAAACATGAAAGACAAAACACCAAGGACACCTCAAGATTAGCCAAAAGAGAGTTACAACGAAAAAGAATGCAAATAAAATGAAACACAAACACTTTTACCTCCCTTGTTGTTGAAACTTCTTTGATTGGCCCTTGCTTAGATTAGTTGTGTGCTCCTTAGATGATAGATTGAGTGACTATAATGCAAGCTTCAATATGCAAAATGATGGATAAAGATGGTTGAATGATTGAAAAAGGCTTGGACAGCATGTAGTTATGAGAGTGCAAAGTGTTGAGAATGCAAAATGACAGCATAAGGGTGCAAGATAGCTAAGTGTTGTAAATGCCCTTGAGGAGGGGGTATTTATAGAAGAATTTGAATTCTCTAGAGAATTCAAGGGTCAAGATTGCTCCAACAAGGTCAAGATGAAGGGCTATGGTGGGTTGAGAACCCACAAGCCCTCACATCTTGACATGTGGAGGGTGAAGTGGACAAGGGAATGTGAGGTGGAGATGAGTTGTCAAGAAGGTACATGAGGTGGAAAAGGACATGCACCTTGGGGAGTGAGGAGATTTCCACAAAAAGGGATTTCTTGTCCCCAAGTGGGAGTGAAAGGGACTTTTGAGGAATTTTAGAATTCCTCAAAAATCTACATGGGAAAATGAAAGGTGGTTGGGAGGATAAATGTGAATTAAAAATTCACATTCATAAGATGATCTAGAGAATAAAAGGTGGGCTCCAAAAAGGTGGGACTTGGTCACATGTGGAGATTGTGACAAGTCCAAGGTTCTAGAAGCTTTGGGAGAATGGAATGTGAATTAAAAATTCACATTTAAAGGAGGGGAGTCTAGAGCAAATAAATGTGAATTAAAAATTCACATAGGAGAGAGGGTTAACATCAAAAAGGAAAAATGGAAGAATTGACCAAAAAGAGGTGCTAAATTTAGTTAATGATTTTGGTTAAGGTTGTGCAAATATTGGATTAGGTTAATTAACAGAAGGTTAGAGGCAAGTGGCAAATGTTGGAGGATGTGACAAGGAGAGAGAAAGTGAGGAATTTTAAATTGATTTTTAAATCAAAAGGAGGACAAGTGACTAAATTAAATAAATTAGTGTATTTATTTAATTTAGAGAGGAATAAGGGAAAAGACAGTATTAATTATTAAATTAAATACTTTATGGGACAAAGGGTGTAATATTAATTTAATAAATTAATATTAATATGATAGACGTGAATGCAACAAATTTAATCATATGGAAGTGATTAAATTTAGGTGTCTACATTTTTCCCCTCTTCGAAATATTGTTGAAATAACAATGTTTCGAAGAAAAGTGAATGTCGAGGATTGATGCCCCAGTGTCTGGTTTGAAATGGAAGGAAGTGGTAGGGTATGCCCCCTCGAGAGGGCGGTTGGGGAAGAAAGAAGGGGCCCCGGACGACGTCTCGATAAAGGGAAATGGAGGGGACCGTTGGATAGAGGGCAAAAAATTAAGCAAGTTTGCCTTTGGAACGGAGTGGATCGGACGTACGGTTTGCGAATGGCGGCCCCGGGAAGTTTGGAATTAGTTGGCGGAATAAAAAGGTAAATAAAAGATAAAAAATACCTTTTTTTGGGAGGGAGGGGTTAAAAGGTAATTTGAAAAAATTACCTGGCTCACTTGCACTGTAGCAGCTGAGCGGACGAGTGGAGAGGAGAGAAAAACGAGGGAGACGATGTCGACAGACAACGACACCGCGATCGTGCACCGGGCGGATGGAGTACGGGCAATGTACCGCGAGGGCACAGGCGGACAACAGGTGAGTGAAAAACAAAAACCCCCCTTTTATGATTTACGCAATTTTTGACGTAAAAAATAAATTTAAAAATGCGGGTTTTGTCGGGGACGGGCAAAAATAAAATGGGTTGTTTGAAAAAAAATAAAACATTATTTA
>VDFB02058242.1:621554156-621617926 GCA_007258455.2 Sequoia sempervirens
TGGATGGCAGCGTATTATGATGCGGTTCCTGATCCAGCACAGCAGAGATTCCGTTATACCAGGTCGGCACCTCAGATGCCAGCTCCATCCCAGTCATTGGGGACACGTACTCGCGGTTACAGTGAGTCACTAGGTTTTTCACCTGGCAGAGGGGCAGGACCTGAGTCTCCACAGAGATCAGACGTGGGGAGTTCATTCGGGAGGTGACAAGGTACTATATTTTTGACAGATGCAGGATGGATTATGTCGGATGGATATCAGGGATGTTCTATATCCCTAGATTTTGTATTTTGTCATGTGACGGATATATGTATGATGTATATGTGACACATGCTATATTGATGGATATATGTATGATGGATATGTGACAGTTCTTATTAGCACCATGTGGTTTATTTCTATCTATGATGGAGGACTATATGCATATGTGTGTATCATTATGTGTTTCGTGGATGGATGCAGTATTTTATTTATGCTCACGTGTTGGTTTATGTATGCTTATATTCATAAAATGTTGATCTATATGTTGGAATGTTAATGATCATGCTTATATTCATTTATGCTTTGTTTATGAATGATTAGATATATGTGCTTATTGTATGGATGTATGGTAATGGTGATATGTTATGTGTACCTATTGGAATCTATGATGGTTTAGATATATGGATGCCTAATTGATAGATGGGTTGTGTATGTATATGTGTGAGATGGATTTTGTATGAACAGTTTATATATGCAGGATATGATGTACTATGTGTCTAATAGTTTATGATGCAGGTAGTGATGGAGATATGGACCTAACATGTGGGAATGCAGGTAGCAATGGATGCATGGACAGTATGCGGCTATAGGTGCCAATAAGAACTGGTAGGGTAAGTGGAGGGGAGGCGGATACGTGATGATGGATGTAGTCTGGCATCTGTCAAAAGGTATCAGTATCCTGAGAAGAATGGAAGAGAATGAGGGCTTGTATTTGCACAACCAAAACCATAGGGTGAGTGTGAATGCAATGATTATGAAAAATGCAATCCTAATTCAATTTATCATCTTTGGAACACTGGTTTTTGCTATAGCATAAGACACAACACACCAAGGTATAGAGGACCGAGGTAAATCAGTGTCTAATGCATGAGACAAACACGCCAGACAAGAAGGCTATCCCAATACCCCAAAGTCTCGAAAGAAAGACTTTAGTCGGGCCCAGTATTGGGATAACCGCAAAGACAGAAGGATGCCCCAACATAAAACAAGACCTCGGGGATCTTGGTGGGTACTATGTGGGACAACCAAGAAGACACAAACAAAGAAAAGATCAAGATATGCCCCTATGTGGACTAGTCAAAACGCGCCATAATATGATGGATCATGGTGGCCTTGACAAGTGATTATAGGGAGCTCAAATGATAAACGCAAACCAAAAGTATCAAAAGATAACAATCAATTTCAAATGTCCATTGCCATAGGATCAAGGGGATGGATGGGATCGATGAGGTCCGTTAGGAAGGATGTATCCTGTTAAGACCTATGCTGGATGCTAAGCGAAGAGATCGATATGATAAAGGATATTTAAAATTGATCGGATTTATTGATACAAGGGGGTCTTGTTTGTTTAAGAATTAGCGGGATAAGGGCATAATTTGATGAGACAACCACAAAGGGGACAAGACACAACCTAAAGACCTAGGGGCTCGGGGGCCAATCAAAGATTGGCCTTGCCTACGTGAAAGCGCAGAGCCCTCGTAGTTCATGAAAAAGGACCATGGATAAAGCGGAAAGAGGACAATGGTGACCGATGATGGACACAAGATATGACCGACAAATGCCCCGGGGGAGGATCGAATGACCAACCTTGCCTACGTGAAAGCGCAGGGGCAACGTAGTTCGACAAAAAGATGGAAGTGGGACAAGAGGATGAGATCAAGATGGAGACCGACACGATGGATGATCCTATATGATGACACGGACCGACGGACGAAAGACATAAGTTCAAAGTGGGACATAAGGAAGCTCAGGATGAGAGATAGGTAAGATGACTCATCCAATGCTCAATCAACAAATACCAAGCGGCGTAGGCGGAAGTGGGTGGGGATGGAAGTGTGGATGACGACATAAAGTAACTAGGATGCTAGGTAGATAATGGTTAAGCCCTCTATGGATGATGCCTGTTACCAGGTTTTCACCATCCATACTTATCCAAGGCACCACCAATAGGTGGTTTTCACCATAGGACGAATTTATTTCTCTTTACTATTTTTTTTATTTTTTTATTTTTTTGGATTTTTGATAGGGTAGACCAAGCGGACTTTAAGCGTAGAACCTTTTTAGATGGAGAATATTGACAGGTTCATCGAGGGGATCCCCTTCCAGAGTAGTCAACCTGTAAGCTCCAGATCCATATTTAGCAGTTATGATATATGGTCCTAACCAGTTTGCTTCAAATTTGCCTTTCTTGTCACGATCTTGCTGAGTGCGGTGATTTTCCTTGAGCACAAGTTCACCAACCTGGAATTGCCTGGGGTGGACCTTTTTACTGTAATGACATTTGAGACGATTCTGGTATACTTGTAGATGATCATAGGCCTGTATTCTACGTTCATCGAGTAACTCTAGCTGTGCAAGCCGAGCGACACGAGCATCTTCTTCACTGATGAGGTTCTTCAAAGAAATTCTCAATGAGGGGAGCTCGACTTCGATTGGAAAGACGGCTTCGGCTCCATATACTAACGAGTATGGGGTGGCGCCTGTTGGGGTGCGGATGGATGTGCGGTATGCCCAAAGGGCGGGATGAATGTGAAGGTGCCAATCTCGTCCAGTGCTATTGACCACCTTTTTGAGAATGCGAATGAGGGTTTTGTTGGTCGCTTCCGCCTGACCGTTACCTTGAGGATAGTAAGGCGTTGACCAACGATGCTGGATATGGAAGGTATTGCATAGGTGCTTCATGGCTTGATTTTTAAATGGCTTTCCGTTATCAGAAATGATGGTAGAGGGGATACCATATCTACAGAGAATATGGTAGAGGATGAATTTAGAAATCTGAGTACCAGTGATTTGGGAGAGTGGCATTGCTTCCACCCATTTGGTGAAGTACTCAGTTGCAGTGATGATGAATGTATGGCCATTGGATGATGGTGGGTGAATCTTGCCAATCAAGTCAAAACCCCATTGAGAGAATGGCCATGGTGCTAAGAGAGGCTGAAGATCTTGTGCCGGAGCGTGGACCAAATCCGCATGTTGTTGACACGGAAGACATTTCTTTACAAATTCGCAAGCATCACGTTCCATTGTAGGCCAGTAATATCCAGCCCGTAGGATTCTTTTGGCTAGAGCCATGCCATTTGAGTGAGCCCCACAAATACCACCATGTACTTCTGTTAGCACTGTTTGGGCTTCGGTCTCATTCAGACATCGCAGGAGGATTCCATCATACCCGCGACGATAAAGCGTGTCACCAACGAGGATGTATCGGGATGAACGATGGATGAAGGATTTACGTTGGTTGCGTGTAAGTTCTGGGGGTATGGTGTTCTCACGGAGGTAAGTATATATGTCTTGGTACCACGGGGAGGCAGGACCTACAACATCGCACACCATGTCAGTGTCAGGGACATCATACGCAGGGATTAACAGTTGTTTGACCAGAAACTCACACTCCGTCCGATCTTTGGGCATGTCAATCAAAGAGCCAATAGTGGCCATGGCGTATGCTGCTTTATTCTGCACACGAGGGGTTTGGTCAAACTGTATGGAGGCAAAATACTTCTTGAAGTCGTCCACCATGCATTTATAGGGTAGCAGTTTGTCATCCTTTGTGAGGAATTCATCATTAACTTGTCTGATAACCAACAAGGAATCTCCAAAGACTTTCAAATGTGTAATGTGCCACTGTTTTGCAATTCTAAGGCCAGTGAGGAGGGCTTCATATTCCGCCATATTGTTGGTGCAGGGAAATGCTATTCTGAAGGATTTTGGGATATAGTCACCTTGAGGGGTGACTAATAGAATTCCTGCCCCAGATCCATTGTGAGTGTATGAGCCATCAAAGTATAACGTCCAAGTTGGTGCTTCTGTTACTGTGTAGATTCCTTCATCTGGGAATTCAGTGTCTATTGGGTAGGCGTCTACTAGTGGTGCTTCAGCCAATTGATCAGCAATAACCTGTCCTTTAATAGCTTTGCGCTCTACATACTCAATGTCAAATTCGCTTAGCAACATGACCCATTTGGCCATGCGGCCATTCAAGGTGGTCCTAGACAACAGATATTTCAGAGGATCAATCTTAGCAATTAGTTTGACTGGGTGACTGAGCATGTAATGTCGGAGTTTCTGTGTACTGAAGACCAGCGCAAGGCACGCTTTTTCCATAGGAGAGTAATTTAACTCATAGCCGACTAGTGTTCTGCTGATGTAGTAGATTGCTCTTTCTTTGAGTGACTCATCATGCTGTGCCAATAATGCCCCCAGTGCGACCGAGGTAGCAGAGATATAAAGCAGGAGGGGTTTTCCTGGAATAGGTGGCATCAAAATTGGGGGATGAGCTAAGTATTCCTTGATTTTATCAAAACCCATTTGACACTGTGCTGTCCATCGGAATGTAGAATCTTTCTTCAAAAGATGAGTAAAAGGTTGACATTTATCTGCAAGTTGGGCTATAAACCGCCGGATGGACTGCATTTTTCCCTGGAGGCTCCTTAACTGCTTTAGATTGCGTGGAGGCGGCATGTCCAGAATAGCCTTTACTTTGGCGGGATCAACTTCAATACCTCTACGGGAGACTATGAAACCCAACAATTTCCCTGATGTGACACCAAAGACACACTTTTTTGGATTCAACCGCAACTTGTAGTGCTCTAGTCGCTCAAATATCTTCTTCAGAATGGCTGGATGTTCTGCTCGTGTCTTGGACTTCCCTAATAGGTCATCAACATAGTCTTCCATGATGATATGAATAAGGTCATGGAAGATAACGGTCATAGCTCTACATTGCGTATGGCTGCGTTTTGAGACAGAGGGCATAGCGTTATGCTTGAAGGTGCTAAAGAGTTGTGGCGGTTTGTCTTTGATGTACGTTGCAGTGGGATGCAGTTTGTAACCCGGAGAAGCCATCCATGAAGGGACAACATCTCATGTCACGGATTAAATCAACCAACATGTCAATATTAGGAAAGAGGAAGTCATCTTTTGGTAGGGGCTTTGTTGAGATCCCCTAAGAAGTCTGTGGAGACAGAATGTCACCATTTGGTTTAGCAGCGAGGAACTATGTTGGAGATCCCATTCAGTGTAGTCAATGGAGTGCGATGAAACCTGCATCCAATAACTTCTCCAGCTCTTTCTTTACTAGCAACGCCACTTGCGGATGCATCTTACGAAGTTTTTGCTTGACGGGTTTGGCGTCTGGACGAATGTCTAAGTGGTGAACCACTAAAGCAGGGTCTAAGCCTGGCATGTCTGAATATGACCAGGCAAAATTGATGATGCCTTCTTGGAGTAGCTGCGCAAAGATTGGATATTCTTGTTCAGAGAGTGACTTGGCTACATAAGTGATCTTCGGATTTTCAGCAGTTCCCAAATTAACTTCTTGCGTTTCTTCAATCAGGATAGATGACCTGGCAGATAGCTGAGTTCCCATAAGGGGAAGATGAACATCTCCATCTTCCGGCGCCTCTTCGAGGTTTTCGCCTTCAGATGCGTCCTTTATTTTTACTTTTTCTAGGTCAGGAAGTGCCTCAGGGAGGTTTTCACTAGATGACCTCTTTTTATTTTTCTGATTTTTATTTTTGCGACTGGAGTGTTCATCCTCCCCCAATCCCATAAGGTTGACGTAGGTGTCCGTAGTCATACTGACAGGTGTGGTGTTTTGTAGGTCCCAGTCAATGAGTTCAGGGTGACGAAGGGATAGGCTGATGGTGCAAACAGATAGGCATTCGAACATGGAGGATAAATCAGTGTGATCGACATCATCGTATGCATGTATGATGGATTCCTCCTCGGGTATGTCTTCTAATGAGCCATCGTCCACAGTGATACTATTGGAAGTATTAGATAATGTTGCGGGACTCTTTTGCTTTCTATCATATCCGATGCCCACATTTTTTGGTAGCAGAGACGTATCAATGGGTTGTAATCGCCCTTGTTCCTCTTTACCTAGGCCTCTACCTTGGTAGTTATGTTTTTCCACAAACTTTGTTGGCCAAGGATATTTTTCCTGAAAATATTTCTTTAGAGGAGTTTCTGGTTCGGGCTCTTCGCGGTAGACCCACTGACTTATGTCTTCTTCTGGCGCATCTGTTTTGATACTTGGAGATACAAAGGTGGTGGTAGGAATATTTTTTACGCTGAAGGTGACAGTCTTGTCCTCCTTTGGGGTAGCATGGGGAGGTTGACCATACTCATGTGGCGATGGTGGCATGGTTGCTACATTCAGAGCAGTATGCATTTCATACTCGCCACACCCTTTGTCAATGATCTGAACTTTTGTGACTGTAGGATCAGTGGAAGATGGAGCCGTTGTTACAGTGGAGGATGATGGATCGGAGGATGATGGATTGGAGGATAACGAGTGGGAGGTCCCCATTTCGACCCCAGGACAATAATGTAAATGGGGGAAAGATGCTTCTAAAGCTTGACAATACTCAAACGGTTGGGGGTCGGCATAGATGGTGACCTCCTGTTCATTAACCGGGAATTTGAGGCATTGGTGGTATGTGGATGGAACAGCCTGCATAGCATGGAGCCATGGGCGGCCAAGGAGGAGATTATACGGTAAGTCCAGATCAAGGACATGGCAGGTAGTATACTGGAGCACAGGTCCCACTTGTATAGGAAGACTGATGATGCCTTCTGAATTTCTCTCTGCATTGTCATAAGCCTTGATTGTAATTATCTGGTTGCTTAGGTCCGCTTGAGAATACCCTATCTGTTTTATGAACTTCAAAGTACATAGATTAAGGGCAGAGCCATTATCTACCAAGACCCTTTTTATTTTATGACGGGCAATTATGACTTCGATATGTAGGGGGCGGTTGTGATTGATGCCAATGTTGGGCATATCATTTTGGCTGAAATGGAGGTGGTGAGACAAAGCCAAGTGTCCCACCAAAGCTTGGAATTGTGTGGGGTCGATGTCGTTTGGGACATGGGTTTCCTGCAAGGCTTTGTTGAGGATCTCTTGATGTATCGGGGAAGACCTAAGCAAATCCAAAATGGATATGTGAGCGGGGGTCTTCCTTAGGTGATCAAGAATGTTATATTGAGAATTTACAGGAGCGGATTGGACGGGTGTGGATGCTGCAGGGACGGTGATGCGGGCTCGTCGCGTAGTCACAGCACATTGTGGGTCTTTGGCTTTAACGTGGATCATGGATATTCGGGGTTCAACCTGCTCAATGTAATGAATAACGCCTTCATAATTGAAGGGCACATTCTTATAAGTCACATTATTGGTGCTGTTGTCTTGGGGATGACTAGTGGAAGTGCTAGGACCTTGACTATGGTTAGGGAAGGCGTTTTGATAGATTTGCAGTTGAGCATTGGACGACGAAGGTTGACTGGGGTCAACCTTGATATCTCCTCGATCAATGAGATCTTGGACATAATTTTTTAAACCCTGACACTTATTCAAGGAGTGTCCCTTGATTTTATGAAAGTCACAATACTCATTGTCTTTAAACCATGCCGGCTGGGGTTTGGACTCATCGAATGGTTTGGTGACAGGATATGTGATGGGATAATTGATTTGTAACAATTTATTGAAAACAACACTCAAGGGTTCACCCAATTGGGTGTATTGACGTTTGGTGTTCCCCTGATTTCTTTGGTTTGACTGTTGAGGGGGACGAGGTGCCCCCTGCGGTACTGATATGGCGTTGGGTACAGACTGTTGTTGCCCTTGGGATGCATTAGCCACTTGGACATGTTTGGTGTCTGTCACTCCATCATTCACTGCATTTTTGTTTTTGTTCCAAAATCGTGATTTATCTCCGAATGACCGTTCTTTGTCATGACTGTGTATTTTAATGTGTCCTTTGGCGATAAGGGCACGTTCAAGGATAGGTCCCTTTTCCACTATCTCAGCGAAAGTGGTGACACAGTGTAGTCTAAAATTGTGGGCCATGTCGGGATGTGAATTTTCCACAAAAAGAGTGACCATGTCTTTTTCTTTCAAAGGATTTTTCATTCGACTGGCTAATGCACGCCACCGTTGGAGGTAGCTGGTAAAGGTTTCTCCATCCCGTTGCTTCTCTTTCAAGAGATCTAAGGTGTCAGTATCCTTCCGCAAATTGAAGGAGAAGTAGGAGACAAACTGTTCTGATAACTCTGCAAAAGTTTTTATAGACCCCTTTTCAAGAGTCATAAACCAATCTAGAGCGTGGCTTGCTAGACTTCTTGGAAACAGACGTAAGAGATAGTTATCATTATACATGACTTCTTGACATTGTGCATAAAACTCTTGCAAGTGGGCCTTAGGGTCTTTGTCTCCCTTGTACTTGTCAAATTTTGGGATCTCGAAGTGTTTAGGGAATGGGATCAATGAGATGGATGGATCGAACGGATATGGGCATATATCTTCAAATTTAAAGGATTGTTTTGTGCCCCCTGCTTGAAGGTCCTTAAGGGCAGCCTTGATTTCCAACAAGTCTGAACTAGCTGGTGGTGGGTTGGGGGGATATGGATGATAGAAAGATGAGGGATCTTGTTGAAAGGGGGTTGGATTGTTAAAATGTGGGTTTGGCTGATTGGATGATGACATGACTTGATGATAAGGTAGGGGGTTTTGTTGGTATGGGGGTTGTTGTTGTGGGACATAATATGAATTTGTTTGGTGAAGGTGTGGGGTAGGTTGCTGAGGGACTTGGACGGGACGTTGCGTGTTGGCCTGTTGGTATTGAAGGTATTGTTGTGATTGTTGGGAGGTTGCATAAAACGGTTGTTGGTGAAATTGTTGTTGATTATGGTGGTAGTAGTGTTGTGGAGGTTGCTGTTGTGGCATCGAGTGTTGCATGGACTGAGGTGGGATATTATGTTGTGGTTGGACCTTTGGACGTAAAAGGGACGCAAGAAAGGGAGATATGGTTTGGGTAGGTAGTTGAGATGGATTGCCTTGTGGTTGGTAGGATGGTTGTTGTGAAGAGGTCAAAGTATTGGGTATAGGCTGTTGCGGATGAGAGAGCGGGGGTTGTGTGGGCACACTTTGTAAAGGAGGTTGTTGGGTTCCGCTCGGAATGTTCAGCTGGGGTGCGCCTTGTGGTGGTATTTGAGGTGGGATAGTAGAGTGGGGAACCTGTTGAGGTGGTGTGTTGGTGGTCCCGGGAGGAGGAAGCGATGTAGCAAAGGAAGTACCCCCAATATTGACTGTAGGTGGGTTCAAAGGAGGGGGTGCGGTTAATGCTAATGGCGGAGGTTGCGGAATGTTTTGTGGCATGCCATAAGCGAAAGGATTATTGGGATCGGGCACCTGGGATCCCCCTATAGCTGAGGTCGAAGCATGTGGGGGATAATTAACCTGATAAAGGACGGCATTGCCAAATTCAGGTTGATGCCAACCCTCAATTGGAGGAACATTGGAAAAGTATGAACCTTCGGGTGCATTTTGGGATCCTTGGAGTACGTGAGATGGGGCACCCTTATATTTGGGCAAGTCAACATTTGAGGGAGGTTTAACACCCTTCTCAATCAAGTGGGCCAAGATTTCTTCCCCATGCTTTGCAAGCAAACGGTCGGTCATTTGCACATTGGTAGGATTGCTAAAATGTTCCTCAAGTGTGAGTTCAGGTTGATTAACCATGCTCTCTTCTCCATGTGGCGAGTTATTCTGATTCTCAGTGTTGGAGTGTGATGAAGTACCATTGTGAGGGTCATGTAAGATGTTGGTACCCTTGTTGGGATCTGATGAGGTGTTGTTGAGATCTTGGGGATTGTTGGATTGGGCATTTTGAGCTTGAAGGTCGGCCATCTTCTTTGCTTGTGAACGGGTCTGAACGGGCATGCAAATGCTAGATGAGTAGGTTAATGCCTTTGTCAAATGATTGGAGTGTGGATTGGATCTTATTGGACTTCGATCAATTGGATTGGATTTAAATTGGATTGGATTTGATTTGATTGGATTGGATTGGATTTGATTTGATTGGATTTGATTTGATTTGATTGGATTGGGTTTGATTTGGATTGGATTGGATTGGATTGGATTTGATTTGATCGGATTGGAAAGGATTGGATTAGATTGGATTGGCTTGAATTGGATTGGATTGGACTAGATTCAATTGGATTTGATTGGATTGGATTTGATTGTGTGAGAGAGAGACCTCAAACTTGATCACGTGAGATTACCTTCAGTAACCCTAGAGCTTTGATTGATTGATAGGATGATTACGGCACCGAATCCACCTTAAGCTAGGAATGGATTGATTGGGCCGAGGATGATAACTTGCAACACCGAATTCACCTCAAGATGGAGGCAAATTGATTGGGGTTGAAGTTAAAGACCAATAATCAAGTTCAAGCGCTATAGTCAATTTAGATAATCACTTTGTAATGCAAGGTTAGGGCGGTTTGGCTATGGGCGGTGTCTAGGAGGTGTGAATGGTAAAGTTGTGATGTTTGTTAGGTGAGGGTATTGACTTGTGAATGGAAAATTAAAATGAAAAGGTAGATTAGAAGTGATTTGTGAAAATTTGGGGTGGTAGAATGGGGGTTTAAATGGATGAAATGGAGGTTTTGGGAGGCTTAGGATAATGGGATGATAGTTGGGAATGATTAAGTAGTGATTTAGAGGCTAAATAAATCCAAATGGGGTACTTTCGGGGGGTTGACAGCAAAATGGGGCGGTGATTAGCAGCGATCAGAGCTACGGCGTTTCTGCAGCAAGCAGGTACGCTACCAGCGTACGCAGCAAAACAGGGGCTACCACGCGCAAAACAGGCGCTACCGTTTCGCAGCAAAACAGGGCGCTACTGCATTTTACGCAGCAAAGCAGAGGCCACCCGCTTTCGGGAACAAGGCTTAGTTTTGATGGCAAAGGCTATGGCAAGGGCAAAAAATGATAAAACAAGTCAAAAGTATCAAATTTGATAAATTTCCGCAAGGAAACACCTCAAGCAAGCACAATCCTATGATTGATAAGATATTGGCAAGGCAAAGTCTTTCCCCAGGATGCACAAGGCTTCAGGGGTCGATATACTCTCGATGCGTGAGGCTGTAGTGAACACCCAGAGTCTGGCGTGGGGGGAACCCGAGATCTTGAAAGGCTGGACCAATCTTCACATCTATCTGGTATCACCCGTTTCGAACCTTTGCCAGTCGGCGACTGGATTGGGGTACAACTTTCATTCTCCCCCCTTTATATACCCCGCCGGTACACGTGGTTGGAATCGTCCCTTGGGGTGATGAAATCCCCAAGCAGGTCCCACTAAAAAGAAGACACTAACTGTTTCCAACTACTCCCCAGGCTCACACGAAGTGCAAGGGGAAAGTGAAAACAAATCAATGCCCCCTTGGGTAACACAAAAATAAGCAACCACAACAAACAATGAGATTTAATCCCCCTAATTAGACTATGTTTGAGAGCAGCAAAGATAATTTTTTGAAAGTCTGATTATGTAGATGCCCCCTACAAACAAATGTTAGTTGTCCTCCTTCTTTTTCGCCTTTTGGTCAATTTTTGCCACAATATGCTGCAAAAACGTTAGTGAAAAATAGCAATATTCTCACCAGAACAACATTAGAGAGTTATCACACAAATATAGCAAAAAACTAGAGCAAAAACGAAGCCAAAACGCCCATTTTACCCTCAAAACTGTGCTGTTAAGGGCGCTGCCGCAACTCTGTAAAGGGCGCTACCGCAACTCTGTGAAGGGCGCTGCCGCAACTCTGCGGGGGCGCTACCGCAACTCTGCGGGGGCGCTACCGCAACTCTGTGGAGGGCGCTACCGCAACTCTGTGGCAACTCTGCGGGGGCGCTACCGCAACTCTGTGGAGGGCGCTACCGCAACTCTGCGAGGGCGCTACCGCAACTCTGTGAGGGCGCTACCGCAACTCTGTGAGCTTTTTCTTGCAAAATCTTAACTCAAAGAAACATTAAATGCAAGACCCCCGTATGTGGGTCCCACCGGGCGTGCCAGAAATGTATACCTTGGAATTTCCTACCGCTCTAAGTGTGCAAAATAACTAAGAAACATGAAAGACAAAACACCAAGGACACCTCAAGATTAGCCAAAAGAGAGTTACAACGAAAAGGAATGCAAATAAAATGAAACACAAACACTTTTACCTCCCTTGTTGTTGAAACTTCTTTGATTGGCCCTTGCTTGGATTGGTTGTGTGCTCCTTAGATGATTGTTTGAATGTCTATAATGCAAGCTTTAATATGTAAAATGATGGATAAAGATAGTTGAATGATTGAAAAAGGCTTGGACAGCATGTAGTTATGAGAGTGCAAAGTGTTGAGAATGCAAAATGACAGCATAAGGGTGCAAGATAGCTAAGTGTTGTGTAAATGCCCTTGAGGAGGGGGTATTTATAGGAGAATTTGAATTCTCTAGAGAATTCAAGGGTCAAGATTGCTCCAACAAGGTCAAGACGAAGGGCTATGGTGGGTTGAGAACCCACAAGCCCTCACATCTTGACATGTGGAGGGTGAAGTGGACAAGGGAATGTGAGGTGGAGATGAGTTGTCAAGAAGGTACATGAGGTGGAAAAGGACATGCACCTTGGGGAGTGAGGAGATTTCCACAAAAAGGGATTTTTGTCCCCAAGTGGGAGTGAAAGGGACATTTGAGGAATTTTGGAATTCCTCAAAAATCTACATGGGAAAAGGAAAGGTGGTTGGGGATATAAATGTGAATTAAAAATTCACATTCATAGATAATCTAGAGAATAAAAGGTGGGCTCCAAAAAGGTGGGACTTGGTCACATGTGGAGATTGTGACAAGTCCAAGGTTCTAGAAGC
Organism: Sequoia sempervirens; assembly: GCA_007258455.2. Taxonomy (NCBI): domain Eukaryota; kingdom Viridiplantae; phylum Streptophyta; class Pinopsida; order Cupressales; family Cupressaceae; genus Sequoia; species Sequoia sempervirens. The sequence goes on from VDFB02058242.1 coordinate 621,567,100, forward strand.
CTTGGAAGGATGGAATGTGAATTAAAAATTCACATATAAAGAGAATCTAGAGCAAATAAATGTGAATTAAAAATTCACATAGGGGAATCTAGAGCAAATAAATGTGAATTAAAAATTCACATAGGAGAGAGGGTTAACATCAAAAAGAAAAAAAAAGAATTGACCAAAAAGAGGTGCTAAATTTAGTTAATGATTTTGGTTAAGGTTGTGCAAATATTGGATTAGGCTAATTAACAGAAGGTTAGAGGCAAGTGGCAAATGTTGGAGGATGTGACAAGGAGAGAGAAAGTGAGGAATTTTTAAATTGATTTTTAAATCAAAAGGAGGACAAGTGACTAAATTAAATAAATTAGTGTATTTATTTAATTTAGAGAGGAATAAGGAAAAAGACAGTATTAATTATTAAATTAAATACTTTATGGGACAAAGGGTGTAATATTAATTTAATAAATTAATATTAATATGATAGACGTGAATGCAACAAATTTAATCATATGGAAGTGATTAAATTTAGGTGTCTACAGTAGCATCTAAAGCCAAAAATTTACCTTGCAAAGGACTGCAAGGAAAATTTTAAAATCATGCAACCAAATTCAGATTCCTAGGATACATGTTAAGACATTTACCAAATTAACCAAAAAAATTATATGCAAATGTCAATGGTAAATATTGTGCTTTGATACAAAGTAAAGGTAATTTTTTAAGGTCACTTTCAAGCAAGATGTCAATTTGATGTATGCGACCTTCTTGTTTGTAAGCAATTGTTATTCTTAAAAAAAACAGTTATTTATTTGAAGAGGGTTCTCGAAGGAGACTGAAAATGTCAGAATTAAAAACACAATACAATTTTATCCACATACATGATATTATTTCAAATTGTGAAAATCTAAAATTCTTTAATTGTTTTCCCATTTATTGTTCAACCATGTGTAAAACCCTAACCCACTCCTCATTTAAAGTTGTGCTTCCTATGTGGATAACACAAACCTTCATTATCAGACTGACTCAAGCAGTACATAATAGAGTCCAGTGTTCAAATCCGCAGGTCACATATTAAGGAATTTCCCAAATTACGAAAGAATATTATGCAAACTTTCAACTGGTGAGCAATCTTGCCTTCATAGTAGATCCGTATGTTCAGGCCCCAACAAAAATGTTAAGAGAATTGATCAAATTTAAAAGAAATATGAAAATAGGTAAGCTTTTGTAGCGTAGCCCCATGTACATAACCCCACAAAAAATGTTAAAAAAATTACTAAATAAAAAAAATAAAACATAAAAATTGTAGACTAGTTACCTAATAACAACACTTTAATAGTCTGTAGGGCTAGACCGACCGGTGTGTAAGGAGTGCTCAAGTGTTGAATTCAGTTAAAACTAGCACTTGCACCCATAGGGGGTTCAAGGGAGATGTCGATAGACTAGCTACAACAAAAAATAGAAAAGAAATCCAAAGCTATAATAAGAATTATATAGTACTCAGATTGTTGTTAGATTTGAAACTGAAAGAGTGCTTGATACTTGATCAATGCAAATGGCTTTGTGTTAATGAGGTATAAAACCTTGCAGAGTAGAGAAAGCCTATGAGACAGTTTGGGACACCAGAGGGGCTTCTATTTATCAATGGATTTTGAAGGGAAGATTCATTGATTTGAAATTTTGGTTCAAAAAGGGCTTCATGACATACTGAAATTATGAAATCATTGAAATTTTAATATTGTGCTACTTGATTAATCAATTGACAATCTAGAGTAAGGAAATATTGTGTAATACAAAAATAAATGTAGAATAAAATATCACAATTTTAAACTCAAATACTGGATTCATCTCGGAAAAGCCCATGGTGGGGAAATATCAGTTGGTATTGACAATTTCTCATCTACTAAATCAATAAGATTCAAAACAAGTACAGTGAGTGGATACAACAATTTGTTGTTTCAATTTCTCTTGCCAAGATGCAAACTCTTTGTACAGGTAAATTATCCTTTAAATTTGATTATTTACCGCATTCCAATGAGCCTCTAATGATTTGCAATGCACTCTGTATATGTCCTTTTATAGATGGTCAAAAGTCCTAGCCATGCACTGAAAGGTCTTGCTGCCTAGAATTCAAAGAGATAGAATCGTATGGTAAACTGGAAATAGAAATTAAACCCTCACACCACAAAAAACTATTACTTGAACACTCTCCTGAATACATAGTTTCACTTTATTGGCAAATCAATGCTTACATCCATAAAATAAATTAATGCTTACAATATAGGACAGCCATTTTTTTGATTTCTCATAGTGGTGTAGTTGAAGCATGCAACCTTCAACAATAATCTCCTAAATCGTCATCAGTTTGGGTTAGGTCGCCTCCCATGAAAGAGTGTATAAGCACATCAGAAGTCGCCCAGATCAAATCTTCCCCTGCTAGAGAAGGACTTCTTGACTGGAAAAGTTAGTACAACTAACTGCTAATAGGTAACAAATGTTAGTTAACTAGTAAATCAACGTGCTAATGTGAATATTTCTAATTTGTTTATTTTAAAATTATATTTCTATTCATTTCTGTTTTCACCATGTCCTTTTTTTGGTTATGTTCACTATTTTTGATGTTGTGTGTGTGGGGACTCATTGCCATGGAATACTTAAAAGGGTGGTTGAAGATGGTGAAAAAAAAATTCCTTGTAATAGCATTAGCCTTAGCTGCAAGCATAATTTATCAGACATGGATAAATTTATTAGAAACTTCGCTCTAGTTTTCAAATCTCATGATCACGCATGTCCAGAGTTTGAGTTCTGCTATGTCGCCATTTGGCCCAAATTCAAACAACAATTTGTCCCAGAAATTGGGGTTAGATTTTCAGTTGCACCCACCTATGAATTCCCAAAGGGATTTGGATTTTCAGTCGCACCCTCTTGTGAATTCCCAAAGGGCTTTGGATTTTCAGTCGCACCCACCTGTGAAGTCCCAAATGGGTATGGATCTTCAGTCACGCCCACCTGTGAATTCACCTGATAAATTTGGAATAGATAAGAATTTGTCAGTTTCAGATTTGGGAAAGAGCGGCACTGACAAGATGGTTGAAGAGGCTGCCCAAGAATCCACATATATGGGATCTAGGGATAAGTCTGAGATACCGAGCATAGTATTAGCAATGGCACCTTGGTGTGCAATAAGTACGCTGAAGAGTTGTGGAAGGTCAATTAGGGAGAGTTTTTGGTTTGGTTTTTTGCAAATTATATCCTTTTGTATAGACGTGTCCCTATTTGAGTTTCTCGAACTCAATTTTTCTGCTAACAGTTGAAAATCCCCGAGAGGCTCTGTAAGGTAGTTAAATGAATCTCAACCGTTCATCATTTTTTGCCAATTTATTGGTTTTTTTTGCCGCTTTTTACTAATTTCCCTGTCGTTTCCCCTCCTCCAAACTCTCCCTTGCTAGTATTGACCTTTCACTCCTCCAATTTGGCAAGCTACAACCTGAAAATAAAGTTTTGACTAGGGTGTTAGAGTATGTTTGTTACGGCTAAGATCTTAATAATGAACATACTTAGGTGTTAACGTTATGGCATCCTTTACCCCACGTAGTTAAGTATATATTACCATAATTAATATATAATGTTAATTTTATATTTTATATAATAAAAAATAATTATAAATATGTAATTATATTATTTATTATTATTATATATTATATTCTTTAAAAAAATATTAAATATATATATTTTATAATTACTAATTAATAATTATTATATTATTATTTAATACAAAATATATTTTATATAATAGAGATTAAATTATATATAATATAATTATATTTACTCTTATATATAATAGTATATATAGGTTATATTATTATTATATATTATATTCTATCATACAAAATATTAAATATAAATATGAAATTATTATAATTAATAATTAATATATTTCTATATAGATCAAATTAAATTAATTTATAAAAAATGTTAAAGTTTAATATGATTATATTTAATTTATAAATATAAATATGTATGTTAATATGTTAGAGTATAATATAACGTACATAAAATAAAAATGAATATAATAATTAATATATAAAATAAAATAAAATATATAAAAATATTATTATATAATAAAAAATAAAATAAAATTAATAATAATAATAATAATATTTTAAAAATGATTTATCAATTGATCTCATGTACTACATCTACACCTCTTATTGCACACCAGGGTGCAAGTGCGATTGCTAGTAACTAACCCCTTCTCATTTGTATATTGGCTTAAGGCCCCATGTTGTTGGTCTTGCTTCGAGAAACTCCTAAAACAACTTGTGTGCATAAGTAATTTCCTCTTGCACCCGCTTGGTGGTCCCAATTTTGTCCCAGTTGGTGCTACATGGCCTAGTCCTATTCACCCCATACCCCTTTCTTACCTCGCAAGTTCCAAACTCTACCCATGGGGAAAGCTCAGAGGGATGCGGGGAGGTGACAAATGTTCACCCTTCTTGCGGTCCTAAGCCCCCTCGTTACTTCTAATTGTCTCTTGTTATCCCGATAGCTCCGGTTGGCCTCTTCTCACAACATTTCTCTTTTTAATGAGCTCTTGTCCCTAACGGTAGCTGGAACTTGTGAACACGGAAGATTTACACATGTCTATGAATCTTCATTTATTTATGCCACATATGCTTCTCATTGTGTTCACATAGCCTAGGTAGATCAATTAAGTTATTCCCCACAATGCTTCTTCATCTCGGAAACTCATAGAGACCACAAGGGGGCAAGCTTGTGCGATTGGGAGAAAGCGACATGCGACTTCATCAAATCTGCCCAATTATTCTTTAAAATTTGAGGGACGTCAGGAATCTAAATTTTGACGATTGTAATTATAGAAAAAGGTTTTGTTGAACAAGGAAGCTTTCAAAAGGTTACCTCAAGCTGAACAAGGAAGCTTTCAAATGACTTTATTATTATTTTAAATAAAATTTATTATGCGAAGGCTTGTCTTTATTTTGAATAGGCAAGACAATAGCACAACTTTTGTGAACCGCATGCATTGTCAGGTGGCTAATAAATGAGTAACACGTGGCTGACAAGCGGAGCTGCCATAGGACAGATGCATAAAACGTGGAGATTGAAGGATACACGCAGGCCTGGAATTTGACGGCCACCCCTACTTGTCATACAGAAATTTTGTGACGGTTTGTTCATTTAAATGTCTGTCACTTTACGTTTTATGAAAAAATTTAACTGTCAAAAAATATTTAATTTATATTTTTTTAATATAAAATCTTTTATATTAAAATATTATTGATTTTATTAATCATACATATTAAATATGATTTTTTATTTATTTTTTATAAATTTCTATTTTTAATAACACTAGTAATTTGATTTTTTAAAATATTATGTATCATATAAATTAATTAAGTATTTTTTATAGGAATCATACTTCTTAAAAATACCAAATAAATAATAAAAAATATAATAATTTGATACAAACCTTCATTATATAATTTGCATATATTTAAACACAAAAAACAACTTTTGGAAAGAGATAAACTATTTTCTTTTATTATTTTTAAATTGAGATGCAAAAATTAATGATGCATTACATAGAAAATAAACAAAAATAAATGTTATCAAAGGTCAAGAACTCTTCTTGACTTTGTATTCTTCCATATTTGATATACTTTCTTCCAATTTACATCATTTTCTTGAGGTCCATTTAAAGACACTCTCATTAATGCATCCAATGTATCCAAACCCAACTTTGACTTTCAACCCTCACAACTCAAATGCAATGAATCAACAAAAGAGTTTAACTCCCTTTTACAAGGGTAACATCAAATATGGATACAAATTCATTTACATTATTTGAAGTAGTATGTTGCAAATGTTGGAGAAGCTTATCAAGCCAACGCTCTGAGATATTATCTTGAGTTTGACAATCTAATGGATAATAAGAAGGACTGAAGACTTTTGCAACATTAAAAAGAGGAAGATCTAGAAATCTTTCATTCAAACAATCAATGAGAGATTGAATATAACCTTCTGCAAGATGTTGACAACTTTGTTTGTATTATCTTGAAAAAAAATCAAAATTTTTCAAAGCCGATGAATCCCCTGTAAAAAAAAATGCTTTAAGGAATCAAAGTTGGTAAATCGCCTGCAAAAAAAATGCTTAATCCTTAAATTTTGTATTATGTTGAAAAAAATGAAAGCTAAGAATAATTATTTGTAAAAGGAAAATAAAATTTCTAACATGCTTATTGTTCACCAATAAGTTTTATGTTGTATTATCCTGAAAAAAATCAAAGTTGGGAATCACTGCAAACAAAATGTTGTTGAAAAAATAAGTTGCAAAATGCTGTTGAAAAAACAAGTTACAATGCTATAAAATAAATGCTTTCAATAGTGAAAATTTTTGTTATGTGATTATTCATAAGGATATCCTATATATATTAAAAAAAATGTAAAATTAGAAAATATTGATAATTAGAAATAAATCTAAAAATCTTAAATTTAGTGTTAAAGTTTCTAAATTATGTAGAAAATAAATCTTGTTAAAATATTCAAAAAGTTAAAATCAATTATATTCTATTTTGAAAAGATTTTGAATTAATATAATTTTTATAATAAATATTATAAATCATATATATTAATAAAAAACAATGATAACTATTAGTAAAAATGTCAAAATCTTTAAAAAATTAGAAAAAACTATATTTAATCATGAAAATATTCTATTTTCAACAAATTAATAAATATATTTATAATAAATCATATATAATAATATAAAGTGAAATTAGAAAGAATTATTCCAAATCTAAACTAATTTATATTTTTATAATAAAAATTATTTTATTATATATATATATACAATAAATTTTTACAGTTTAATAATAATTTTAAATGTCAATTTTACGGTTATATAAAAATATAACAAGTCAAATGATATGGTTTAATAAATTTTTAGGTTGTAATATACGGTTCAAAATGCAAAAAACGGTCAAATAGACCATCAAATTCCAGGCGATACGCGTTATACATGCAGAGATAAATTAGCGGATATTTAAAATTAAAACGACTTGGCTCCATTTCGGTTAACATTGGTGATGCAATCTGCGACATCATAAAGCTTAAGTATTTCCTTTTCTGGATTAGCATAAATTTGTACCTTCCGAACATAATATCGGTTGGCTTTGACACAAACGTGACTTTATGTTGGCTTTGATTTGGTAAAGATATGTGGCATACCCTGGCACAGTGGTCATTCTTATAGATGCACATCAACTGGGAGTGCCCAGGAGTGGGAGAAATTGGCATTTTGTAGATAAAATTGGGTTTCCCTGACACAATTTGGGTTTATTTTGGTTCCTTGCCATCTGCCATAGCGGTTGACTTTATGGTAAGTGTTTTATTTGCAAAAAAGTGAATTTTCCAGAGTGATTGGTCTTATGGTTTGTATTTTATTTACTTAAATCAAATTGAATATTGTGTGTTTTTGGAGTAAATTAAGTTATTCGGCATAGACTACGAGGGTTGTGGCAAAGGTTGTAAATTATGGCTTTACACTTGCCAATTGCAATTGCTTGAAAGTTTGTAAAGCCTTTTCAACTGATCAATTTGTGAATATCTTGCAATCAGGGCATTTCTTGAGAATACATTTCTTAGAGGCATTTTGTCAAATGGTTTGTGTGCTTTGTTTATGTTTCCACATTTTGCATACATGTCAAACAGGGCAGTTGCAACTGCAACAGCTGACAAAATTCCTCTATCCTTAACCTGTTATGAGTGTGCATAGCCTGTTCCAAAGCTCCCATTTCGGCACAGCCAGGGAGGATGCTCGCAAAGGTTGAGGATTGTGGCTTTACACCTGCCAATTGTATTTGCTTGAAAGTTTCTAAAGCTTTGGCCATCCTCCTGATTGTTTTCCATGGCTATTCCTAAATCACATGGCAGAGAATGGGTAGAAACCATGTTGTGGTGGATGAGAAGGCCAAGCCACAAGCAGTGGCAACAGAGGCAGAGATGACTTCAAGCGTCTATTTTCCGAATGGAGGGGTCAGATCAGCTTATCTGTTTACCATCTGACGGTTGGAAGCCCAAATACAGTATGGCAGACGCGTGTGTAGCGAGGACGAGTTTGGAGGAGCGGAAACCAAAAGCGTCGGGGAAAGTAGTAAAAGGCACAAAAAATGATGGAGTGTTCACTTGAGTGAACATTCCCGTGAAAGCCATCTTAAAGTATAGTCTGTCGGCAATTAAATGCAACAACGGAACAGATTCCCAGTATTTGAAAATGGTTAAACGGTGAATGAAACTGATTTTCAGAGTGTGAGACAGGGTTGGCGTTTGTTGTAGAGTGGTGAGTTCACAATTAAAGTCTATGGACTAATAACTCATGTATTAAGTGTAGAATTGGGTTAATTCGCACATAATATGTGAGATTGAGTTAATAAACAGGCCAGGCGTAAGTTCTATGTGGATTTGAGGGGCAAAGCTCACGTCTACTTTTATCCACAAGAAAATTTTAACAGATGATATTCATATTTAGTCTAATTAAACTACTGATTTGTAAAACGCCTGAAACTTACCTCATCGCCCACTTTCCATTTGTCAACGTTCTTGCCCATCGCTTCAATTACCCCTGAACACTCCAGGCCAGGATAAGGAGGTGCCCCTTTAGGCGGAGGGTACCTGCCCTGCCTTTGTAGGGTATCTGCCCTATTCAGTGCTGTTGCACAGATTTTTATCATCATTAAGCTGAGGATCGTCGACTTCTTGAACTTGCATAACATCTGGACCGCCCGGAGTTGTTATCACCACTCCCTTCATTTTGTTATGCTTTCTGGGAACGTTTTACTGTGAGTTGTGGAAATTCGAGCCTCTGGAGGTGTGCATTGAATTAAAAACCGTATGATGAGTTACGGGTTACGCGGCGGGCTGGTAGGGCGGGCTACATAAGGATGCCGTTGTGGGATTGTAATGGTGAAATTTGCATCCCAGCGCCAATTCCCATTTAGGGAGCTTTGTTCTCCCATATTGAGGGTGTTTCAATATAACACATATTTTTTAATAATATGTGGTATATTTTTGGATAATTTTGATTTTTTTTTTTTTAAATGTGACTTTTATTTTCAATTAATTTTAATTTTTATATTTAGTCAATAGACTTTCTTTAACCTGGATTTGGGAGTTTACAATTCATCCATAAGCATGTTTTATGTTTGAAATAAGTTTTGTTTGTCATTTTGTCATCTTTAGGTCATCAAAATGGTTGTTTCACATTGTAAATAAAACTTTCGAGTAGTTCAAACATTCCTCACATCACACCTAAAATCAAATTTTAACTCACAAGCATGTTTTCATTTAAGGTTACAAAAATCTTGTATATTGATTTGAATGTATAGTCTCACTTAGAAAAACTATCTTAGATTGCCTTCATTTATGTTCTGATTAGACCCAAAGCATATTATAGTGGAATGTTTCATAACAACCCAAACAATATAGGTTGGAATTGCCTCAAGTTAAGCAAACTAACTATTAGAAATACTATATGGAGATGATATCAATCCACTCCAAGCACTTCGGATTTGAATGCATTGATGTCTTCAAATTTGATTTCCCCTTTCACAAGATTTGTCCATTAATGAATGCATTGATGTCCACGGATATGCTTTCTGTGTCACTGCCCAAAGTGAAAAGTTGTGAAGGGATCTTTTGTGCCTTGTGAAAAGCTCAAATAAGTGCCTTATATACAAGTTCTTATTATACATTTTCTCATTTTTGTTGTCTTGTAATATTTCTTTAGTCCTTTATTGTCTATACTTATTGTGACTTTGTTTAGGGATCTTGTATTTTTTAGTTATTATTTCATTTTATCAATTATATATTCAAGGCAAGAGCATCTATCTTCTAAGATTTTGGATTGCAATAATTCCTTCCTATGTTCAAGCTACATGATAAGTTTATTTTTAGTCAAATCAAGGTCTAGTGTTTATTTATGCTTAATCATATATAGCTCTAGTTCTTCTTGTTCCTTTTCATCATTAGATCTCAAATCAAACTCAAATCCACTTTTCATCCATAATTTTTGTTTTTTCTTCTCTTAAGTTTATTACAAGTTTAATGTTTTAGTTTAAGATTCATTGGTTTGTTGAATTATACATTGTTTCATGGGTTCTTGACAAAAAAGGAAAACACTAGAAAAAGAAATTAAATATCAAAACTTTAACATAATTGAAATGTAAAAAAATACATGGTTAGAAAGCTAAGAGAGATCTTGACATTGTTGTGGTGTTTTTTAACTCGACATTGAAAGATATGTAAACCTAATGGAGAGCACACTTGAGATTACATTATTTTTTACTATTTACAAAAAACATTCATTTAGGCATTGGCATGCAAATTTAACTCTTTGGATTGGATGCCCAAGGAAAATCCAACCCTAAGGGTTGGCAATGTTAGAAAATTAATACATAATACTTAGAATGTTTAATCTATTTCCTATATAACCCAATGAGAGAAAACCATGCGAGAAAGCTTACATAATAATCATATGTAAAGATCAAACAAACAATCCACAAAATAACACAAGATGTATCAGGGAAAAACCCTCAAGAGGGAAAAAACTAGCCTCCAAAATAATTCACAATATATATATTATTCAGTAATAAAACATTACGATGTATTATAGAGTTTTTGTGAACACTTTTGAAACATCAAGCTCCTCCAATGCACTCTCCATGTGTCCAAGCATGTAACCAAGCATCACATGTCATTCTTCACATATGCACTCACAAGAGAAACTTGACACTATGACAATCCACTCACCCATCCAATCTTAACCACTAAAAATGTGCTTGATTTTAGACTCAAGCTCACAGAGATGCAACTAAGTGGTAAGATAAAACCATGTGCCTCAGAAACATGAGTACACGAAACCATTGACCTCATTTTTTTTTTTATACAAACATTAAATATTTTTTTCCAATTAGTCATTTTATGTCTCCCACACATAAAATAACTAACTCAATGTTACATACAACTTTACAAGTGTCCCCAAATAAATATCTAACATGAATAAACACATCTCCTAGATGAACCACAACTAAATATTTATTTATTTTACATATCAAAATATAATTTCATTATTGTGCAAGGTGAAGACAAGAAAATGGATTACACAATACCTTCACCTAAAACCCTTTTTTCTCCTTAGATAGAGCTAAATTAGAGTGCACCCTAGCTCCACTTGATTTGTTCTTTTGATGTGTTGATGGAGGAATATGGTTGCTTATGAATTTAGTAGCATGATGATAGTATTAGGATTATAAGAATATGATAATAGGAGATTAGCTAAGTTATGGAAGAAATAGATAGAAAATTCAATCGCATAAGGCCATGAATATGGAAGATTGATATAAATGGGATGGAAGGCATCTCATGTATAAAATTTTCATGAGATAAATCAAGGGCCAAGATGCATTGGTTAATGGATCACTAGGATTGAATGAGGATTAGTGCTTGGATCAAAATTTGTAGACATGTGACAAGTGTCACATGAGGGATAAGGGCTAGGTTTAAGAATGGATTAAGGCAACATCCTTATATGTATAGATAAGATTAAGAGGTTTAAATAAGATGAGTGGATAGGATGAAAAGTTATTTTGACTTTTAGCTAGGTGTCCAGGATCAATGAATCTGGGTAAGGATTTAGTTAAACATGTGAAGGGGACACTTGCCACATGAGGTCAAATTTAGATTAGGATCCATGTGAACAAAATGGAAGGCTAGGATTAGATGGACAAGGATAAAGGATAAATGAGAATTAAATGATGGAGGAAAAGATAATGAGAATTCATCAGTCTAAATTAATTAATCAATTTAGATGGAAGATTCGGGGATAAGGGTATTGGATAAATTAATTAATTAAATAATAATTAATTAATTGGGTAGGATAAAGTGGGATAAAGGTGATGGATAAATTAATTAAAATAGTTCAATATTGTTTGTTTAATTAATGTCTTAGGATGGGCTAAAATGAGGTGTGGTTAGGGTAAGGTCAAATTTTAGGTGTCTACACAAGGTGTACAACACCTATTTGTAACATTGTCTCACTTGTATACATTGCATAACAATCAATCAATGAAATATTATATTGAACCATAGCTCCATACATGAAACCACATGAATCTCCAGCATTCTCTTGTGCTCCATCAAGATACTTGTGATTAAATCAAGGTGACCACCATCTCAAGCAATAAATTCTCATCCTCCAACATGCCAACTATAGAAGAAAAGGAACAAGCCAAGGTGAAGATGCACCAATCCAAAGAACACAAGCATCAAATCCAAGTGATATAAAAAGGCTCTGAGTTGTTATCAAAGGTAAAAAAAAATCCACATGACTAGAAATATAATATAGAACATATGCTAATACATCAATAAACTCATGCAAACAATATATGCAACCCATAAACTACAATCACAAGCTTCCTATATAAAACATGTCAATGAAGAACATACATATCCAAGAACCATGATACTCCCTTAATATTAGTGTACATAAGGTTATGAATAGTCAACTCGTGGTTATTTTAACTCTTAATTAAGTCATATTATTTTTTATTTATTTAAGGGGTAAATGTTTTTGACCTAGAGCTATGAGCCGGTGAAGTCACAAACGAGGGACCTCATCCCTAATATAACCACTCAACTTTACCACCCCAATGGGGTTTGAACCTTGCTGGCAAGAACAACGCCACCTTTAAACCATCACACCATGCTAATTTTGACTTAATTAAGTCATATTATTATTATTATTATAATATTGTTATTTAGTTAATTATGTCAGCCTAAGGCTTATATAGGGTTATCTAAGTCAACCTATGTGATATCCTAGGCATGAATAAGGTATATAAGAGGCAGTGAGTCTTTTTTCATAATCAATTCTGAATTGTGTTCTTGTTGAAGATATTTTGAGGTTTTCCCCCTTGAAGTGGCTTATTATTCTCAGTTATTTTATTTTTTACGAAAAAAGGCATAGTGCCTATATATTATATTATAATAAAAAGGATAAAAGGTTAGCGGTAAAGTCCAGTCCTATACTTCGGGTCAGCGAAATAGGCACTAGCATAATATTACTGACCCTCACCTTTCCCACTACGAAGTATTTCTATCTTATTCTTCTATTGTGTAGGTTATTTCATTATAAGTGGTATCAAAGCATGATCTTGGCATCATAGACACAAGCCATTTTCTTAATATTGGATTTCATTTTGGGAAGTGCATATCTCTCAGATTCTAGTGAGTTTTTTTCTTATTTTAAAGGGTTTTTTAAAAAAATATTCAAGAAGATGTAGTCCATATTTTAGAGGACTTGGAGTATAATTGAGTGATTTATTGCAAAATTAGTTTTTTTTTTAATTTATTTAGAAAGTGCATATCTCCCAAATTCTACAAATTTTCTCTTGATTTTAGTGGGTTTTTAAATTAGTCATAGATGAGCCTATAGTCCAAATTGTGGAGAAAGGGAAATATAATTAAGTGATTTGTTGTAAAATTAGGGTTTTCAACAAATTCACTCTCAATGTTGTAAAACACCTAATTTTTGGGATATTTTTTAGGGAAAGTGCAACCTAGGCCCCAGTAAGTTACAGTAAAACTTTTATATTATTTTAATTTTATTTGTGTGATTTATTTTTAAATTATTTTCCAACTATTGTCATGAAGGATTGTGCCCAAAATGCTAAGCTTTAAAGCTCGAAAATCTAGTGCAACATGGGGACATCCTCAAGCCTGTGGGTTGCCTAAGGTGAGGATGAACCTCCAGATTATGGGTTGGTTCCCTTTGAAAACCTCCTACAAATTATGAAAATTGATTTGGAAAAGGGGAAGAAATTGCTTTGGAAATGAAAACCCTACTACTACTAGGAGGTGATGCACCAATATGTTAAACACTATTAATTGTTCTAAACTCATAGTCAAATTCAAACAAAGAGGTTTGTTTGTTCATAACTCAAAGATAATCATGAAATGCATAAGTGTTTTATGAGAAGATCTATATTAAGTCTTTGTATGAAGGAAAACAAGTTTCACAAGCCCAACTACTAGAACATTCTAACACAACTCATAACCTACATTTAACATGAATTATTTTGCTTCCACAATGCATAAACAAGACAAGTTTAAAGGTTTTATAAAGAAAACACAATAAATGCATCAAATCGTTTATTTGCCACATTGAAAACAAGAGGTATTTGAGAAATAATTGCTGCTCTTTATTTATTTGAAAGGAATCTTTGTTGTTACAACTGAAAATGCTTCTTAAAAATACTGAAAATACTTGATAAATTTGAGTTACAATGCTTTGTGCTTTATTGTGGGTGCAAGCAAAAAGAAAGAACTAGCTTGAGAAAGGAAGAATAAAAGAAGTTATAGAAAAGGAGCTTGCTTTTTAACTGAAAGAGAAGATTGATGATGAACTCCAGCTCTCAAACTCATGATAAACTTCAACTATGCTTGAATTGATTGAAAATTTGAGTTTAGACCCTTTGAATGAGGTTTTTAATCTGTTGGGCGTATAAGGAAAAAAGCCTATATTTTAGGGACCCAAACTGCCCTAAAATGAATGATTTAAGGCTTTAACTTCACTTAACTCCAACCTTATCCATATGGGCCACTTAAGTAGCCCCAAACTACCACAAAGTGCTTGAAAATTGAGTGTTTAGTCCACTTAACGTATGCAAACTCATGCATGACAATAGGATGATTTGCATATTACTAACTTGCAAATAATTAGGTCTTCAAGGTGCTTGCATTCTTATTCTAACTCAACCTTTGCATATTAATTGATGCATGTGAGTAACCTCATTTAATAACTCAACTATTGTTTAGTTGACATGTAGTTATCCTTCCTTTTAACTCTTCCTTTGATACCTTTCATATATTGTTACAAGAATGTTGACTGCCCCTATTGACCTTGTTTTATCTCATAATGACATTCCTTCGAACTAGACTTTACCCTAGACAATGAATCAAATGAACTTTTTTAGTTTACCTATGGCATATATGAGTCCTCAAAATTCCTTTTATTTGCATGTAACTACAAGCTACTATATAGACTGTCTTCTTCTTGTTATGATTGGCTTATGTTTGCCAATGTCATTTTTGACAGGTAATAAAAAGAACACTACCTTGGTTGCAATTTGGTATAAGCACAGTGATCATTTGATCTTATTGCAACCATACTTTGTTCTTTGTTACAGTCATAATGATTGTCCTCCTTTATCATCCCTAAACTTAGATGCCAAATACCTTGCCATTGTCATCCATTAATTAATTTGCTGCTCATTTCTTAATGAATTTGTTGCTCTTTTATGCTCAATTTTTTTTCTCATTTATGCTCATCATTTTCTGCTCATTTTTGTATGAACTTTCTACACTTTTCTGCATGAAAATTTTGCACCTTTTGTAATGATTTTGCTACACATATCTGGATATCCTTTTCTACACTTTTTTTATCATTATTTATTGTCATTTTTTGTCCTTTTTTTTTTTTTTCAAGTTGTCCTTATTGTGCTTTAATTACTACACCTCATATGGCACTATTCACCATCCTCATTAGCACTATTTGTTGCACATTTTTTGTCATCATTTGTTCTTCTTTTATGACTATCATTTTCAGCATATTTATGACTGTCATTTGTTCATGATTATCCTTGTAAATACTTCCTTTTACCTTGATTGGTTTCCCTTACATCATTTCAAACCTTGAAAAACATGCACAAGATTGTCATTAAAGTTTGCAACCTTGCAACTGTTGTTGACTGTGCCTGCTACATGAAGTTTTTGCAACAACATTTATTGAATAAAGCCTTTCAATAAAGTTGGAAACATTAGTATTTTGTATGGCTTTCACTTTCATTCTAAGGTGGCAATGCTATCTTGCAACTTGTGATACTATCATACTTACTTTGTGTGAGCACCTAAAATCTGCAAACACTAAAACCTCAAGCATGGGGTTAGTAGCCTACAAATTCATCAAAATGCTCCTATGAAATAACATGTAAATGCTTCAAAATGCAAACAAAAAGAATTAAAAGACATCTAAGAGCATAACATGTACCTATTACATAGTGTATTGGTGTCAAATGTGCCAATGACCCTTTCCCAATCCTTGCTAAAACTTGAAATGATGAAATGCAATGGTCAAGAGCAAAATTAGTTCTCAATTCAAGAGAGTAACTTTGCATAAGAGTTGTAGATGGATTTGATGAAGAATCAACCCTCTATTTAAAGATTTTCAAATTGGAAGAATGTTCATAAGATAGCAATGAGGGATAAATATTGGACAAATGAGATTAGGCCACTTGTCAACTTGTCATAGGTTG
This sequence comes from Sequoia sempervirens, assembly GCA_007258455.2. Lineage (NCBI taxonomy): Eukaryota > Viridiplantae > Streptophyta > Pinopsida > Cupressales > Cupressaceae > Sequoia > Sequoia sempervirens. The sequence continues at coordinate 621,583,467 of VDFB02058242.1, forward strand.
AGGAATGTGCAAGTTTTGGCCAATGTGCCCAAGAGAGGGAGATTCAAATTTGAATTTGTGAAATAAATGTTGAGTGGGGGACATGAAATAGAGAATTTATTGCAATGTTGGAAGGGACAAGTCAACTTGTCTTCATTTTCAAACTTAAGGGAATATTTCAAAAAGGTGCTTTGTTGAGAGAAAATGATGAATTTATAAATGAGTTAAAATGATTTATTGGTGCAAGTGGGAAAAGCTAGAGGATGTGATGGGTGGTTAGGTTAGGTTAATCAGGATTTGGTTAGCTTAATGATGATTAGGATGTTTTGACCCTTTTGAATTGAATATTTGATTTATTTAAATCAAGAGGGAGAAATATGACTTTAGGTTTTTAATTAAATAAAGTTTAGTTTATTTAATTAAAGGATGATGCAAGATAAAGGTTAATTAATGAAATGTTAGGATTTAATTGATTTATTTAAATGATGTAATTGTAGACATCTAAATTTAATCACTTTCATATGATTAAATTTACTCCCTTTCCGTCTGTCATATTAAATGTTAATTTATTAAATTAATATTACACCTTTTATTTCATATCTGTGAATTATTTGATTTAATGATTAAATGCTTTATCTGCCACCTTCTTCCTCTCTAAATTAAATAAATACACTATTTTATTTAATTTAGTCATTTTTCCCCTTTTGATTTAAAATCAATTTAAAATTCTTCATTTTCTCTTTCCTTGTCACATCCTCCAATATTTTTCTCTAATCTGAATTAATTTAATTAATTCATGATTATGATGTGCATTCTCTTAATCAAAGATTAATGTCACATCCTCCTACATTTGCCACTTGTTTCTAATCTTCCATTAATTAGTCTAATCCAATATTTGCACAACCTTAACCAAGGTCATTAGCCAGATTTAGCACCACTTTTTAGCCAACCTTTGCATTTACCTTCTTTTGGCATTGACTCCATTTTCCCATGTGAATTTTTAATTCACATTTATTTATCCTAGATTCCCCTCTTTTATATGTGAATTTTTAATTCACATTCTATCCTTCCAAGGTTTCTAGAACCTTGGACTTGTCACAATCTCCACATGTGACCAAGTCCCACCTTTTTGGAGCCCACCTTTTATCCTTTAGATTCTCCTAAGAATGTGAATTTTAATTCACATTTATGTTTTCAACCACCTTTCCTTTTCCCATGTAGATTTTTGAGGAATTCCAAAATTTCTCAAATGTCCCTTTCACTCCCACTTGGGGACAAGAAATCCTTTTTTGAGGAAATCTTCTCACTCCCCAAGGTGCTTGTCCTTCCTCCACCTCATGTACCCTTTTGAAACCTCACTTACAACTCATCTCCCCTTAGCCACTTCACCATCCACATGTCAAGATGTGAGGGCTTTTGGGTTCTCAATCCACCATAGCCCTTCATCTTGGCCTTGTTGGATGCATCTTGACCGTTGAATTCTCTAGAGAATTCAAATTCTCCTATAAATACCCCCTCATCAAGGGCATTTTCAACACTTAGCAATCTTACAACTACATGCTGTCAATTTGTATTCTCAAACATACACCATCATCTAGCCATCAATTGTAATCGTTTTGCATAAGTTGATCTTGCATTTTAGTCACTCAAAAAGCCATCCAAGGAGCACACAAAGTCATCCAAATCAAGGGCCAACCAAGGAGTATCCAACAGCAAGGAAGGTATAACCATTTGCATATTGTTTTATTTACTTTCCTTCTTATTTTATCACTCTTTAGGCTAATCTTGAAATGTCCTTAGTCTTTTATCACTTGCATTTTTTAGTTATTTTGCACATTAGATTAGGGTAAAACATTAAGGTACACAGTAATGATGAAATGGATTTATTTAATTTGAAGGATAAAATAAAGGTTATTTGATTAAACTATTGGATTGACATGTATGCATATTTTGCGTGTCTACATTTTTCCCCTCTTTGAAGCAATGTACTTGCTGCATTGGTTCAAAGAATAAACTTGCCGTGATAAAAATTCAAAAAATTTATAATTTTTTCGGATGCCCCAGTGGAAAGAAGTACACTGGTACATTGCCCCCTCGAGAGATCAAGTGAAAATATTCGATTTGAGGGTTGATCTCGCAATAAAGAGGCTAAAAAATGGATGGTTATGGATGATGATGCAAATGAGATGATTTTAAGATGCTTAGAATAACAAATCTATATTATCTTAAACAACTTAAATGATGATATGATGTGAGATGGATGGGATGGATGATGTGATATGCTATGATTATGCAATGGATGTTTTATGCAAATATGTGATTTATATATATGCTTAGATTAACAAATCTATATTATGATGATGGACATGCATGTAGGATGATATGCATAATATTGATGGTTTGTGGATGCAAGATGGATGCCCTAGTGATGATGATTAACTATTCATGACGTGATGTTATTGCGGAAAATAAGAAATTAGATGATGACAAGAGGATCCAACAAGCCAACTTTATGAGAGATGATAATGAGCAATGATGATGATAGATGGATGATTTTCTTATCAAGGATTGGGATTTTCAAAGGGTCACTTACCTTATGTTTGATAACACACATAAGTATGATGCATCAAGGTATAAAGGACCAGGATGGCATGGTACTTAGTGGTACTTAGTGTGATGGAATTTGAATTGACAAATAGGTAGGAGTATTCTTGTTCACACTTGACATACATAAACCTTGCTAGGACGTACAGGTAACAAAGCAAGTATTCACCAAGTTATATTACAAGAACGTCCAACAAGCACAACAGACAAAAGGATAATGATCATTGCCCCATTACTATCTCTCTAAATCCTTCGTTTGGATATCATCGAGAGGTCCTTGGACTGAGCACAATAAGATAAGTCAAAAGACAAAGATAAAGCACACAAACAAGTTGATGTTCTTCAATACCGCTAACCAAAAGGGAATGTGTTTTTAAGGATAAGAACCGAAACTTATTGCCAAAAGATAATGCCCATTGTAGGAAGGATACATCCTAGGACATGTTAGTGGATGGCGACATGTCATTTCGTTTATCCAAAGTGTTCTTTCTGATAAATAATGCCCACTGTAGGAAGGATTCATCCTAGGACATGATGTTATCAGATGATTGATATGAGACTATTTGGATGATGGACTATCGACACAAAGAATTGACCAACTTGCTTACGTATTGACTTAGACTTGAGACTTGACGTTTGGAGTTTTACTCTTAACCTACTAGACTTTTTTCTAACTGTTTCAACAAAGGTTGAGGATGACGATCAGTTTATTATCGATGGTGTTATTGCGGGTGCAAGCGAGATGAGGTAGATGGATTTTTTCAAATATTTGGATGTTTTTGATCATTTTGAGATGTTTTGAGGTTGTTTTTGGTATTTTTCAAAATTTTCAAATGTTTTGATTTTTTGATTTTCTAATGTTTTGGGATTTTCTGATATTTTGACCAGGAGACTAACCTAAAGACCTATCCTAGGGGCCTCAGGGGCTGATCAACATATTAGCCTTGCCTACATTCTACATGTAGAGACCACATAGTTCGACTGATGACTTGACCGATTTACAGATGAAGATATACATGATGAATTGCCAACTTATTATAACAGACTCCTAAAGGACTGACCTAAGTGCCTTGGGGGTTGATCAAAGATCAACCTTGCTCACGTTTAAGCTCAGAGACGACGTAGTTCAATAAGACGACTTTGTTTTTGAATTTTTGATTGACTTTTTGACCTATTTTTGGATTTTGATATGTTTTGATGTTTTTTGATTTTTTGAGTTTCTAATGTTTTTGGATTTTCTGATGTTTTGATGTTTTTGAATTTTTTGATGTTTAGGACTTTAAGATTGTTGATGTGTTTTTTATGCACTTCTCAACATAGGTAGTGCGTAGGTGCACTACCTCTCTTGAAAGACAATCTTCCACAATCAGATTGTAGAACACTATCCCAAGGTCTCTAATGTTAGGTCTTGACAGTGCTTGGAATATCTTAGTTGTTTGATGTGATTTGCTGGAATCACAAGGCGGTCTTACGGATGAGTTACAAAGCATGGAAGTTGGGTATGTAAATGCAGTTTCAAAGTGCTAAAAGTGAATGAACAGTGGTTATCCACTCAAAATAGCAAGTTGAAACTCATCAAATTCATCTGATTTAGCTTCATAGTGATGCTTTGGATCCTACTCTAACCAAGGATTAAAAGAAACAGCAAAAGGAGAAGGGTTGAGAAAGCTATTCTAATCCTAAGCTACGAATGAACAGTAACAATGGTGGCTGCTAAAGTAGACAGGCTTCCTAAAACTAAGTTTGTTTGACCAAGAGAACCTACAGCTACACAAAACCAATGCAATCTCCTAAGGACTGCATATTTTCAAATTGCACATGCACATCATGCACATGTAATTGAACTAAGTTGCAGCAATGAAGTAATGAGCTCAGACTAGCTTTGTAAAGTGACTCATCATCAATGAACCACAAAAAGCATGAGCTGAAAATCCATCAAATACTAAAATAATAAACACCATCACCACTCCCATTCAAGAAACTAACACTAAAACTAACATGGAAGGAAAAACCATGCATGCAAGATAAGCAAAATCAAAGAAAGCATCCATAAAATCATGCAATGTTGTCTTCTATTGCTGCAAATACTTTTTACAACAGCTCTCCCACCCTTACAAATGAGGGGCAAACCCCTATTTATAGTTTTTCAAAGCCCAAATGAATGGCTAGGATTCAATTACAATGAGTGGATCAGATTCAATTATATTAGGGTTTCACCTACCCCTCATTATCTAGCAATTTTAAAATACATTCCTTGTCTTTTCCCTATTTTGTCATCTAGTGCCAGTCACTATAGCAATTTTGTCATTTAGCTGATTGCCCTTTTCACTGTAGCAAAAACTGCCTAAAAGTTGTCTTCTGCTTGATGTGTTTGCAATGTTCTTCCTTTGATCAAACGAGTCTGTCGACGATTGGCATCAATGGATTGGTGGCCCCTGATTCGGATAGAAAGCTCCTTAGAAATCATCATCATCTGGAAAAAGGTAGGAAAACTCCCTCAATGGGCCTCTTCGATAGACCTACAGAAGGCTTCTTGACTCCTACAAACACGAAGTGTCGTAAGTGCATTTATACATGAGTTAAGGAAAATGTCAGTCAAACCTACAAATTCCCTGTTAGATCTATCCATGCATCATCAAAATATCTTGATATTCATATTTGGAGCTCATTTGGACCATAAACATTAATGTGTGCTAAGGGTACGAGCGCCAAAGGGCGGAAAGATGGCGTAAGAAAGCCAAAAGGCGCAGAAGCCAAAATAGCCGGGAAGAAGGCAAGCTCCCAGATGTTGAAAACAGCCGGGAAGAAGGCGAGCTCCCAGATGTTCAAAACAGCCAGGAAGGAGGCAGACTCCCAGATATTCAAAACAGCCAGGAAAAAGACGAGCTCCCGGATGTTCGAAACAGCCAAGGAGGGACAAATTCCCAGAAATGGCCACGGAGGACAGGGCTCCAGAGGCCGGGAAGGAGGCAGCCATCGGAAGTTCCAAAATGGCAATGGAGAGGCGGAACCCCGGAAACGGCCACGGATGGGCCGAGCTCTAGAGGCCGGGAAGGAGGCAGCCGCCGGAAGTTCCAAAACAACGACGGAGAGGCGGAACCCTGGAAACGGCCACGGAGGGGCCAGGCTTCGGAGGTCGGGAAGGAGGCAGCTGCCGGAAGTTCCAAAACAGAAAAAGGGGGACGAAGCTCCGAAACCACCGAAACTTAACCAAACTTTTACAAAACCTTGGCAGTTCATTTTAACACATCAAACACATCCCAGATACAAAAAGGGTTGCTCCCAAAGTCAAAAATGAGGAAACGAGAGCAATGGGGGTCCATGAATGTTTTCGAAATAGCCAAAGCAAGAGAAAAGGCGGAAAGGGGATGGGGGACTTTATTTCTCCACAAATTTGAATACCCCAAGTAGGTGAATTTGGTAAGGGGAATTTGATCATTTGATGGCACATGACCAATTTGGGCTTGGAAATGGGGCACGCAAAATAAGACAGGAGCAAAGCAGCCTGTCGAGAGTGAAAAAAGGAGGTCCCTGCCTACGGCGGGGCGTGTGTGCAAAACATGCACAACAAATGGTGACTCGCTGGGGAAATGCTCTAGAGCATTTGATGACAAGCTGGAATCATGAACCCAGAATCTCTGGTTCCGACCTTCACGTTAGGGCAAACAAACTAGATGCCCAACCAAAGGATCAAAACCATTAGCCAACCCAACCTTCAGTATGCTGAAAATCCAAGTGTGTGCAATTGCATTAATTCCCATTCTTCAGTTGCTATAGGAACTCAAACTCTGTCAAGTTAAGCTACGTAGTTTATTCTAACTCCAAAAGTATCTGGGACATTGCCTCGCTGCCAGTCAGGCGTCCATAGCCCTTACGAGGTTATTGCTGTGATTCTCCTGAACATTGCTCTACTGCCGGCCGGGCGTCCATAGCCCCGATAGAGTTGTTCAGATACCCCTAAAAAGTTGAATTTTCCTTTCTTTTAATTTTCAATGTTTTCTTTCTTTCTTTCTTTTCTCTTTTCAGCTCTTTTATTTCAACCTGCAAGCATTGAAGCTCACGCTCAGGGCTGAGAATCACAGTGGCGCTAGAGCAGAATCTTAGATTTTTCACTTAACTAGACTTCACAAAAGGCCCTATAGTGACTATCAAATTCTTAAGATGTGTAAGAGCTATAAGATTTCAGAATATGTCAAAGTCAGACTAAACCAACAACTTATCATCTTCGAATTAAACACCCAGATCGCTTAACACTAACAGAAGACCTTCACCATCCACTCTGAAAACTTGATTAGAGTTTGACAAAGAAATACGTAGAACAACCCCAGGTGATAAGTATAGTTGTTGTGTGCACAGATGTGCCTAGCTAAAAGTAGACGGACCCCGAGCAAAGTAGCAACAAAGCGAAAGCAAACAAAAAACAAACGAAGTAAGCAACCTACACAAACCAACTAACCTAAGGAAAGCAGGAAATCAGAGTATTTACAAGAAACCTATACTACTCAAAAATGAGCTATGTACAAAGATATTTACAAAGCACTATGTTTAGGCAGGGTGAGCTAACATTAACGCTCATTGGATTTTGCAATGCATGCACAAGAAAACGGACAATCGTTATCATTCTTAACCATGCAAATTTATCTTTATATTCTAAAAAAAATAAATTCAATGTTGCAGCACTTAAGTTGAATCATGTCATCATGAAAAATCAGCAATTGAGGAGGCTCATTGAACCCATGGTTAATCCATAAACATGTTTGTTTTCCCTTATTCCCATAATCAAAATAATAAGTGCAGTTATGAGAAATGATAGGGGCAAGGAAGGATAAAACCTGGATGTCATCACACGGAGGTGGCAGTGTTGGACAGTCGAGAGAAAGAATTGCATCATTGATCGTTGTATCGGTAGCCTCGAGCGGGCGTAGTGGAGGGTGCAACACTTTGGACATTAAGCATGCATAAGGCTGGGAGGATGGGGCAGCAAACATCTCTTCCAAGCTGTGAGCAGGATCCACAGTCCCAATTGGTTTTTCTTGAAGGAGGAACACCTTGCCTTGTCGATCATCTGTAATCTTGATGCCCTTTTGATGGTCATCTTCAAAAGGTAGCATGCTGTTCCATTTCCCTTCCCAAGTGTTTACCTGATTTTTGTGACATTCAATGTCATGGGATGATGACATGCATGAATCTATCTCATTGTAGCTTTCTGGTTGTGAAGGAAAATCTACAAGGATTGAGGTGAAAGGACCCTCAGTTGTAGCCCGCAGTTGACCAAGCTCGTTGTATTTGTTGGCAACCATTGAAACACCTCCACCTTTATCTTCTTCCTTTTGTTGTTCATATATCTCCTCATGGCGCCCACTTGTTTCCTCTTGGTCACTATCACTGTAAATGGAGAAGGAGCTCCTCTCCCAATTTGGAAACTCTAGTGCATCACCGTTCGGGGGCTCAAGGAGTATGTATTCGTCATTATTGTCTTTTGAGATGTGCTCCTCCTCGACATGAGCATACCTCCGTAGTGCAGCTCATAATGGAAAGAAGTCATCAATTGATGGAACCTCATCAAGGGGACCAAAGTCTACTACATAATTTCCCTCCAAAGACTCGTCAAAAAGCCCACCATCCATGGCACATAACTGCTCTTCAAGAGGAAGAACTTCTTGATGACTAGTGGACAACATTCCCGCTTGATCTACTTCATCACTCAGAAGTCCGAGACTGTATTGCTATCCCTCTATTGCTACCCCAACATCCTCTTGAGGACCATGTTCAACTGAGCCATTAGTTGATTCAGACTTTTGGTCTTCTTTTTCGATATGGGCATCAAGTAGAGGAGGTCGGGCACTTGGCTGCCTTGCTTGTTCTTTGACTTGTTTGATGGCCTCTTGGCATAGCTTACATGTGAGCTCTGAGTGCGATGAATCATGGAGTCAGCACCAATTTGGGAGCAACAATATCTCCAAATCCACTTGGTATTTCAGCTCAATCCAATTCCTCGCTAGTCTCAAGATGAGCTAGCCATATCTTTCCGCTATTGAGTCCTCATCATCATTTGGGAAAGAAGATGAATAGTAGACAGCTGTGGCAAGTGGTTGCTCCCACTCCTCCAAATCTGCATTTTTGGATTCTCGATCACTGTCATTGTAGATGGAGAGGTCTTTCGACCTAATTTTGCTTATGCTTTTACCATCTCCTTCTGCTACCCCAAGGCTTTCAGCCTCCTCTTCTTAATTTTTAGCATTTTCATTTGCTGCCCCAGCACAAACTACTACATACTCATTTGATTCATCTCCAACTGCCAATCCCTCTTCTTGAGTGGAGGACTGATCTTCTTCAATGGAGGGAAAGTCTTCTAAACTAGTTATAATCAGATTTTCATCAATGCACGTTGTTGTCCCAAGACTTTCAACTCCTCCCTCTTGGTTTTCATTTTCCATGTCTGCTGTCCCAACACCAACTTGTGTCAAATTTCTTGGTTCATTTTTATTTTGTTGTCTTCCGGATGTTGACAACTCTTTTGCCTCATTGGATAACTTCTCCTCATTGAGAGTTGGCTACTCCAACTTGTTCGAACAACCCCTAGCTTGAGCGATGATTTTTGTGCATGACGAGCAAGTGAATTCGGAGTGGGGTGCATTGTGAAATCTGCACCAACAAAACATTAATATTTCCTCCAATCTTGGTCCATCCTTGCTGCTCAAATTTTCTTCAATCAACTCCTTGAATGCCTTGGCTGCCATGGTTGTCAATTCTTCCTCCGGGTCTGTGGGGGCCAAGGGCTGGAATATTTCCCAAAAGGGAATTTCTCCCTGCAAGACCTTCTCAATTCTGTCCAAAAATGTTAGACATCCCAATTCACTATTCCTGCAAGTGCAATGGATCTGACATCTATCCGCCAATGCAAATTGCTCCAATGGCTTCTTTAGTCTCTTGTTCAAATTTGCATGCAGCTGAGTGATGTTGATTTGCAAATGCTGCTCCATTTTGACTCAGCTCTTGTTTGCCTTCAAAATTTTTTGACTTTTGAATTGAAAGAGATCTCCCTATCTAAGATTTCTTCTTTGCAAGTGCTCCTTTCGATTTCCAACTTTCAGCTTCGTAGCCTCAACATGTCATGCCCTCCTTCAGCTTTGCATTCCCAATGTGTCAAGCCCTCCTTCTAGCGCCAGTTTTGTTGATGGTGTTAGGAGGAGGAGGGTATAAAATGAATCACTTTCAACTTTCAGCTTTGCATTCCCAATGTGTCAGCCCTCCTTCTAGCGCCAGTTCTGTTAATGTGTTTTTTATGCACTTCTCAACATAGGTAGTGCGTAGGTGCACTACCTCTCTTGAAAGACAATCTTCCACAATCAGATTGTAGAACACTATCCCAAGGTCTCTAATGTCAGGTCTTGACAGTGCTTGGAATATCTCAGTTATTTGATGTGATTTGCTGGAATCACAAGGCAGTTTTACGGATGAGTTACAAAGCATGGAAGTTGGGTATGCAAATGCAGTTTCAAAGTGCTGAAAGTGAATGAAAAGTGGTTGTCCACTCAAAACAACAAATTGAAACTCATCAAATTCATCTGATTTAGCTTCGTGGTGATGCTTTGGATCCTACTCTAACCAAGGATTAAAAGAAACAGCAAAAGGAGAAGGGTTGAGAAAGCTATTCTAATCCTAAGCTACGAATGAACAGTAACAATGGTGGCTGCTAAAGTAGACAGACTTCCTAAAACTAAGTTTTGTTTGACCAAGAGAACCTATAGCTACACAAAACCAATGCAATCTCCTAAGGATTGCATATTTTCAAATTGCACATGCACATCATGCACATGTAATTGAACTAAGTTGCAGCAATGAAGTAATGAGCTCAGACTAGCTTTGTAAAGTGACTCATCATCAATGAACCACAAAAAGTATGAGCTGAAAATCCATCAAATACTAAAACAACAAATACTATCACCACTCCCATTCAAGAAACTAACACTAAAACTAACATGGAAGGAAAAACCATGCATGCAAGATAAGCAAAATCAAAGAAAGCATCCATAAAATCATGTAATGTTGTCTTCTATTGCTGCAAATTCTTTTTACAACAGCTCTCCCACCCTTACAAATGAGGAGAAAGCCCCTATTTATAGTTTTCCAAAGCCCAAATGAATGGCTAGGATTCAATTACAATGAGTGGATCAGATTCAATTACATTAGGGTTTCACCTACCCCTCATTATCTAGCAATTTTAAAATACATTCCTTGTCTCTTCCCTATTTTGTCATCTAGTGCCAGTCACTATAGAAATTTCGTCATTTAGCTGATTACCCTTTTCATTGTAGCAAAAACTGCCTAAAAGTTGTCTTCTGCTTGATGTGTTTGCAGTGTTCTTCCTTTGATCAAATGAGTCTGTTGACGACTGGCATCAATGGATTGGTGGCCCCTGATTCAGACAGAAAGCTCCTTAGAAATCATCATCATCTGGAAAAAGGTAGGACAACTCCCTCAATGGGCCTCTTCGATAGACCTACAGAAGGCTTCTTGACTCCTACAAACACGAAGTGTCTTAAGTGCATTTATACATGAGTTAAGGAAAATGTCAATCAAACCTACAAATTCCCTGTTAGATCTATCCATGCATCATCAAAATATCTTGATATTCATATTTGGAGCTCATTTGGACCATAAACATTAATGTGTGCTTCAGAGGTGCAAGCCAAAGGGCGGAAAGACGGCGGAAGAAAGCCAAAAGGCAGACAGTGGACGGAAGCCAAAACAGCCAGGAAGAAGGCAGGCTCCCGGATGTTCAAAACAGCTGGGAAGAAGGCGAACTCCCGGATGTTCAAAACAGCCAGGAAGGAGGCAGACTCTCAGATGTTCAAAATAGCCAGGAAGAAGACGAGCTCCCAGATGTTCAAAACAGCCAAGGAGGGACAGATTCCCAGAAATGGCCACGGAGGACCGGGCTCTGGAGGCTGGGAAGGAGGCAGTAGTCAGAAGTTCCAAAACGACGACAGAGAGGCGGAACCCCGGAAACGGCTACGGAGGGGCCAGGCTTCGGAGGCCGGGAAGGAGGCAGCCGTCGGAAGTTCCAAAATGGCGACGGAGAGGCGGAACCCTAGAAATGGCCACGGAGGGGCCGGACTCCGGAGGCCAGGAAGGAGGCAGCCGCTGGAAGTTCCAAAATAGCAAAAGGGGGACGAAGCTCCGAAACCACCAAAACTTAACCAAACTTTGACAAAACCTTTGCAATTCATTTTAACACATCAAACACATCCCAGATACAAAAAGGGTTGCTCCTAAAGTCAAAAATGAGGAAACGGGAGCAATGGGGGTCCACAGATGTTTCTGAAATAGCCAAAGCAAGACAAAAGGCAGAAAGGGGATGGGAGACTTTATTTCTCCGTAGATTTGAATACCCCAAGCAGGTGAATTTGGTAAGGGGAATTTGATCGTTTGATGGCACATGACCAATTTGGGCTTGGAAATGGGGCACACAAAACAAGACAGGAGCAAAGCAGCCTGTCAAGAGTGAAAAAAAAGGGGGTCCTTGCCTACGACGGGGCATGTGTGCAAAACATGCACAACAAAGATCATACATGAATCTAATCCGATAAGAACATGCCCCCAATGTGATGCAATAGACTACTCCAATAAAGGCAGGACAAACTGACCTTGAGGATGGGTTGAGTAGTACTAGGAGGGATCATGATACAAAAACAGGACCAAGGTATGGTGCAAATGCGAGTGGATGAGTGATGGATGATGGAAGCGAAATGGATGGATGATACAAAACAAGTCATAAAGATCCTGGTGGATGGAAAGTGCTATTTACACAAAGCGCTTGTTTGCCAGGTTTTCACCAAGGTACTTGTCCAAAGTGCCACCGAAGTGGTTTTCACTAGAGGATGATTTTTTTCTCTTTACTATTTTTGATCCTTTTTCTGATTTTTTTGGATTTTTTGCTTTTTTGCTTTTTTTGTTGTCACCAAGATGCCTGTTTGCTAGGTTTTAACCAAGGTAACCATTTTTTAGGACTTTTTCTGATTTTTTGGATTTTTTGGTTCTATACCTTGAAAGATTTAGGCATAAAACTTTTTGAGATGAGAGCTATTCATGGGCTCTTGCAGGTTCCCCTTTGGGTGTTGATAACTGATATGCCCTTGATTTGTAACTTGTTATGATAATGAACAGTCCTAACCAATTGGGTTCAAATTTTACTTTGCTGCTTGGGTTTGGGATATTCTTCTGATTTTATTTCAATACCAATTCTCTGACTTCAAATGTCCTATTTCTGATTTTATTATTGTATCTCCTTTTGAGTCTATTCTGATAGACTTGCAAATGATTCAAAGCATCTATATGTCACTCATCCAATAACTCCAACTCATTTAATCTTGATACTCGGTACTCTTCATTTGTGATGAGGTTTTGCAATGATATTATGAGGGATGGGAGCTTGATCTCAATGGGGAGTACGACTTCTGATCCGTAGACCAAGGAGAAGGGGGTGGCATCTGTGGGTGTGCAGATGCTTGCTCGATAAGCCCAAAGGGCAGGATTAAGATGTAGGTGCCAGTCACGACCTGCGTCATTGACTGTTTTCTTGAGGATTTTCAAAATAGTCTTGTGTGTAGCTTCTGCTTGTCCATTGCCTTGGGGATAGTATGGGGTGGAGAAGCAATGTTGGATTTTAAATTTCTTGCACAAGTCACGAACCTCCTAATTTTTGAATGGTGTCCTATTATCTGAGATAATGGCTTGTGGAACACCATAGTAGCATATGAGATAGTTCAGAATGAACTTTGAAATTTGCTTCCTAGTTATGTATGCCATGGGTATGGCTTCCACCCACTTAGTAAAGTACTTTATGGTGGTTATGATGAATTTGTGGCCGTTAGATGAAGTGGGCGTGATTTTCCCAATGAGATCGAGTCCCCACTGTGAAAAGGGCCATGGTGTGACGATAGGATGAAGCTCTTGAGATGGAGCATGAATGAGGTCCCCATGCTACTAACATTGTAGACACTTTCTGACATAATCATATGCTTCTCTTTCCATTGTGGGCCAATAATACCCCATCCTCAGCAATTTCTTAGCTATGGTCATTCCACTCGAGTGCGAATCACAAATACCATTATGTACTTTAGTTAGAGCGGTCAATGTCTCCTCAGCATTTAAGCAACGTAGTAGGGTTCCTTCTATGCTTCTATGATATAGGGTATTTGGTGCAAGAACACCTGCCAAAGTGCCTATGTGCAAGCTTATTTTGAGGGTTTTTGTTTTAAAATCCTTTTTGTTGTTTTGGTAAGGTCTTAAATACCATCTAGTTTGTGGTTGAGGACCTTTTGGTTCTTAGGTAGAAGTTGAATAAGTTTTACAATCTTTTGATGGTTGTTTTCTAAGCTTGAGATTAAGGTTGCAAAACACATTGTGTTTTCCAACACTCAATGTTTGGCCATTCCTAGGCTCAAAAGAGAAAACCTAACTGTTTTCCAAGGATTTTAAAAGAAGCTCTTAACCTTTCAAGGAGGTTGGATGTTTTTGTTGTTGGCAGTCTTCATGAGAATAATCAAGAAACAGTGATTTTGTTGTGGAGAAATCTGTTTTCCTGTTCTTATTGGCGATAGTAGTTAGATGTATTGAACAGGGTGATTTGTGAATTGGATAGCATGTAGAGGAAGCTATTTAAGCACTGTTTTGGCACATTAGATAGTTCTTTCCATCACTTTCATTCAATTTATAAATTTCTGTGTGTTTTGTTGTTGTTGTTTTGACTGGTAAATGTGTTGAAAATGGAGATTTAGCCCACACTTCCACCGTACCAAGAAGTATGGAGACATTGGAAAGGTGGCTAAACTCCATTAGTGTAAATATTTTAGGGGTAGGAATCAGTAGAAGCTCAGTCAGTATGCAGAAAGATTTTTCCTAGGCGAGCGGACTATGCCCGGTTAGGGAAAGACAGTGTGTTGCACAGTCCTAATGCAAGGGTGATGAATACTCATTCAATGAAAAGTGTGTAAAGATTTTAGGGGACCTTACAAAGGTCTAACAAGAGGTAGGAGTCATCATCAATTCATTTGGTCGTTGAAGGAAGAAGACAGTCCTCTTTGTGTTCAAGAAAAGGCTTAAAAAGCCCTAAATTTCTTAAAATCAGGGTTAACCCTGTGTATAGCCTGAGAAGGTCTAAAACCACAAAAATCTTGAAGTGCTCCAAAATTGAGCCAGGTTTCTTTCTTTGAGTTTATGGTGTCCACCAAGCTGGAAGGAGTAATAACCTAAGACCCCGGGCTAAGAGACCTAATAGGGCTCATGGGCTACTAGCCCTCCTAAAACCCTAACCTAGGGTTTTGTGGTAGCGATAGAAGAAAGAAGGTTTGTGCTTGGATAGGAACTTTTACTAGACCTTTGACAGATGTTTTTAAGCCAAATAAGCTAACTCACACCCCTGCAACAAGGTTGGGAAGAATGGGAGGTTGGCTAGTCTTTAAGTGAATTAAGGGCTAGATGGTGAATGTGAAGAAAAAGCACCAAGAATTGCTTGGTTAAAGCATTGTGAATGATAGCAGGGTTGGCTAGCAAGACTAGGGGTTCTATTAGCAGGAATAGGACTTATAGGTTAGGGTGAAAAAGATCCCTTAGGAGTTCTCAAGGCAAGGACTCAGAGCATTGAGCCAGTGATTGACTCAATCTAGCCCTGTCCCTATCAGTATCTCCTAGGATGACAAATCTGGATTCCTTTTTGACAAAGGTTCATTTTAGGTTTGATGGTAAGTCGGCGGGTATGACTCCTATACGAAGGTATGTGTAAATTTTGTGGTACCAAGGATCACCAAGACCAACGATTTCGCACACAAATTTTGATTCTGGTACCTCGAATGTGGGTACGAGAAGCTGCTCTATTAGGAATTCATATTTTGGAACATTGTTGGGGATGTCCAGTAGGGACCCAATTGTTTCCATGGAATTTGTTGCTCTATTGTTAGCTCTAGGTATCTGCTCAAATGTAATTTCGATGAAGGATTCTTTGAGAGTCTCCACCAATTTCTTGTATGGAGTGAGCTTGTCATCTTTGGTTTGATATTCATCATTGACTTGATTTATGATCAATTGGGAGTCTTCGTATATGTTGAGAGCTATGATGTTCCACTGCACTGCTATTCTAAGACCTATGGTTAAAGCCTTGTATTCTACAATGTTATTAGTGCAAGGAAATGCCAGTTTGTATGACCTTGGTATGCAATCCCCTTGTGTGGTGATAAAGAAGACACTAGCTCCTAATCCATGCTGCGTGTATGAGCCATCGAAGTATAGTTTCCAATGGTTAACTACGTTGAGATTGAAAATGGATTCATCTAGAAACTCCGAGACAAGAGGGTTCTCATAATAGATTGGTGCTTCTGCTAGTTGATATGTGATGAATTGGCCCTTGATTGCTTTGCTCTCCACATATTTGATGTCGTATTCCGATAATATCATCACCCATTTTTCCATTCTTCCTATGAGCATTGCCTTTGATAGTAGATACTTGAGAGGGTCAATTTTGGCGATGAGTTTTATTTTATGTGCCAACATGTAATGTCTGAATTTTTGAGATGCAAACATTACTGCGAGACATGCTTTCTCGATGAATGAATAGTTTAGCTCATGACCAACCATTGTCTTGCTGATGTAATAGATAGCCCTCTCTGTTTCGTTTTCATCATGCTGAGCTAGGAGAGCTCCAAGGGCTGCTGTTGTTGCTGACACGTATAGAATCAATGGATTTCTTGGGATGGGTGGCATTAAGACTTGTGGTGTTAGTAGATATTCTTTGATTTTTTTGAATGCCTCTTCACACTTGGTATCCCATTTGTATGCTACTCCCTTTTGGAGTAGGTGAGAATATGGGTTCTGTTTGTCTGCCAGTTGTGCTATGAATCTATGAATGGATTGGAGTCTGCCTTGTAGACCTCTTAGTTGCTTTAATGTTTTTGGTGCCTCCATCTCAAGCATTTCTTTTACTTTTGCTGGATCCACCTCGATGCCCCTCATTGAGACTATGTATCCTAGCAATTTTCCTGATTGTACGTCGAAGACGCACTTCTTTGGGTTTAGTCTGACCTTGTACTCCTCTAGTCTATTAGAGATGGCACTTAGGGTTGCTATGTGATCTTTTCTCTTTTTGGACTTAGCTAGAATGTCATCAACATAGTCTTCAACTGTCTTATGAATCATGTCATGTAATATCCATGTCATGGCCCTTTGATATGTTGCTCCTGCATTTTTTAAGCTAAATGGCATCATGTTCCAATAGTATGTCCCCCATGGACAAGTGGAAGTCATCTTATGTTGGTCCTCCTTAGCTATCATAATCTGATTGTACCCTGAAAATCCGTCCATTAGTGATAGCATCTCATGTCCTACTGTCATATCTACTATCGTGTCATCTTTTGGACATGCCTTGTTCAAATCTCTAAAGTATGTGCATATTCTAATGGATCCATCAGGTTTTGAAATAGGTACCAAGTTTGATACCCACTCTGGACAATCTATTGGTCGTATGAATCCTACCTCTAGTAGCTTTTTTAGCTCCATTTTGAACAATAGGGCAATTTGAGGATGCATTTTTTGAAGCTTTTGTCTAACAGGCTTTGCTTCTGGATACACTGCTAAGTGGTGAACCAAGGTCTTTGGATCAAGTATTGGCATGTCGGCATAACTCCATGCGAAGTTTATCTATCTTTCCCTTAAGAAGGCTGCTAGGAGCTCTTGCTCTTCTTATAGTAGTGATTCCACATAGAATGTGATATGCGGGGTCTCCTCTGTTCCTAGGTTGACAGGATTGCATTTTTCTGCCAAGACTGTTGACTTTTCTTGATGAATAGCTCTTAAAGGAAGATTGAATCCCCCATCATTGAGCACCTCAAAGAGGTTTTCACCATTGGATGCGTCCTTTCTTTTTACTTTTTTCTTTTTAGAGAGTACCACAGTGTGGTTTTCACTCAAGGACTTGGATATTATTCTTAATTTCTCACTTTTGTGACTGAAGGATTCAATCATTTCCCCATAATAGGCATGTGTGTCCAGCTCCATTATGAAACCTGCTTTGTGATCCCCATCTGGAATGTTGTCCCACAATCCCATGAATTCTAAGAGCGCCTCATCATTTTCGAATGTGTCGAGAATCGATGGTCCTCATTAGTTGTAGTCGATGAGTTGGGGATATACTTGGCTGATCTCATGAATTTGATGGTCTATTTCAAAGGAGAGGGTGCTAATCATGCAAATGGCGGTATCCTCAAATGGTATCCTCGTCATCGCTACTACTACAGACATCGGTTATATCAAATGTAAAGTTATCTATGACACAACCTGTAGATATGGGTAGGCGTAATTCTGTTGGGGTTGGCTGAGGAGGATTGTTAACTGTTCTAACTAGAGGACTTTGGCCGCATATGGTTATACTCAGAGGGGTACATCCAAGGCCAAGATTTGTTATCAGTCGCGTCTTTGGCATGATAGGTATTATAAGCCCATTTTCATTTTGTCCCAATCTTTGATTTATGTTGTAGCCCATTGCGAGCATCATTTGTAGACCCTTGCTTCTATCATCCATTGGTAAATCTGGTACTGGTCTTTCATCTTGATAGAGCATATGAGATGGATCTACCTCAATAACTTCTCATCCAAGATCTCCCCAACTTGTGAAGGTGGGATAGTTTTTAGGAGGCATTTGTGATGTGGAAGCTTGATTTTCTTGTGGACGTCCCCATGATCTAGGAGATTGTGGTAACTCTCCTACCAAAAAATCATTATTAGGGAGCTTGTAGTTTCCTCAACCATCATCCTAGATGAGATTAATGTTGGAAATGGTGGGAATGGCAGGAGTGGTGGGTGTCTTTGTCACATAAGTGGATGCGAGGGTGGCAGGATCGATGTATGGTGTGGATGGGCCCTTATCATTTTTTGGTACTTGGGGGATTTTGTAATACTTTGCTTCAATATTTTTGCAATATGAGAAAGGTTTAGGATCTCCATGGATGGTCACTTCTTGTCCTTTATGTGTAAATTTCACACATTGGTGGAAAGTGGATGCTACTGCTTTCATCGCATGAATCCATGGGCATCCTAGGAGGATGTTATATAGAAAGTCAAGGTCCAAGACTTGACAAGTGGTTTCCATGAGAGCCGACCCTACTTGGATAGGGAGTTTGATTGTTCCTTGAGACAATCTTTCTTGATCATCATAAGCTCTTATCGTGATACCCTTCCATTTTTTGATAGAATCTTTTGATATTTTCTACTGCTTGATGAGGTTGAGAGAACAAATATTCAAACCCGCACCTCCATCCACCAAGACCCTTTTGATTTTTCTCTTATGTACTATGGCTTCCAAGTGAAGTGCATAGTTGTGAGATGGTTGGGTGGGGAAATATTGCTAGAGAATGTAAGAAGATTAGGCGTAATGATATTTCTAACCATAGCTTGGAATTTCTTCGCATCAAGATCTGCGGGGATAGTGGATGAGGCCAACGCTTCTTTAAGAATTTTCCTATGGGCAAATGAGATTTTTAGCAACTCCATGATGAAGATTTGTGCTGGCGTTCTCTTGAGTTGATCTAGGACATTATAGCCATTAGGAATGGATCTAGATGTAGGGACTCTGTTTGGCTGGGATGATCCTGCGATGGTTACTTTTCCGCCTCTTGTGGTGACTCCACAATCTTCAGCATAGTCGCCCTTGATGGTGATGACCATGCAATTTTCATCTAGGGAGGCGATGACTATTTCATACACATGATTCACGTTTGAGTGGGTGCCTTTCCCTTTGTTGCCATGATTCAACATCGGATTCGTGTATATCTTAAGATCCTGATTTCTTGTAGGTTGTTCCGCGTTTATGATTCTTTTATCGATGAGATCTCATGCAAATATTCATGGTATGGCCTTTGATTTTATGGAACTCACAAATTTGATTCTTGTTATACCAAGGAGGTTTCACATCCGGTTCTTGGTAATTCTCAAATGTAGGAGCTTGAATGAGTGTTTTGTCTATCAACTTTTTCATTATGTCCTCAAGTGGTTCCCCCAAAGTGGTGTATTTTCGCTTGGGATAAATCTTGCGTTGGGGTGGTCCTCTTTGCTCATTAAGATTATTGATTGTTGGATTGTGGTTTGTTTGTTGTGTTGCGTGATGATTGTTTTGGTGTTGTGTTTGGATTTTTGGTGCGGGTGTATGTTGGTGAGGAGCACTAATGACCACCTTGGCATCAACAACACCATCATTAGTAATGTTTTTGTTCCTTTCCCACATGCGAGGTTTATCATTGTAATTGGATGGTGGGCGGTTGTTTTGTTGTTTGAGGTATGATGTTGATTCCGTGGGTTGAGTCATAAGGGCTCTTTCGATGCTGAGCGCCTTGGAGATCAACTGATCATATGTGGTGATGCCCTGAACCTTGAGATGAAATGCCAAGTAGCCTTCAAGGTTGGTTATGATGATTTTTTTGGCATAGTCCACTTGCTTCGATTGGCCTTGGATCGCCATCATTGTAGGAATGAAGCGAATGATTCACCCTTTCCTTGTTTCAGAGTTGAGAGTTCTTCTAGACTAACATCCATTGCAATGTTGCATGAATAGTTTTTTATGAATGCGTCTATAATTTCTTGGAATGTCCTAATGCCTGCAAGTAAGCGAGAGAACCATTCCATAGCGTGGCCTGCCAAAATCCTAGGGAATAGTCGTATTAGATAAGTATTGTCATATGCGACTTCCATGCAATGAACTTGGAATTCCCTAATGTGATCTTCAGGGTTTCCCGTCCCTCGATATTTGTCAAATTTGGGGATTTCAAATCTCTTGGGGAATGGTTTCATCACTAGGCTCCTGTCGAATGGATACAAACACAAGTTGCTTGGTGTCTTTGTTGTTCGACTTGATTGAAGATCGAGCACTTGTTGCGAGAGCAACCTAATTTGTGGCGTCACATCATTTTGTGGATCAGGGGTGGGATGAAAGTGTTTTGGGGTGTTTCAATTGTGGGTTGGATGGGTGGGTTGGTCAGTGTGTTGTTTGATGGTATCTGTATGTTCTGCTAAGCGAGGTAAGCTTCCACATGTTGTATGAACAATGCTTCTTGTTGCTACACTAAGATTTGTGCTTGTTGTTTTGCTTGTTGTTGGGCTGCCAATTATGCTGCTTCTTGTTGCTCTTGATATTATTTAAATTCTTGTTGGTGGCTTGGAATTGCGTTGCTTGTTGTTGTGCAAGAATTTGTGCTTGATATTGGGCTTGTTGTGCCTGATATTGAGCTTGTGCTTGTGCTGCTTGTTGTTGTGATAAATCTTGTGCTTGAGTAGTCTTGTGTGCTTGCAATGCTTGGGCAGCTTGTTGTTGTTGTTGTTGCAATAAAGCTTGGGCTTGTTGCACTTATTGCGCTTGTAATGTGGCTTGTGCAGCTTGGGTAGCTTGCATAGCTTGAGCAGCTTGTTGAGAAGTTAGGTGTATAGCTTTTTTTTTGCACTTGTTGAAATCCCCTTTGAAAAGCATCTTGCAATGCCGCGTTGTATTGGCTTGATGTGGCAGAAGTTGGTGGTGGTGGGGGTGGTGGTGGATTCAGAATGGCATTTGTGGTGGGTGATGATGTTGTGTTGATGTTTTGAGTGTTGGATAGTGGTGTTGATGTGGTGGTTGGTCCTTGAGAGACCATGTTTTGTGATGTGTTTGATGTTGTTGTGATTGCTTGTGCGCTTGTTGTCTGTTGTTGTGATGTTGACAACAAATTTTGAGCGTTTGGCACAATGCTTTGGTTGATATTTGGGATGTTGTTTTGATTGATACTTGGTAAAGGGGGAAGCCCTAAGCCAAGGAGTGGTGTGGATGATGATGGAAATGGTGGAAGAGGTGGAAATGTGAGGGGTGTAAGTTGTTGTGAAAATGTTGTGGTGTCAAATATGCCCCCCTAGTCTGAACATATCTCCCTCCTCTTGCAAATTTGTGAGGAGAGGAGTTTGAGGTGTTGCGTGAAAAAATGATGATGATGGATCATGATGGAAAGTGAGAGGAACATTCTTGTGTAATGGATTTTGTGGTATGTTTTGTTCCAAGATGGTATTTACGTGACCCATGTCTTGATAATTAACAAGGGGGTGTGTTTTGATAGCATTAGAAAATTCATTTCCCTTATTAACATTGGGTTGGGTTGGAGCAAAAGACGTGATTTGCGGAATGTTTTGAGTGATATTTTGGGATGGGGGTGTGGATGAGATGGGGATGGTGGATGAGATTGGAGGAAAAGATGTCTCCACTATGGTACTCATGTCAAAATCCGAAGGCAATTTGGCCCCTTGCTTTGCTAGTTCAAGCATGTATAATAAAGGGTTAAGCCTCATCATGATATTGACGATCTTATGGTTTTACAAATTTTGAAGCATTTCAGTTATTTCATCGTGAGACATCCCAAAGGTGAGGTCTTCTCCTTGGGCTTCTTCTTGTGGGTTTTGCGATGATGTTGGAAGGTTAACTGTGAAAGTTCCAGACCCAATGGGATTTATTTCAGGAATGGTTTGACTTAAATCACTTGAAGCAGGTGTTTCTTTGTTGGCTTCCATGCTCTTCTTGTATTGAGATCTAGTTTGAACCATAAAACAAGGATCAATTTTTAAGAATGGGAGATGAATCTCTTGATTCTTTGGATTGATCTTTATTTTATGTCTCAAAGTGGAAAATTTTAGGATATCTTGAGGATTGAAAGGTGATATGATGATGATGTAAAAGATGAATGATATGGATGTTATGATCTTTTGGTAAGTCTTGAAGGAGATACTAGTCTTTGGGGACTTTTAGATATGTTTCAGATTTTGATTTTGATTTTCCCTTGGGATTTGTCCTTGATTGATTTTGATTTTGATTTTGATTTTGAACAAATAGACCTTAAGATGTTTGGATGATTACCTAAGTATGGATTTGCTCAAATGATGATAATTTTGAATATGTGCGGGGAGAAGGATGCATCTACCCACACCTATCCAAACAAGATGATAGTTTCACTAAGCATATGGAGAAGGATTCATCTACATATACTAAGCTAAACCAGATGATTTTGATAAATTTTGACTAAGCATATGCAAAAGGACGCATCTACACATACTTAGCCAAAGGTGATTTTGATAATGTTTTCAAGGATTTAGTATCAAGGATTTTGATGATTTTGATTTTTCCAAAAAGCCTAGCATTAAGGATGATTTAAAGATTTTCCAAAAGGTGATTGTGAGATGATGTTTGTTTTGATGTTTGAAGGATTGATGAAAAAGATTTTGATTTGCTTTGATCTTAAGATGAACCTAAAAAGACACTTTGTTTTCCTAGACCTAGGTATTGAAGAACATGCAAATACTCCCTAGATACCTATGTAACCAAGAAATGATTCCATTTGAACATTCATTTTCAGATTTTTGAACCAATGACTTTTGCTTTGGGATTTGGACTTTTTGAGAATCGTGAAGCTTCAACACACACGAAAGTTCATTTTGCTTAGCTATGCTTAATGGATTTATTTTACCAAAAACACATTCTTTGATTAAGTTTTCAAACTAAGATGTCCAATGTCTAAATTTCTTCAAACCCCACAAGATATGTTATGTGGAAATTCGATGAACTCAAGGAAAAGGTTTTCCTATTGTTTACCTTAGTAGACAAATCAAGATGTAATCCAATGTTTATAAACCTCTAAGGATGTAAATCCCAAGGGCAAGCAATAAAATATGGATTGAGTCAATTGTATTTGTCTTCCAAAGGGTTTGAAATTTGGATTAAGATGTTAAGTGTTTGTTTTCAAGATGTTTTCGATTAAGCAATGCATTTTGTAACCCAAGAATAAGTACAACCTATGGATGTGTAAGACAATACTTGTTGGATTCCCACTTGGACAAGTCTAGCTACGCTTATCTTTAGCGAATGGTTAGATGCTTGACCCCATTGCCTCCCCTCCATGAAACTCACTTATATGGGGAAGCCAAGCATCAACACCCATGAAACTCCCATGGCATGTTTTCCATTTCCACTAAAAGACTGTAAAAGTGTGGGGCGGCTTCAGAATGACCGTTCTTGCACCAACAAATAGATTAAAGGATTTTGGAAATTCTAGCACATGGGTTTTAATAAGGAATTTCTGTTCATGGAGATTGACCCATACGACAAGAGTCCCCTTTCAGATCCATCTTGTCAGAATCAACCACGTGATATTGGTGTTTACTCCAATACTCACATTTATATACCGGTTGGAAATACTCTTGGCTTTAAAGTGTTACCGGTTGAGTCATTCCCTTGGGTGAGTACTTTTTCCCAAGGTAGGCCCTCTAGGATAAACAAAAGTGAGTAAAGACAAAATCCGTAACTCGATCAATCTTTGATGGAAACAAAGAGAGAGAATATACGTGATAATGCCCCCACTCACACTTGCACAAGATCTTGTTCAATTTTAAACCCAAATTGAAGTGTGGAGGTGATTGCTTTATCTCACCCTAAAGTCATGAAAAAGGCCTTTTGATTCTCAAGATCGCTATAAAGCGCGAGAGAAGCACATACGTCCTTTTTCAATGCCTTTAGTTTAAGTAAGCTTTCACGAAAAATAAAGTTGCACTTATTCTTTTTAAATCCACAAAGCAAAATGTGAGTTCTTTTTAAGCACCAAAAGATGAGTGAGAGATACTTTGTTCAATTGTTAATCCAAGAAACAAAATCTAGTAAGTTGCATTCCTAATGTTCATTTTAGCCTTTGTAAGAAGAAATTGAAAGATTCTTTTTAAACCTAAACAAAAATTAGTGTCCTAAGAAAGAAGAGATAACAATTTCATGAAAAAGTTCTTAAACAAACACTTAATGTGTTTAAAAACACTTTGATCTTTCAAAATATTGATCATCCTCATTCTTCGTTTTCCTTCTTCACTTTTCTTTGTTCTCCTTCATTTTCACCTTCGTTGTTCTTCGTTATCCTTCGTTATCCTCATTTTCCTTATACCTATTTAACATAAATAAAAGTTAGGCATGTATGGTAAAATAATAGTAGTATACACAAGAAATGCCAACTATTTGAAGAAACCTTTTTAAGAGAAGAGTAAAAAAAAATTGGCTTTTGATAAGGCACTTGAATTTTTTGAATGATAAATGCCAATATATTTTCAGCTTACCCCCACCTTTAAAAAATAATAATTGATTTGAAAATATTATCAACCCAACATCAATCATAGACTATCAATTCATTTATTTTTTCCCTTTTTCTAACAACCAACTTGCAACATTAAAAGCCCGTTATGTCAAACTTAGACACTATCTTCATAAAAAGATAGCATAGTAATTGCAATTAGCTTGAATGCAAGTTTAGGTTGCTTCCCATAGCGACAATAATTTGCACAAATGAAAAAAAATTTAAATCTACAAAATCTTATTAGATTTGTCATTTTTCCTTAAAGATTTGTAAAAGGTTGTCATATTTTGTTTTGATAGTACCAATGCTTACTAAAAATGCTATTAAGTCAGTAACTTTAATATTCAAAGAAAAATAGACTCTACTTATGCCAACCTTTTCCAACATCGACTATACCTAGTCCAGGCGTTAGATTTTTCTTAATGATTTCTTTTTAAATACAACAACGCTTTAATGACAGAGACTATGATACCAAAGAAAAAAAAGGAGGATCAACAACAATACTGATGGGGGTGATGGCGATATTAAATGCGGGAACTTCATGAACTTTGAAATAACAACAAAAAATAGAATAAAGATAAAATAGTCTCTACTGCTTTGTGATGGAACATGATTTGCATAGGAGCTTCTCTAAATTTGGTGCACAACAGCTTCTTTTGATAGAGCGAAGCAAGTCACATCAACCACTCTATGGACAACATTTCCCTATTTGATTTGGTGCCCGTATTCTTCAAGATATGGTCCGATTAGGAAAATTCATTATCCAAAAAAAGAAGAAGGTCAAATGACTATCTAGCTAGCTTCTATCGATGGCACGAGTTTCCTGCCCTATGATTGGAGCAAGCGGTTTCCTTATGCCATTGCGCAGGTGTGAGGATGAATTCTTTAACCTTCTTTGTATCTTCTTTGCCTACACAGGAAAAAGTGGGAGATTTGGAACATAGTACAGACGTCCAACAAAGCATTAACTGATGGGGAGAGTCTAATAGCAGTGGTATTTGCAACTAGAGCTGTTACACTCTATTCTTTACACCTACATCACATCACCATAAATACGTGATTGGTCAAATTTCAATTTATAGACAACAAAATAAATGGGGCTGAATACCATGTGGAGACAATGAATAAAGGTTCAACTTTCCAACAAATGCATTTTCCCGTTATAAAATTGTGCCCCAATAATCATTAAAACAAAACTTTCACATTGATGCAATTGGAAAGTGTAAAACCATATTCGCAGACTTGTGGCAGAATGCAAAAGGAACTCTTAAGCAAATACCATTGGCAGGTGTAAAAAATAAAAACCAGTGACTATTATATACATTAGATTAAGTTTGTTTTGTTGGTGAATGCAAATAAAGACAAGCGTTGACAATTGCACCCTAATATTCAACATAATCTACGCTTAACACAGATGAAATAGTACTTTAATCTGTGCTTAATGGTAGATGATTTAATGTCATTTCATCTATCATCTATATGACATAACATAGATCGATAATAGATTCAGACTATCCAACTGAAGTGGAAATTAATGCATTCGATAATATATTCATCTATTATTGCCTTAAACCCTAAGACCACAAAAAACCATATAAAAAATACTTATTAAATACTCAATCCCTCCTTCTAGTGCCATATGTGAGCATCTAAAATCTGCAAACACTAAAACCTCAAGCATGGGGTTAGTAGCCTACAAATTCATCAAAATGCTCCTATAAAATAACATGTAAATGCTTCAAAATGCAAACAAAGAGAATTAAAAGACATATAAGAGCATAACATGTACCTATTCCATAGTGGATTGGTGTCAAATGTGCCAATGACCCTTTCCCAATCCTTGCTAAAACTTGAAATGATGATTTATGCAATGGTCAAGAGCAAAATTAGTTCTCAATTCAAGAGAGTAACTTTGCATAAGAGTTGTAGATGGATTTGATGAAGAATCAACCCTCTATTTAAAGATTTTCAAATTGGAAGAATGCTCATAAGATAGCAATGTGGGATAAAGATTGGACAAATGAGATGAGGCCACTTGTCAACTTGTCATAGGTTGAGGAATGTGCAAGTTTTGACCAATGTGCCCAAGAGAGGGAGATTCAAATTTGAATTTGTGAAATAAATGTTGAGTGGGGGACATGAAATAGAGAATTTATTGCAATGTTGGAAGGGACAAGTCAACTTGTCTTCATTTGCAAACTTGAGGGAATATTCCAAAGAGTGCTTTGTTGAGGGAAAATGATGAATTTATAAATGAGTTAAAATGATTTATTGGTGCAAGTGGGA
Organism: Sequoia sempervirens; assembly: GCA_007258455.2. Classification (NCBI taxonomy): domain Eukaryota; kingdom Viridiplantae; phylum Streptophyta; class Pinopsida; order Cupressales; family Cupressaceae; genus Sequoia; species Sequoia sempervirens. The sequence continues at coordinate 621,610,499 of VDFB02058242.1, forward strand.
AAAGCTAGAGGATGTGATGGGTGGTTAGGTTAGGTTAATCAGGATTTGGTTAGCTTAATGATGATTAGGATGTTTTGACCCTTTTGAATTGAATATTTGATTTATTTAAATCAAGAGGGAGAAATATGACTTTAGGCTTTTAATTAAATAAAGTTTAGTTTATTTAATTAAAGGATGATGCAAGATAAAGGTTAATTAATGAAATGTTAGGATTTAATTGATTTATTTAAATGATGTAATGATGAAGTGGATTTATTTAATTTGAAGGATGAAATGAAGGTTATTTGATTAAAGATTGACATGTATGCATATTTTGCGTGTCTACACTTTGTGGTGCCTTTTTGATAACCCTATTTGCATTTTGAACTTGCTGCCCTCACTGTCATAAACCATGATTGTTACTCCTTCATAGCGACTTTTACCATCCTTATCAACAAGAACTCCACACTATCCTTTCTTGATAGTGAATTTCCATGTTGATTGGTCACATATATCCTTCATTCATGATAGTCCTTTGTCATTTATGACTTGTCATATCACTTTACACAGTCAATAATATTGCTTCCATATGAATTTAATGTGAAAGTCTTCAAACCCCTTACTACCTTTTCATGTTGATTTGTTAGCTTGTGTTAAAGACTTCAAGGATTGTTGTCTTCTTTTTCCATTTCCACTGTCTCTTACATTGCAAAGTGAATGTGAATCGTCAAGCTTGCATATGCATGTACATATTGCATGAAATTTGTCCTCTTAACATATTTTGATATCCATTTATGATTATGAGTTGATTGTCCATTTTTTTTGAATGACACATTTTATTCTTGACACGCCCTTACTTTCATAGTACTCAAATAGGTTGGGTTGAAATTCATACCTTTTTCATTATGATGGATGTCCTTAATGTGTCTTCAAGATGAGAAACCCTTCATCAACCCTACTGTCACATACTTGCTTTGGTTGCTAAAAATTTCCCTATTCTCCTTAGTTATGTGCCTTCATCAATCATCCAAAAGGGATTGTCATTCATTCATAGGCATAATGTAGATTGTCCTTTTGCCATTATTCTTTGTGTCTTACTCCAAACCATTATGGTTTTGACTGTTATGAGTAACATGATTGTGAGGAATTCATCTCTTCTAAATACCATGATTGTCACCTTAGATCAATCATGAGGCTGCCTTCTTAATGTATGAAGACTTCCTTAAGACCATCATATGCAATGACTATGTTGGAGCTCTTTGATCATATGATTTTCCTCCATGGTTTTGAATCAATTTCCTTGCATCTAAAGTACCTCACTGCCTTCTTTCTACTCTTGTCTACAAACACTTCATTTGGTTGCAATTTACTTCTTTTCATGATAGTAGACTGTCACCATTCCTTTATGTCTTATTTGTTATTCTTGCATAGTCCCTTTAAACCTTTACATTTCTATCTTTCAACATGATGTGCTAACTATCCTCCATGATATGGTTGTCTTCATTCTCACGTCAAGTCATTCTTGTGACTTTCCCTATGCATTGTGACTGTCATTTATATGGGCTGCACTTTCTCTATCCTAATTTCTTAGATCCACCCTTTTGACTTGACACCTTATGGTTGGCATGATTTGGCATGATTGTCTATTTTGGAATGTGAAATGTCCTCTTTTTTTTATTGATAAAAGGCCTAGGCCTAATTAATTATATTAAATATAACAACAAAATTACAAAATACCAAAATTATAATATTGGTAACCATATCTCATCGATGACTGTATATATTACCAAGTATGTAGTAATTAGTGAACTATCATCTATATTAATTACCTATCATCCATATGATTATATACTTGTCTATTTTTCATATTAAAAAGTTTGCTTCATCATTTTCTACCACTTCACTCCATCATATCTTCTGCATCTTCATTTGTATTTTGTGTAGCTTCATTCTTGAACAAGAAAATTATCTCCTTGTCCCTTTGCCCATTCTTCTACAAGTCTCCTAGGTGGTCAGTAATGTGAGGCACAACAATTTGCCTCCTATGTAAAATATAGGAGAGGGAAAATATTTTTCTTTAATCATGTCTTCCATTTTTTTCCCCAATTCTCCAGAGTGCATTGGTATCATTCGATACAACAACCATGGGTCATCATCTCTTAATCCCTTTTTCATTGCTCCATACACAACTACAAAACCTTGCTTCTCCTTGAGGTAGCTTCTCAAAAATATGCCTGCTACATATGCTTCTCCCAAGTCCAAATTATATTTTTGGATTGCCTTTAGAAGGTCATTTTCCCCCAATGCATTTGGTAAAACTGATACTGAGTATACTATTTTTAATGCACAACAAAAGATTGAAGCAAATCCATGGAATTTGATAGAAAAATTGAGAGTAAGTTTGATGGGAACAAAAGTCTGGGTGAATTTAGCTGAATTACTTCTTCACCTATCACAATTTTGATGCAATCAACAAGGCTTGGACAAGTTGTGTGAAAAACTTGTGTCATTTCTTCTTCTATTACCTCCTCTAAGAATGGTATTTCAAATCCTTTTATCTCCACAAGGATTCTATAGTTTTTAGTGTTATACTCTCTAGCCATTTGATCAAAAGCTTTCGAGCTTACTTCAGGCTTCACACAACTCTCCCTGTAGCTTGAGAAGATAAAAACAACTTACATGGAATAGACAAGCTTCATATGTTAAGGAACACATTTTATGCCATACTTTCTATCCCACATAAGCTACTATTGCAAAGAATGTATGCAGATAAAAATAATTGTGCTTGGTAGCTATCCCTAGAAATACTAAATCAAATAGAATAACCAGTGTCTCACAATTGAATCACACCGTAGAGGTACCATGAAGAAAAACTTACTAATTAATTGTTTCTAGTCGAAAGCAACAAATTATAGAGTTGTATGTGAACAAACAAACCCACATAATCAAGACCGGAAGCTATGCTGCAAGAAGTAAGGAACAAATATTATTTTGCACTTGCCAACATCCCACAAAGATACCCAGAACATAGGAAATAACCCATATAATCATAGCCCACTGAAGCATTTCAAACACTGAAAAGCACTTTACAATAATCTTCAGAAGTAGTAGAACAAAACCACTAGTTTTTGGCAATGAAATAAAAACATAGAGGAGATACCCTGAGGTGACTTACTACTTAATAACCTTTAGTCAATAGGAACACAGTTGAGAACCATAGAATTAGAACCATGCCATGTTGCTTCTATAAACCCAACAAATTACAACCCAATTCCAAATCAGAGGATGATATTTGGAGGGCCAAAGTCATCTTTTTGAAGAGTTGTGAATGTACTTCAATTCCAATGCACCATCATGAAGCAAAAAAGCCATTTAATGCCCACAGATGTTACCACCTGAGTTTAGATCCTCCCATGCTTGAAACTGATATGAAATAATTTAATTAACTCGACACCTCTAAATTTTATTTCAAGTTGCTTTATTTTTAAATGACCTATGGGAGCTTGCACATTTTAATGATGTGTGATTTGTACTTTCCTTATGCAATTTGTACTTGCCTCTTGAGGTGCATGAAATTTACTTATTTCCAATTGCGCATTTTGGGATTTGATTTATAATACCTGCCAGCTGATTTTACATAAAAGTTCAAGATAACCAATTCATTGTCGTCATCCTTTGTCAGTGATCTTGTCAAATAGTACTAACTCTTCTCATAACAAAATCCGTACAAAAGAGAGCCACAAAGTTATCAAAAACTAAACTAAACCTCTGCTATCTTTGTATCAAACTTTACCTTAATTCTTCACTTGGTAGAGTCGTCATTTTTGCATCATTTTCATAACACCTCTTTCCAAATTACTCTTGCCTCTTCTTGATTATCTGATGACTTCTACATTTGTGGACATTCATCAAACTATAAATTTTATTCACTATTAACAATTATATTTCCCTCATTCCATCATTTATAATGCTCTTTAATGGATTAAATCATTTCTTGCCAATCATAGCATCAGAAACACACATAACACCAAGATTTTTTATGTGGAAACCCCATTAGGGGAAAAACCATGGTGGAGGTTAGTTTGCAATATTATACCATGTTAAAAGTATAAAGAGGAATAAATGGGGAATGCACATGCATTCAGGCACACTACCTATAACCCACTGCTCATATACAAGAGGGCTCACTTCCCAAGGAAGACACATTGTCTTACATAAACAATCGGTTTAGATCCGCAGGGTTTTGAAATGAGAAAATAGCATTTGCTAATGCCTGATTACAATTCTGGTTAAGCACAAAAACTCTTCTTCACACTTCACTCAATCTTCTCCACACTCTACTCTGCATTCAAATGATTAGAAAATTATTCACACATTTGCTATCAGCACACACTTGCACACTTTACATTGCAAAAAAAATCACTCTTATATATCCGCAACTTGGAATTGCATCAACCACATGTTAGACAAAATAAAATATAAAACAGATACAAATTGTTGGCCCAAATTAATAAATAAATTTTCAATGCGAATCAAACACCGTTAATGACAACATAATGAAGACCCAAAATAATATTCTTGAGCACACAACACCTTCAAAAATTATTCCTCAAAGATCCACAACATGCTACAACCACCCTATCAGCTGTGAACATGAAAACACAAACACGCAAAAGAAAATCATCGATCACGAGCACAACGATCAACACAGACGTGCAAAAAAGATAGAGCACGATCTAGAAACATCCATGAGCATCATGAATCACCTAAGAAGCATCCACAACAACTGAAATTACTAGAATCACATCAACTTCATTTAGGAGCACCAATTGAAACAATAGAAAAATTGTTAGAACACAACTGCTCATAACTCGATCAAATCTTCACGCGAATCTTTGAAACTTTTGGTGGATAAACTAGATATAATCAACAATAAACCATTTAGTCCACAACCTCTGATCATCAACATACTGAGCTAAGCACCAACATGAACTTCACTGCACCATTGACAACTTGCAACTTCTCTTATTACAATTTTCTCAATATCGTCGACATATACAACCTTCAAGACATTAATACTAATAGTGTTGACATCAATGTAAACACATATCAACAAAATCCAACAATCTCCCCCTTTGGCATTGATGGAAACACATGATGTGAAAAATACCATCAATGTAACTCTCTCTTAGCTCCCCCTTAGATTCTGACTCTTTTCTCCTCAACTCTTCCACATGACTCTTCTCCCCATACAGTTTTTCACATGACTCTTCTCCCCCTTTGACATTAATGACAAAGATAAGCATTATCTTCCACACAAGATTTTAACCACATATCTGAACATCTGACTACTCCCCTTGAGTAGCAGCCACCACAACATCAATCTAGAATAAGATATGACTATGATTACATGAACTAATGAAAGCTAATGCATCTTTAGTTCTGATTAGGAGGGGTAATTACCCCTAGAATCCCTCTGAGATACTCAAAAGTATCCTTAGGCAACAACTTGGTAAAGATGTTTGCAATCTGTTCCTTAGTAGGCATATACTCCAGTCTGACTTCTTTTTCACTCACCTTCTCTCTCAAAAATTGAAACTTGATAGATATATGATTGGTCATTGAATGCAACACTGGATTCTTAGAAATTTTAATCTCACTTGAATTGTCACAGTATATGGCAATAGGTTCATCATACACTACTCTAATATCCTTCAACATTTGTTTCATCCACAAGACTTGAGTACAATTGTTATATTCAAAGTCAATACCTTCCATCTATGAATATCCCTTGCACACCAGTCTTGATTTGTTTCTAACCACTTCACCTTGCTCTTTCAGTTTATTCTGAAAGACCCATTTAGTTCCAATTACACTTTTTTCCTTAGGTCTGGAACAAGCATCCATGTATCATTCTTCTCAATCTGCAATAGTTTTTACTTCATTGCTTCCATCCAATGTTCATCTTTGCAAGCTTCATTGACATTGTTAGGCTCAGTCTTTGAAATCAAACAATAATCTTCTGCAATTGTTCTTCTAGTCTGCACACATTTGTTTTTATCACCAAAAATATGATCTTTTGAATGATTTAGGCTTACAGACCTTGAAATCTTAGGATTTTCTTGAACTTCAGGTTCTTCTGTTCTTTCATTTGCACTTCCACTAGTTTCTCCCTCTTGACTTTCCCGATTCACCAAAATGATCTAAACTTGATTCTATGTCTGAACTTTCTTTCCTTTATTTGTACTATCATGCTAGTCATCTGAATCATATCCACAGGTTCTGGATGATCTGACTATGTCTTCATCAACCCTGACATTAGCACTTTGAACTACTTTTCTCAATCTCTTATTGTATCACCGGTAGGATTTACTTTTAGTAGAGTAACCCAGAAAGATTTCTTCATCAATCCTAGCATCAAACTTTCCTATATCTTCATCTCTTTTGATATAACATTTGCTACCAAAGATTTTGAAGTATCTAACAGTAGGCTTATGACCAAACCATAGCTCAAAGGGAGTCTTACCAGTATCACCCTTGACATTTACTTGGTTGAAAGTGTAAAAAATAGTACTCACAACTTCTCACCAAAAGATATGAGGCACATTTCCTTCCACCATCATAGTTCTAGCAGCGTCTAGAATTTTCCTATTCTTTCTCTCCACAACTTCATTTTGTTGAGGGGTCTGTAGGTTAGATAATTTTCTCTTGATTCCATGCTCTTCACAAAAAGAATTGAACTCCCAGGAAGTGAACTCACCACCTCTATCTGATCTTAGACATTTAACCTTCAGACTTGTTTCTGTCTTAGCCATAGCTTTGAAAATGTTGAATTTCTCTAAGGCTTCACATTTTTCCCTTAAGAAAGCAACCCATATCATTCTAGAGTAGTCATCAATAAGTAACATAAAATACCCATCTCCTTGTAAACTTCTGACTCTAGAAGGACCACACAAGTCAGTATGCACAAGCTCAAACACTTCATTTAAATGATGTTGTTTTCTTTAAAACAAAACTCTAGTTTGCTTCCCTAACTGACATTCCTTGCATATAGTATTAGTAGGCTTCACTAACTTAGGAAGATATCTCACTGCTTGAGTAGAGCTTATCTTGATAATATTGTCAAAATTTACATGACACAATCTCCTATGCCAAAACCAATTTTCATCAACCTATGCAATCAAACAACTTTTACTAGCAACACTCAAGTGAAAGATATTACCTCTTGTTTTTGTACCTGATGCAATCACATTTCCTGAACTCCCCAGTATTCTACACTTTCCATCCTTGAACTAAAGATTGTACCCCTTGTCAACCATCTTTCCAACACTTAAGAGATTATGCTTCAAGCCTTCCACATACATGACATCATCAGTATTATGCTTACCACTAAGAGAAATGGATCCTCTTCCATGGATCACACTAGTGTTGTTATCACCAAATCTTACA
>VDFB02058242.1:621620084-621665220 GCA_007258455.2 Sequoia sempervirens
CTGACAACTTGCAACTTCTCTTATTACAATTTTATCAATATCCTCGACATATACAACCTTCAAGACATTAATGCTGATAGTGCTGACATCAATGTAACCACATATAAACAACATCCAACAATCTCCCCTTTTGGCATTGATGGAAACACATGATGTGAAAAACACCATCAACACAACTCTCTCTCAACACTTACTCTCCCTTAGATTCTGACTCTTTTCTCCTCAACTCTTCCACATGACTCTTCTCCCCCTTTGACATCAATGAAAAAGATAAGAATTATCCTCCACACAATCTTTGAACCACATATCTGAACATCTGACTACTCCCCTTGAGTAGCAACCACCACAACATCAATCCATATTAAGATATGACTATGAAGTACACAGACTGATGCAAGCTAATGCATCTTTATTTCTGATTAGGAGGGGTAATTACCCCTAGAATCCCTCTGAGATACTCAAAATTATCCTTAGGAAATGGCTTGGTAAAGATGTCTACAATATGTTCCTTAGTAGGCACATACTCCAGTCTGACTTCTTTGTCACTCACCTTCTCTTTCAAAAAGTGAAACTTGATAGATATATGTTTGGTCATTGAATGCAACATTGGATTCTTAGAAATGTTAATCACACTTGAATTGTCACAATATATGGCAATAGGTTCATCATACACTACTCTGATATCCTTCAACATTTGTTTCATCCATAACACTTGAGTACAATTGTTCTTTTCAAAGTCAATACCTTCCATCTTTGAATATCCTTTGCACATCAGTCTTGCTTTGTTTCTAACCACTTCACCTTGCTCATTCAGTTTATTCTAAAAGACCCATTTAGTTCCAATTACACTTTTGTCCTTAGTTCTGGGAACAAGAATCCATGTATCATTCTTCTTAATCTACAATAGTTCTTCCTTCATTGCTTCCATCCAATGTTCATCTTTGCAAGCTTCATTGACATTGTTAGGCTCAGTCTTTGAAATCAAACAATACTCTTCTGTAATTGTTCTTCTAGTCTGCACACATTTTTTTTATCACCAAAAATATGATATTTTGAATGATTTAGCCTTACATAACTTGGAATCTTAGGATTTTATTGAACTTCAAGCTCTTCTGTTCTTTCTTTTGCACTTCCACTAGTTTCTCCCTCTTGACTTTGCTGATTCACCAGAATGATCTGAACTTGATTCTGTGTTTCAACTTTCTTTCCTTTATCTGTACTATCATGCTAGTCATCTGAATCATATCCAATGGTTCTAGATGATCTGACTATGTCTTCATCAACCTTGACATTAGCACTTTCAACTACTTTTCTCAATCTCTTATTGTAGCACCGGTAGGTTTTAATTTTAGTAGAGTAACCCAGAAAGATTTCTTCATCACTTCTAGCATAAAACTTTCCTATATCATCTCTTTTGATATAACATTTTCTCCCAGAGATTTTGAAGTATCTAACAATAGGCTTATGACCAAACCATAGCTCAAAGGGAGTCTTACCAGTATCACCCTTGACATTTACCAGGTTGAAAGTGTAAACAACAGTACTCACAACTTCTCTCTAGTAGATATGAGGCACATTTCCTTCCAGCATCATAGTTCTAGTAGCATCTATAATTGTCTTGTTCTTTCTCTTGAACTCCCATGAAGTGCACTCACCACCTCTATTTGATCTTAGACATTTAAGCTTCAAACATGTTTCTGTCTTAACCATAGCTTTGAAAATCTTGAATTTCTCTAAGGCTTCACATTTTTCCCTTAAGAAAGCAACCCATATCATTCTAGAGTAATCATCAATAAGTAACATAAAATACCTATCTCCTTGTAAACTTCTAACTCTAGAAGGACCACACAAGTCAGTATGCACAAGTTCCAACACTTCATTTGAATGATGTTGTTTGCTCTGAAATGAAACTCTAGTTTGCTTCCCCAACTGACATTCCTTGCATATAGTATTAGTAGGCTTCACTAACTTAGGAAGATCACTCACTACCTAGAGATTATCTTGATAATATAATCAAAGTTTACATGACACAATCTCCTATGCCACAACTGACTTTCATCAACTTGAGCAATCAGACAACGTTTACTAGTAGAACTATTACCTCTTATTTTTGTACCTAATGCAATCACATTTCTTGAACTCCCCAATATTCTACACTTTCCATCCTTGAACTAAAGATTGTACCCCTCATCAACGATTTGTCCAACACTTAAGAGATTATGCTTCAAACCTTCACCATACAGGACATCAACAGTATTATGCTTACCACCAAGAGAAATGGATCCTTTTCCATAGATCACACCAACGTTGTTATAACCAAATCTTACAACACCACCTCATAATTTTCCAAACTCACAAATTTTCTTTCATCACCTATCATGTTATGAGAGCATCCACTATCTATCACCCATTCATATTTTTCTTCAATTCCTGCTGCAAGAGCTTTCTCCACATTTTTATCACTAGTAGATTCAGTAGACACCAGATCATTTTCCTTGATAGCAATAAATACCCATTCATCCCCACTTGCGTTCCCTTTATTAGACTCATCATCTCTCACTCCTTCATCAACAACATAATAATTTTTCTTTGAAATCTAGGCTTGTCAGGTCTTGACTTAGGAACTCTTTCTAGACATCTTGAAGCAAAATGACCTATCTTACTACAAGAAAAAATTTTAATAGGAAATTTCCCTTTATATGTACCTTCTCCTCTGGCTTCTCTCTTGACAATACGTGCTTCAATCTCTTCTGACTTTCTTTCTTCTTCTTCGATCTCTTTCATCTCTTGCTCATACTTGAACACCTTTCTTAAACTTTCTCCCAGATCATATCTTTGCTTGTCTCTTTTGGATATAGTAGCTTTAAATGTAGATTCTGGCTTAGGAAGAGATTCACCAAACTCACTCTACTCAAAAGCAGCTAGCTTACCAATCAACATATCTCTAATTACATTTGTTATAGTTTAGATCTCCTCAATAGCAACAAATTTGGCTTTGTATGCAGTAGGCAATGACCTAAGCACTTTAGCAACAATCTTTGATTCTTCCAATGTTCCACCAACACATCTGATAGTAATCACAAGTTCATTTACTCTTTGCATAAAGGAAGACATGTTCTCATCCTTTCCCATTTTCAATGTTTCATACTTCCCTTTCAGACTTTGTAGCTTAGCAATCTTCACATGTGTATCTACTTCATATAGAGTTTCCAACTTCTTCGAGATCTCAAAAGTAGTTTGTAGCTACATTACATTTTTCATCTCAAAATTAGTTAGAGCACTCAACAATGCTTCCTTAGCCCTGATATTGTACCCAACTTCTTTAATCTCATCAGGTGTAGAAGGACCATTCTATGGAATAACATACCTATTCTTTGTAATCTTCTAGTAGGGTTCGCCAATGCATCTCATATGACACTCCATTCAAGCCTTCTACAGAGAATAGTTTGTTCCATCAAATCTCAGACTATACTTCCCGTAAATTGTCATCCCGGATCACCTCAAGCTATTAAAATTCTTTCGAGGAACCTGCTCTGATATCAATTTTTGGTAACACAAGGGAAAACAACTGAGAGGGGGGGCGAATCAATTGTCATAGAAATTTAAACTTGTTAAACTTATTCAAATTATTCTTAGATTTGATAAATGAACATGAAAGCATAAACCATCACAACATTAGAAACACACATAACACCAATTTTTATTTATGTGGAAACCCTGTTAGGGGAAAAACCATGATGGAGGTTAGTCCACAAGATTATACCATGTTAAAAATATAAAGAGGAATAAATGGGGAATGCACATGCATTTAGGAACACTACCTAGAGCTCACTACTCAAATACAGAGGGCTCACTACCCAAGGAAGATACACTGTCTTACAAAAATAATTGGATTAGATCTGCAGGGTTTTGAACTAAGAAAATAACATTTGCTAATGCCTAATTACAGTTTCGGTTAAGCACAAAAAATCTTCTTCACACTTCGCTCAATCTTCTTCATACTTTGGTCTTCATTCAAATGATTAGGACATTATTCACACATCTGCTATTGGCAAACACTTGCACACTTTACATCACACAAACAATCACTCTTATATATCCACAACTCTTAATTACATCAACCACATGTTGGCCAAAATAAAATATAAAACGAATACAAACTGTTGACCCAAATTAATAAATAAATTTTCAATGTGAATCAAACACCGTCAGCCACAACGTTATGAAGACACACAACAATATTCTCAAGCAGTCAACACCTTCAAAAATTATTCCTCGAAGATCCACAACACACTACAACCAACCTATCAGTTGTGATCATGAAAAACATGAACACGCAAAAGAAAATCACTGATCATGAGCACAACGATCAAAAAAGAAGTGCAAAAAAGATAGAGCATGATATAGAAACATCCACGAGCATCATGAGTCACCTCAGAAGCATCTACGACAACTGAAATTACTAGAATCACACCAACTTCATTCAGGAGCACCAACCGAAGTGACAAAAAAATTGTCAGAACACAACTGCTCATAACTCGATCAAATATTTATGTGGCTCTCTGAAACTTTCAGTGGATAAACTAGATATACTCAACAATAAACCCTTTAGTCCACAACCTCTGATCATCAACATATGGAGCTAGGCACCAACATGAACTTCACTGCACCCCTGACAACTTGCAAGTTCTCTTATTACAATTTTATCAATATCCTCAACATATACAACCTTCAAGACATTAATGCTAATAGTGTTGACATCAATGAAAACCACATATCAACAAAATTAAAAAAAACCTTCTTGCAAGTTATAGCAATTTTGAGAGGCATACCCAACAGATTGAAGGGACAGTCCATATCATGCAAAATATTTACAGTAGTTGCATGCCATCAAATCTTTTCAAGGACCTCTCAAATGTAAAACTGACTTCCAACAAACTACACTTCCAAAAAACCCTAAAACTCCTCCTTGCGTGAAGTCTTCATCAGTTTTTCTTTTTTCCTTCTTCCATTTTTGGCACCCATCTCAAGTATAACCTCACTTTGCTTTTCACCAACGAGTCTGTTGCCTTTTCCTTCTTTTGTATGAAATTTTACCAAGTTTTGGCATGGAAACCTTTACCTTGACATGGGAATCTTCAATTTGAGGAAAATTTTATTTTTAAATTGCCATGAAACTTTGATCAAGGCTTCCAAATGAGAAGACCATTTTTTCCCTAATTTTGGCGTAGGAAACTAGAGACTTTTAAGAATAACATTTTAACAAAAATTCCACCAAGCTTAGAACTTTTTTTTTCTTTTATTTTGACATAAGACCAAAATAAATTATTTAAATACAATATTTAAGTAATATCAAGATTTGCATCAAAGATGGACTACACTACCATCATGATGGGGTTTGCAACAAGAGGAAAAAAGAATGCTACCACATTTGGGAAATCTTTAGATAAGGATGAGTTAGAAATTGAGAATATTAAACCTAATGATGAAATCAACAAAGTCAAGGGTGATATTTCATCATTGGAGAAGAAGATGATTAGAAAAAAATTGTCAATAAAAGGGGACATGTAAAAGGATATGAGTGATTAAAATCACTTATTCAAGGTATGCAATATAAGGGAGAAGATTCACCTAATAAGGTGGAAGATAATGCTTTTGTTGGACATGAATTATTTGAGCTTGACTTAGATTTCAAGAAGGTCTTCCCTTTAATATTCCTATCCCTAAGCAATTCATACCCAAGTTGGATATGAGAAATTTTGATGGCAAGGATCCAACCAATTGGATTTTCCAAATGGAGTAGTTCTTTAATCTTTATCATGTTCCAAGTCAGTAAAAGGTGGCTATGGCATCATTATACTTGGAACTAGATCAATTTAGTTTTTATCATTGGTTATGTGATGAGAAGAGAAAGAAGGGTTGTGTGGTCACATGGTCAATTTTTCAAGAGGAACTTAGTACCCATTATGGATATAACTTTATGGATAACTGCTTTTGCCAACTCACTAAGTTAAATCAAACAGGTATGGTCAAGGACTATATTCAAAAATTTCAAACCCTTTGTCTAAGAGTGAAGAATGTGATAGAAGAAAATTTTAAGGAATTATTTCTAGGTAGTTTAAAGGATCACATCAAATATGAGGTATGATTGTTCCAACCACAATCCAAGTGTCACAAGCAATATTAATGGCAAGACAAGTTGAGGATAATTTTTTTGCCAACATGCAATAAGGGATCATAAATGTAAGCTAAATGAGATACCTTACACATTTATTACCTCAACCTACTAGGTTGACTCCACAACTAATTAAGGAGAAGAGAGCAAAAGGATTGTGTTTCAACTGCGACAATAAATATAGCCGAGGACATAAATGCATTGAAAAGTGATTGTTCTATATTAAAGGTCTGAGTGAGGAAGAAGAGCCTGGACCAATATTAGATCGTTATGGGGAGTCAGATGAGGAATCACATGATTCCTAGCCAATCATTTCTTGTCATGCACTCTCAAGTTTTAGCTCCCCTCAAAATATCAAGGTAGTGGGTTTCTAAAAGAAGTAGAAAGTCATAGTGTTGATTGACTTGGGTCATAATCTCATCAACAAAAAGTTGGATGCTAGACTAAATTGTTTTATATATTCAGCTCCAAAGTTTCAGGTCTTGATTGTAGATGGTGGTATTGTTAGTTGTTCAAGAAAATGTCATAGCATTAAATTATCCATGGGAAATTATCACCTTGATAGTCCAATGTATGTTATCTCCATGGGTGCAGTAGATATTATTGTGAGAGTACAATGGCTTACTACTTTGGATTATTTTCCAAATGTCTTCTCATGGCTTCTTCTTAGGTAAAAGCAAAAATCTATGTTGCACTTTTGGCCAACTAAATAGTTCTGAGCAAAATATTTTCAACTTAAATAATTTTGAGTGAAATAGTTTCACTCGAAACCATGTGGCCTATATATGACACATATAGTTTCGAGCGAAACTCTTTTGTATGAAACTATGAAGTTAAAATTTTCTTTTTTCAAATTTCAAATGTGCCTCATTTTAAATGTAAGGTTTCAGTTGAAGCCTTTTCAACCAAAAGACTTTCCACCGAATATATTTTAACTGAAACCATCTATGTGGCATCCTTGTTGGGAGCCACCTCATCCTTTTTCATAATTTTTTGAAACTTTCCACTTGAATTGAATATTGCTTTAATCAAAATGGATTTTTTTAAAACTAAAAATATCCTTTTGTTGAGCTCGGAATCGTTAATACAAATATATATTTTGATATTTTGATTAGTTATAATATGTTTTTATTTAAAATATTGTAAGTATGTTGTTATTTTAAAAAATGAGATTGATTACAAATTAAAAATATACTAAAACATATGAAAATATTTTGAAAAATATATTGTGCACTATGTTACCCTATAATTTTTCCTTGCTCCACGCAAAGTCATCTACCAACTTATAAATAGCTTAGTCCAAGGCGGGCGGTGTTTTGTGTAGTTATTCAAACTTGGGCGGTGTTTTATATAGTTCATTGAACCTCCCGCCTTGCCACTTGAGTTTGTTTTCTATTAAGTTTTTGTGTTCTCTAATTTGAGCGGTGTCTTGTGTAGTTTGTCAAACTTTCCTTTCCTGCTTGCGTGATAATTGTTATTTAAGTTGCATCTTGACATGTTATTCAAACTTAGGCGCACTTTTGTGGAGTTCATTAAACTCTCCACTTTACCACTTATAGATGTTTACTTTCAAATTTTGAAAGATGGTTATATTGAAAACGATGAAGCGACAACTACCACGTGTCATGGAGCAATCAAAGATATTAAATGCTCATCTAATCCTATGTTTTCTCACAAATTTTTAAGAAAGAAAAAAGTGCTGGACAAACATTCTCATTGTGATAAAGTTCTTTGAGGATGAGCCAAATGAGACGCCAAATTATAGCTACAAGATTCACCATTGAGGTATTTATAGTATTCACTTGTTTCAGCTTGCTTTCCTAGAATATTTCTATTTGCATTTCAGAAGTTTATCTATTGTTTGAGCTATAAAATCTCATTCATGGCGAGGGTTAAGTATATGGTTTATGAATATGTGTTCGGGTTAACTTATGAGGGACCAAAAATTGGAGATACCCATTTGGGGCCTTTGAGTTTAGATGAAATAAGAAGTAAATTCAATAAACCAAATAAGTCACCCATCACTGAACGGGCAATTGATAGTGATTTAGTCAAAGCTGTTGCATTTCCTTTAGTAGTGCAATGCCCTGAACTCATCTTAGAGTGCATTAGGCACTATAATTCACAAACATGAGAGGTTAGGACAGAAGATAATCAACTAGTTTTGAAAGTACAAACGTCCACATATGTGTCTTACCTAAGAATCCCATAAAAGGATGAGTTTTCACCTATGAATATGACAAATTCTCAAATTGAATTTTTTGCAAAGAAAGGGTTCTACAGGAATGAAATAGCAAAAAATTGATTGCCCAAGCCTAAGAGGGGTAAGTCTCAATTACCTTAGAAGCTGCACAAAATGCATTTTGTGGAAGAAGTGGCCGAAATTATATTGTTACTACATAGGTTAAGGGGAAATGAAGATGTTCATGGATTTGAAGAATGGATGTATTTCTTCATCTAAATTATGTTATGCGAAGAGAAATTCCTAGATTGGGCAGAAATTATCAATGATCGCCTACATTAGTTGATGACATTATTTACCCTTAATAGATTCTTCTACATGTCCTCATACTTGATATACGCCATCGCCAGCACTAGACCTTGGCCTAGATTAAGACCAAGTGATTACCTCTAGAGAAAGTACCCATTTATGATTATTTTGATAAGCTACAACTTCATAAGAGCTTTTAGTATTTTAGGAGAATGACTAATAGTTTCACTATGAGAATGGTTAGGGAGTTACAAGGATGTCCTGCAATGTGGTAATCACCTGAAGCAATGCAATTTATGGACTTCTATGGTAGTCATTTCATTCAATTTCAGAGATTCTCTTACATAAGGGTTGGTGGATATGCTGGATTTAGGATCAAATTGCCTAAATATCCTAAGGATAAGTGGGTAATCATTGAAGTAGACAGTTGGTTGATGTAAACTAGTTGTGCCAAGGCAGGAAAAGATTGAAAGTTTGCTTTCCTTTTGGTTTCGGTTCTTACAGTTGTCAATCAATGTCTAATGCCCTAAATATTGAAAAGGAATTGTCTAAATATAATATGTTTTCATATGAGGAGCGAGTTCCTTTTGATTCAAAGGATTATATTAAGAATAATCTAAAACTAAGCCCTAATTTATTTCATTAGCCAACCTTGAAGATTTCAGGGTTGACTATTTTGATGAGTATGAAGTCAAGAAAATGAGTTGGATGAGGTTGTTAGTGGAACAAATAATCATCTATGATTTGAAATGGGACCTATAGGGCATTGTGGAAGATTGGTCTTTCATGGTAGACCCATTCTATATTGAATTAATAGAAAATTGAGGTATCTGTGCCATGGACTAGAGTAGTAGGGAGAGAGACTATTGAGGCAAGGACTACTGATGTCTTGAGAACATGAGAGTGGGTGACCAAGAAAAGAATAGAATAGTCCCATTCTCACACTAGGTCTAAAGAGTCATTACCTATTGAGGGCACTTCTCAAGCTTCTGCAAGCGAGCAATCAACTAGAAATATTTCCCAGTCATTACCATCAGGGCTCAAGGAGATGGTGGTGAGGATCCACCTAACAAAAATGTCTTCTCACAAACTTGTGGGGAAGATATATTTAACCTACCTATTTTAGAAAAGAGAATGAAGGAAACTCCTCTCCCAAGAGGGTGATCCCACAATAGTGGTTTACAAATTTTGGCCAAACTAAACACTAGAATAATTTTTTTTAACTAAATCTTCACTTTCAGGTACCTATAGCGGCTAAACTGTGAGGAATTTGAAGATGATGCAAACTAGAGTTTCATGACATTTTTTCTATAGATTCTAAATATATTTTTTTTCAAAATTTTTGGAATTAGATTGCACTTCTTTTTCCATCTCCCTTGAAAACTAGTTTTTTTCATAAAACAACATTTTTAAAAATTGACGCTCACCGCATAATGCATATCTTTTTTTCCATAAAGGATAAAATTCTAATTCTTTCGATTTAGATTTGTAACTCTGATATCTAGTGCTTCCACTTGGTTAGATAGTTTTTTATCAAATATTTTTTCTTTAATCAAGTTTCGAAGTCCATCCAATTACAATTCAAACATAGCGTGACCGTATAACGTGCAACTTTTTTTGTATGTATCAAAATTCATTTCTTTTGGTTGGATCAAGGACTTCAATATTTGGTGTACTCATATTTTTCAATTTTTTTTTGATAGTATGCTATTTTTCCACATGTGTAGAACAAAGAGCTTGTTTTTTAGTGAAAAACCTATGTTTAATAAAACTAAGAAATAGATACATAATAAAACCAAAAAATATTAAAATTATATTTGTTGGATGGATCATTCTGAGGACTACCTAATTCCAGTTGGGTCTGTGAAGTCTCCGCCATTTTCATCTTCAAACTGAGCTCTGAAGTGTAAAATTTTTGATTTTTTTGTGAACAAGGTCAAAAATCAGGGAAAAGGGGGTTTTGCTCGAACCAGGGGGGTTCGAGCAAACCAAGGTTCATTTGAACCCCCTTGCATGAAAGGGGTTTCTATTTTTTTTTTTCTTGATTTGTCTGTACATGTATTAAATGGGTTTGCTCAAACCTTGGTTTGAGCGAACCCTTTTTTGGTTTGTGTGAAACAACTAGTTCGTTCAAACCAGGATTAATCACCTATCAAAGAAGTAGGTACATCTCAGAAGTTGCAAGTAATTGCATCTGCAGAGGACACCCCTCTAGTTACTAGGATATTATTTGAATCTCCAAGTTTTAAGGCAACCAAGGTCTTAGTGACTCTAGCCTGGTTTAAGGACTCTTTGTCAAGAAAAAGAAAGGCTATACAACCTAGTTTACCTAAGTAGGATATGGAAGGCCAATTGTTACAAAGAACTTCAACCCAAAAATTAAAAAAGTTAAAGACTACTGCTAGGTTGATAGATGATGCAGAGTTAGGAAGTCTCCAAATAGAGATTGCACACCCTTCAGTGCAAAAAGATGCTACTTAGGCAGTAGCAAGTGATTTTGAGGTGAACAAAGTAGACCTTGGCCCTCCTACTAGAGATGGAGACATTTGGATTTTTAGGTTTCTGTGGCTAGAATGGTTTAAAGTTCAAAAAAGGATAAATAAAGTGAGAATGAATTAAAAGCCTAGGTTTGAGACTTGACTAATGTCTAAGGTCTATCTTTGAGCTTGTTCCTCAACCCCTCTTTCAGGTTGATTCCTCTGTAGAATCTCTAACTGTGGTTGGAAAAGAGGCCATGATTAAAATTAAAAGTTTCCAAACCCTAAGTAAGGTTGTAGATGATTGGAGTGAGTCTCTAATTAAAAAAGGAAGCTTTGTCATTTCTAAATCCATATAATGCTTCCAAGAAACAAACGTCTTGAAGACCACCTTGGGGAGGATATCGTTGCAATTGAAAAAGAAGAGAGGTTATGGAATAGTTATCAAACTGAATTGAAGTTGATGTTAAGCTAGGATATGGAAAAGCTGGTTGCATTATAGATTAAACCTAATGCTTTAGACACACATTACTTGGCATGGAACAAAGGGGTGGAGTGGAAGTTACAAATTGCTATATAGAGATTACAAAAGCTTAAGGAAATCATTGATGAGTGTACTACTATTTTAGAAGAAGCACTGGCATCTTGGTGGCTCTTGGGCTACTATAGGATAAAGGTGAGATTAAGAATGACATAGAAATCAAGGGTATAGTAGACAGTTTTTGGAAAATTGTTAAGGAAACGCTTGATTCACCTTCACTCAATGTTGAGCACTTGCAAAAGTTTAGCGAATTACATTTGGTTGCATCCCAAGCAATCAATCTCATGAAGGTTTGTGAACACCACATGGAGAAAACTAAGGAAAATCATCTAATGTGGAAGGTGAGGATGAAAAATGTGGCTATTCCTTAGCATAAAGAATTTTTACACGTCCTTAAAGCTTTCCAAGTTTGGAAAAAGAAACCCTTGGTGACCTCAAAAGCTGGAAACAAAGAGACACTATCATGATGGATCAACTTCCTTTCTTTCTTTTATTTGTCTTCTCATTTTGATCGGCTATGGACAAGAGAAAGAGGTAGTTACTCATCTGCCTATTTAATTGTATCTATTTTTCATATGCTCTCTCTCTAGACAATTTGAAACTGCTCAATACGATATTTTACTATGAATGAAATTACTATTTGTCTTTGTGCATTCAGTTCGTGAAGTTATTATGGGTTCTTAAATCTTTTTTTTTGAGAACATATTAATACACTACCTTATCTTTGTGTAAGAGGTGTAGTTTTCTTCATAATTAATTTCATTTCTTAGATGGTATTGGGTGTATGTTTTTATTCATGAATAGTTTAGAAAAAATGGTCTTTGTGCCAATTCTTCTTACTTGCCGAATCTTGCATCTGATTAGGAATTTTCCTGATATTGGGTTTTCCTTTACTCCTTTCTAGTTAAAAGCATACATGATGTTTGATTCTAGCATTTAAATTCATTGAAGATCTCATGAGGGAGTTGTACCTTGACAAAATCCAAAGGATATTTGTCTTTGTTTAAAGGTTAAATATTTAGAGTTGTTTGGTTCATTTTGGCACCTTTCGGATGTGGAATTGTGATATCTCAAGGCTCCCAATCTATTAGCCAACTGATTTTTGGTGACTTTTCTAGGGAGAAAATTTTGTAGTTCCAGTTGTCTTGTCAGGGCATACTTCATGGGTAATTCAATTAACCCTGGAGTCTCATAAATTTACTAGAGGGGAAAGAAGTAGGGGAGTTTTTGATCCTATTTTTGAAATGCTATAAAGAAATAATTTTTCCTATATCATTCCCTTTAGGTGGAGGATTGGGGCTAGATGTAGACCTGCCTCATCTACTAGAACATCTGCAAATCACTCTATCTCCCAAGCACTTATTTTACAGGAGACTATTTTACAAGTTGTAATTAATTTTCCCCCTAATATGGCTCATCAACAACCACAACAACCCATCCCTTGGGGTGCTCCTATTGGTCCTTTGTATCTAGGAAATAACTTGCATTATTTACCCAAGGGTTCTCATAAGAACTTGCCTAAATTTTGAATATATGGAAAGATTTCACTAGAAGAACACATTGATGCTTTCTTTGCCACATGTGGCATGATTATAGTACAAGAAGAAGATGTAGCATTCAAATTGTTCATTAAGTCTTTAGCTGATGCAACAACACAATGGTTCTATCAGTTGCCTCATGAATGTATTACTAATTGGGCCACTATGTGTATTAAGTTTGAAGTGAGATTTAAAAGCGCAAATTATGACCTAACTCTGATAGCACAAGTCACTCAGATGAAGAAAGAAGTGAATGAGTCTATGAGAGACTTTTTAGCCAAGTTTAATAGGATAATGAATCAAATTACAGCCTCTAAGATACCTCTACAGAAATGCAAAAATGTTTCTTCATCAATGCGCAACACCCTGATATTGGTCTTCTCTTAAAGAGGAAACCATTGAATACTTTGGAAGCTACACAGGCATTGGCCGTTGAATTAGAGGACAATTTTATTTCAGTTGGGAAGTGGAAAAAAAAATTGCATATGAACAAAGAACTTCCTACTACTTCCTCTAATCCTATGATTCAGAGTTTGGCTAATGACATAATTGCTCTCAAAAGGAAGATGCCGAAAGGTAACCAACCCTATCAAGATATTCCTAGGAGGAAAAATTTTCAACCAGGAAATAAGACATTGCCTTTGCCTCCAACTCAACAGAGGCTAGCAGCAATTGAAGCTCCTCCTTTAGACAATAAAAAGAACATGTGTGTCTTTCACCTCACAAATTGATCACGATGGTGCTAACTGCCCTGAAATGAATAAGTTTATGCAATTAAACACTACCAAAGAAGTGATCCAAAATGCGGAAGGGATCTATGATAAATGTTGCTAAGTGATTATGCACAAAGGTGAAAATACATTGATCAATGGAGTAACAGGAACAATATATAGAGAGAATAATAACACCAAGCAAAGAGAGAGAAGACACAAATTTGATTACGGAGTTCATTCGAGTGGACTACGTCTTCGGGTCTAGCTCAACCGAGTGACCAATTTATTAACAATGCTCTGAATTAGCAGTACAATCTCCAAAGGAGCCTCTTGCAACATTGCTTTACAAAGATCCCTGAAGCCTGTCCACAAGGTCATACAAAAGTCCCTCACTCAAATCACCTCATAAAAGCTCTCAAAGCCAAGGTTGATTTACAAAGAGTAAGGAAATTGACTCTGCCTAAAGGATCTACTACAAGGTCAGAACATCATTACATCACAACTCAAATTCTCCTAATTCCCTCTCAAATACTCTCACAAAAGGCTCTCAAAGTCCAAGAGAATGGGATGGAGACTTTGATCAACTCTGAAAGTGATGATCTCAGGAAGTGATCAACTTAGAAAGTGATGATGAAATGCCTCCTAGCACTCCTCCTTTTATACTAGAAGTTCCCATATAGGGCTAAAACCACTAATTTGGAATTTTCCCCATTTACATAAAAAAACCAATAACCCCCCTTATTAATAAATAACAAATTAAAATTTGTTTGAGCCCTTAATTTATAACTCATTCGGGCTTTGGTGGTTAGGGGTTTGTTTGTTTAGTCTTATTTAAAGCTTAACATATAACCATTTAACAGTTATTTAGTTAAGCTTCAGGCTTAACAATTCAATATAATAAAACAAGCCCATATACATTTCAATTTCCACCAATAGCGTAGTGGTGGTAACTAATTTTGTTTACCAGCCTGTTCGGGGTTCAATACCTACCACCGCTATTTTTAAAAGTAGTTAAATTTTTTTGAAAGGAGATAAGCAACCCGTGTTCATACTAGATTAAGGCTTTGGTGTGTGGTATAGCAGTGAGCTTGGTGGTTTGAAATGTGGGGTTCGATCCCCACACTTATCTTTTGTTAAATAAACAAACCCAAATACATCGACCGGAGGAGGAAAGAAGACATGAGCCACATGGAATCATTTGACAAGTGCCACATGTCAATAGATTATTCACCGAAGGAACCCAATCAGTGTCCAGTCACTGTGCTTGTTAGTGTCCACATCGTCTACCAACTCATCATAGATGCCATGTCATCCAAGACACATCACCGACCACATCACCTACCACGTCACCATAAGACTGACATGTGTCAAGAACTCATTGGTCCATATCAACATTTGTACGATGACTTGTTCACCAAGTCAACACGATGACGCCATACTGCACCTACATGTCAACCTAGTCAACCACGAGCTTTGACCTTCCATATCTCGCACATATGAGCTCCGATTTGCATGAAACAGACGCCATTGGGATCATGATAATGAGACCTTCATGATGGTACTAACTATAGGAGTTAATGGTGACTCCTCAACACCCCCAAGATCAGTTGCAACCAAAACCACTTCCACAAGAGAGAGAATGGCAAGAAAGCTTATTTCACAATGCAAGATTGATTAATGGTTGAATAGCTATTGCTATACAAATGTACAAGAGATACCTTGCTTATATGGGCAAGGTTGAGAGATAGGAATGAATATGATGTTGACAAATGTCATGATCCTATGACATGAGACAACCAACAACCTAATCACCTAGGAAATGATGCATCCTAGCTAGATAAGATAAGTTGTAGAAAAGCCAACTAAGACTTCTAGAAAGAATCTTTTACCTAAGTAAACTTAACCATGTGAATATGTCCCCTAATTTACCTAGTGAATGAATAAGCTAGGTACAAGACAATTATTCACACCAACACCCCCCCTTAAGTGCAACTTAGGGAGAAGATTATTATGCACACTACTATGCAAAGACTATGACTATGGGTCTAAGCTACTAGGCCATGTTAGGTACCCATTTACAATGCAAATGATGTAATCTCTCACAAGCAGAGAAAAGGAGAAAACCCAATGGGACAAAACTCCTCTCCAAAAGAGAGAAAACAAAACAAAACAAACATGATGTATGGAGGACTCAATGATACCCCCCAAGGACAACATGCATCATGTATATACAATCAAATACCCCCCCATAAGAAGGAAGTAGAGAGATAAGATATCCCCCCCATGATGAAGAAGCTCCAAAGCCGATGAAGAATGCCTGAAAATAAAGGATTACCCAATGTATACAAGCAACACATCTTCCCTTAGGAAGAAACAAGTTCATAAGCTGATGTAGAAGCCACTCCATACCCAATTGAAAGGAGGAAGCATGAATGCTCAACATGTATGCCTCTAAAAACTGATGAAGATCCTCCAAGCTTGAGTGAGCCACAACATAATCATGGTCAAACTGAACCAAGAAACATGACAAATCAAGTGATAGAGTAGACTCATGAATGTCAATCTCCAAAGATAAAGAAGATGGGATAATAGTTGTACTGAAACTATCATCAAAGAGGAGAGAAATCCCCTCAAATGTGTCCTCCAAATCTGCAGTATGAGACTCCATGAACAAGTTAGAAATACCTGTCAAATATTCATCCCACAAAGTAAGATTTGAAAAACTATGATCATCCTGCTGAATAGAAGCATCAATGATTGAAGAAGTAGGAGGTGGAGGAGTAGGAAGCTCAACACTGGTTTCTAGAATACCAAGATGTAGTTGACCAAACTTCTCCTCACTATCATGGTTCACACTCAATGAAGTGTGTGATGCAGTCAAAGGAACATTATCATCTTCTGAAGCAAAATGTGAAAAGGAATATACACAAGATGAATGATCAACCATCCCAATAGCAACAATATCCCATCTCCAAGTCCCTTATGTACACCCTATCTGGAGTGAACTCAACTATTTTACCTTGACCCACATGAGTAATTTTATAAATAGAAAGGATATTAGTGGACAAGGAAGGAACACAAAGTACATCATTGAAGCTCCCTTCCCCCATATCAATAGAACCCTTCCCACTTACCTTCATATATGTATTGTTACAGTCCATCAATATATGAGGTGAATTACAAGGCTCAAAAGAAGAGAACATATCCATAGAAGATGCCATATGATGAGATTCCACTGAATCAAGAAACCATCTATGAGATGCAGGACTTGTGGAAGCCAAGAGTGCTTGTCCTTTCATCTTGTGTAGCCCAAAAGTAGATCCTGTGTCCTGTGACTGAGATGATGATGAGGGAGTTGCCGATTGAGATGTTGAAGAAGTAGCAGACACTGATGAGGGTAGCTTAATGTTATTCTTTTGAAGAAGGTGTGTGAGTTCATCAATCTTCTTATTATAACATCTATGCTCATCATGTCCTAACCTTTTACAATATGCACATTTTGACTTCTTCTTTTTAGATGATTCCTCTTTAGAAGAGGATGTGGACTCAGGAGTGCTATGTGAAGGAGAATCTTTACCTTGCTCAATAGACTTGGGGGCCTTGTTCTGCTTCTTACCTTTGCCACTTGAATCCTTTGTCTCCTTTGAAACAAGAGCATGAGATATAGAAGACTTCAATGTTCCCATGTGTACCAACTTTGCTTGTTCCCTTGTGAGTTGAGCTGCAAATTCATCAAGAGAAGGCATTTTGTATGCATTTTCAAGAGAATCCATTGTAGCATAAAAAGTAGAAACAAACACTGAATAATCAGGACCAAGCTTAGCAAGAATAGAAAGTATCAACTGGTCATCCTCTTTATGACCCCACAATTAGATAAATGCAATCTAAGAGAATCGAGCTTAGAGAAAAAGTCTTGGACATTGTCAAAATCTGAAGGATTAAGACCCATGAGTTCATTCTCCAACTTAAATTTTCTAATCTTATCTGGCTTACCAAAGAGACTCTCTAAAGTATTCCAAGCTTCATTAGGATGAGTGCAAGATGCAACATGATATCTAAGATCTAGAGAAATGGACAACTTCAAAGTACCAAGAGCTTCATCCCTTCTATCAAGCCATTTTCTTTTCTCTTTTGCTCCTATAGGTTCTGGATCTTGACCAAATGTGATTTGTTGCAACTTTGATTTTAACAATAATAACTCCATTTGAAATTTCCACTCATGATAATTATATGGAGTTAGAAGTACAATTTTTGGAAAATCCATGATATAATGAGATATTACAAGAGGAGAACAAAAAATTTCCCTCACAATACAAGAAATCAACCCCTTTGTCCCAACAAGATTTACACTTTTATTACAAATTTACAACAAGGAATCCCAAATTATCAAATCAGCTACAAACTGAAAATATGAAAATATGGAAACAAATTTGCAAAAAGTGCATGAGTAGATTTGAAGTTCTCTCAAATACCTTTCTGATGCCACAAATTTGGTGAAAATCAGAGATCGGAGCACAAAGATATGAGCTCAGAGGTGAAAAACGATGATCGGGCTTCAACCTAGAAAAAATGGCACAAAACTACAAAATCTCTACAAAATATCAGCACCACTAAAAAATTCAGACTTCCAGCTTTCCGTCAATATCTCGTTTGAAATTTTTTGCCTCTGTATGCGAAAGTTATGGAAAAATGAAAAAAAGGCCTATAAATAGGCACTTGGGGCAATTACACAAGGCACCAGAAGACTAAATTGGTGCAAAATTCGTGCACCTGAGGGCTTAAATAAGGTCATTCATATGACCATGGGCATGAATATTGCAAAAAAGTGCCCTCTATAAAAAAGCATCGGCCATCACAAATTTTATCAGCGGCTAATACGCATTGTTGTCAGCATTATAAAGTTAACAATATGTTCGACGGTTTTTAAGCAAGGTTTATAACAAACTCGTCGACAAAAGATTTATATTAACAAAAACCTGCCAATGTGGATGATAGACAGATGATGGCGTAGACTTGGTACAATACGCAGACTACTATGCAGAGAATATTGAATATTCCACACAGAAATTTAATAAACCCCAATAATTTACAAAAAATTTTCCGGTATCAATACAAAAATTCGCCCAATTCACAATAAAATTTGCCCCAAATTTAATAAAATAGTCAAATCACAGAAAAATATTTTACAAAATATTTTTTTTGCGAAAATAAGAAAGATCGTACTGCTGAGAAGGTTGTTCCAACAAAAAATTTTGCCTCAAAAACAACTTTTCCCAATATAGACAAATTTATAGTCAAAATTCATCTGTGGAACCTTCTAAACTCAACCGTGAGGTTATTATAACCTCAATCTGCACCCAACAAAAATATTCATGCCAAAATATCACCCTTAGATCTGGGAAGGAATCTACAACACCTAGAGAGCTTTGACACCATGTAGGAGTTAATGGTGACTCCTCAACACCCCCAAGATCAGTTGCAACCAAAACCACTTCCACAAGAGAGAGAATGGCAAGAAAGCTTACTTCACAATGCAAGATTGATTAATGGTTGAATAGCTATTGCTTGCTATTCCTTGAATACAAATGTACAAGAGATACCTTGCTTATATGGGCAAGGTTAAGAGATAGGAATGAATATCATGTTGACAAATGTCATGATCCTATGACATGAGACAACCAACAACCTAATCACCTAGGAAATGATGCATCCTAGCTAGATAAGATAAGTTCTAGAAAAGCCAACTAAGAATTCTAGAAATAATCTTTTACCTAAGTAAACTTAACCATGTGAATATGTCCCCTAATTTACCTAGTGAATGAATAAGCTAGGTACAAGACAATTATTCACACCAACACTATCTTTTACCACTTTTGATAATGTCAACTTTTGACCCTTTTTCTATCCCTAGCCCCTAAGTTGATTGACCTTTGACCGACCTTTGACTGACAATATCTCGTACACACGATCTCAAATTTTGATGAAATGAACATTGTTGGGTTTGTGCCATCGAGCTCTTCAAATTGACATCACTTTCGACTAATTATGAGTTAGTCAAATTTTTTGCCTTCTGATGGGCTCCTGGTCTAGGGTTGACCAAACTTTGACTGTACGTAACTTGAGCAAACAAACTCCTTTTTCGCTCATTCAAGTTGCACCGGATTTAGTTCTTTGAGCTCTCCATCATGGCATCATTTCTAGAAGAAACTGGAACACTTCAATTTTTAGGTTCTGGAGATCCACCTGGATCAAGAAGTTATTGAAGAAGTCATAGAGGAAGGTACTTCATCTAATCAATATGGCGACTCTGCAAATGGATACTTAGAATTTGAACCTGATGATGATAGAGGAGGATATGTTTATATCACTTTGGATGATGCTACCTATATTTCTAGGACTCAAAGCCAACAACACCACAATAAAAAAGGTACTCCAAATTCCCCTAAGGTTTTACTTACAAAAGCTAGTGCAACTTCCAAGGACAGAAACGTTTCACAAAGTTTGGTTAATAGCTCTTCTAAAAATCCTATTATATCACCCATGGAAGGTCAAGTAGGGGCTTTTGATATTGTTGAGTTTTGTAAAACTACTAAAGTTCAGATTTCTCAGGTTGAATATTTAAAGATGAATGCTAAGGAATTAGACAGGTTGATTGAATATGTTAGGCCAGGACATTCTGAATCACATGCAAGCCTAGATGAAGTAATGATCAAACCCAAGGATTTAGCCACTCTAGTAATAAAATTCTCTCTCCATCAACCTATGATGTAAAACCTTACCTGTTCTATTTATCATTATTTGTAAATGGGTTCAAAGTTAACAATTGCATCATTAACTTAGGTGCTTCTAACAATCTCATGCCCACACAAATTGCTAAAGCCCTAGGGCTAGAAATGACTAAGACATTCAGAAAGTGTTATTCGATGGATTCCAAGAAAGTTCCTTTACTTGGACAAGTTAAAGATGCTCAAGCTGCACTTGCGGCTTATCCAAACAAGCGACTCAAACTCACAATATTGGTCGCAGATATACCTCATAGTTATGGTATGCTTCTAAGCAAGAGTTTTTGCAAAGACTTGGGAGGAGAAATAAAATTGGATCGGTCATATGCCACTATACCTATTGGTAAGGAGAAAGTGCACCTTGAACCTGAGTCAAAAGCCAAGATAACTGTGCTCAAGTCTAAAGATCCCAAAGCACAAATCCTATACGAAGAAAATGAGTTTGGAAACTATATGCATTTCTCAAGAGAAGAAAAATAGGATGATGTACATATTCCAGATTTAGAACCTGAGCTCTAGACAATAGAGTTTAATGGAATTTGTTCCCATTCTAGGTTAGCAATAGGGGTCATTTGTACTTCTTCTGGCAAGAAATTTCCTTGCACCTATAAGCTAAAATTTGAGAATACAAACAATACTGCTAAATAAGAAGCCCTTTTGTTAGGGTTAATCAAAGCTAAGGGTATGAGAATAAAGATGCTTAAGGTTTTGGGAGATGTAGAACTAATTGTTAAACATGTACAAAATGTTTTCACTGTTAAGAATGAAAGGTTGAAGCATTATCTGAATCAATTCTAGACTGCCATTGAAAGTTTTGATGCCTTCTTAATAGATGCCATTCCCAGGGAATTTAACACAAAAGCTAACTCACAAGCAGTCTCAGCCTCTTTAAGCGGTATGTGGTGCTGAGACTTCCCATCCATGAAGTTTTTCAAGTCATTGTAGCACTAGGAACTATAATCCCAAGGTGCTGAAAGCATATATTATATATCCCACACATCATTCTACTTGGGTAGCGAACATTGTACCAATTCGCAAGAAAAATGGAGAAATTCAGATATGTGTTGATTTCAGGAATCTTAATCAAGCATCATTAAAAGATAACTATCCTCTTCCTAACATGAACCATATTTAAAGAGATTGATAAGATGCTGAAAGCATAGATTATATATCCCACACATCATTCTACTTGGGTAGCGAACATTGTACCAATCGCAAGAAAAATGGAGAAATTCAGATATGTGTTGATTTCAGGAATCTTAATCAAGCATCATTAAAAGATAACTATCCTCTTCCTAACACGGACCATATCTTGCAAGTAGTTGCTAGCTCAGAAATGATGTTCATGTTGGACGACTAAACTCTGGTTATAATCAGATTAGTGTGGTAGGAGAAGATCAATACAAAATGACATTCACCACACCCTGGGGAACCTTCACTTATAGTCAGATGCCATTTGGACTCATTAACATAGGAGCAACTTTTCAGCGAGCTATGGATCTATCTTTTGGTGACCTCCAAAACAAGATTATAGTCATTTATGTTGATGATTTAATAGTGTTCTCTAAGAAAAGAATAGATCACCTGTAGGATTTGGAATGAGTTTTACAAAGATGTAAAGAACATGGTATCTCTCTTAACCCCAAGAAGTCTATTTTTTCTGTTACTAAGGGTAAAATTTTGGGTCACATTGTGTCCATGGAAGGTATTAAAATATATCCAAATAAAATAAAGGCTATCTTACAATTAATCCTTCCTTCAAAATGGATTGGTGTGAAGTCTTTTTTCGACCAGGTAAATTTTTTGAGGAAATTTGTTCTAGATTTTTCTGAAATCACTAAGCACATTATGGACATGATGGAGGAAAAATAGGATTTTAAATGGCATGAGGCTGGGAAGCCAACCTTTAGAAATATCAAGGAAGCAATTGCCTGAGCTCCTATCTTGGTCAGTCCTAACTTCAAGAAAGACTTCATCATCTATTGCTATGCTTCTGAGCATACTACATTTGCCATACTACTACAAGAAAATGAGGATAAAATTCAAGCGTCAATTGCCTTTATGAGCAAGATATTAAAGAAACACGAGCTAAATTATTCTCAAATTGAGAAACACACGTTTACAATAGTCATGACAGTTAAGGAATTTTGCTTCTATATCTTGCATTTACACTCAGTGGTATACGTGCCAGATCCTTCTATTAAGAGCATATTGATTCAACAAGATATTGATTGCAATAGGATGGGTGGCTGGATAGAAAAGGTATAGGAGTATGACTTAGACCTGAAGCCTAAAAAATTATTCAGAAGAAGAGGAATCTGTAAACTAATGGCGGAAATTCTGAAGGAAGTAGATGAAGATGAAGATTTACCATTGGTTTTGACTGTCGGTTTGCAAGATGAATGGTTTTCTGATGTACCCTATTTTCTCACTTACGGACAATGCCTCAAGCACCTCTCAGGTAAGCAAAAAAGGAATTTAAAATTGAAAGCAACTAAGTATGTTATTTGGGGTGACACCTTATACAAATGTGGCATAGATGGGATGTTCTTGAAGTGCGTGGATAAAGCTCAACAGGAATGGTTGCTTACCATTTTCCATAATGAAGCCTATGGAGATCACTTCGCTTCCACCGTGATTGATTTCAAAATTATAAGACATAGTTATTATTGGCATGGGATGTTCAAATATGCTTATCATTGGGTTGCCAAGTGTGAAAAATGCAAGTTGTTTGCAAGAAGAGCTCAGTTGGCAGCTCTGACACTTAAGCCTGTAGTTATTGATGGACCGTTTCAACAATGGGGTCTCAATTTCATAGGCCCAATTAGTCCATAGTCCAATGTAGACGATACTCATATTATCATAGCCACTGATTACTTCACCAAGTGGGTGGAAGTGATCCCAATCAAGAGAACCACTTCTAAAGTAGTATGTAATTTTATTAAAGAAAATATTCTTGTTAGGTATGGAGTTCCACATAAGCTAGTTGCTAAAACATGTGACCAATTTTTTCTCTAGTGAGATTTCACTTTTTTGCTATGATTATGGAATCTCTCTATCTCATTTGGATGACTATTACACTCAAGGAAATGGTCAGGAAAAGTTTAGCAACAAGAATTTGATAAGTATTATCAAGAAATTAGTTGATGAAAACCAAAAAGATTGGCATAAAAGACTATATGAAGTTCTATGGGTAGTTCAGACTACTCCTAAGAGGGCTATTGGGATGACCCCTTTCAAGCTAGTATACAGGGTAGAAAGTGTACTTCCTCTTTCACTGGAATTATTAGTTCGCAAACTACAAACTACTATTGAGGATCTTGAATTTAGTGATGCCTTGGAGAGACGGGTTTAATATTTAACTAAGATTTAGGAAAAAATGGAGGAAATGGTCAATAAGATAACCATACATCAAGAAAGGTCAAGAAGATTTTTTGACAGAAAATATAGACTGAGAAAGTTTATGGTTGGGGATTCAGTTTTGCTGTGGGATAAGCACAGAGAACCCAAAGGTGCCCATAAGAAGTTTGACACACTTTGGATTGGTCCTTTTAAAATCACTCATGAGTACGGGCATAATAATTTTCATCTCGCATACCCTAATGAGACTCCCTTGCTTATTCCTTATAATGGGAAAGTTATGATACTTTATCAGCTTTGATCGCTTCACGACCCCTTTTGTACATAGTTTAGGGTTTTGGTTTGTTTCTTAGGTGTTAGAGAGCATGTTTCCACTTTAGCTGACTTTGTTTCCCAATGGGTAACTCACTGATCATACTAATCTAGGTCTAGGTTCATTACTTCATCCTAGTCAGTCTTCATCCCTAGTTAGAGCCACTGTTACCCTATAATTTTGCTTTGCTCAATGAAATGTCATCTACCAACTTATAAAAAACTTAGTCCTACATAGGAATCATTTTGTGTAGTCACTCAAACTGGGGTGGTGTTTTATATAGTTCACTAAACCTCCCACCTTGCCGCTTGAGCTTGTTTTTAATTAAGTTTTTTTGTTCTCTAATTTGGGCAGTGTCTTGTTTAGTTTGTAGAACTTTCCTTTCCTGCCTACGTGATAATTATTATTTTTAAGCAACATCTTGACATGTTATTTGAACTTAGTCACACTTTTGTGGAGTTTTTTGAACTCACCACTTTACTGCTTATAGATGTTTACTTTCAAATTTTGAAAGACAGTTATATTGAAAATAGTGTCAAAGTGACAACTACCATGTGTCATGGAGAAATTAAAGTTATTAAATGCTCATCTACTCCCATTTTTTTTGCAAAGTTTTAAGAAGGCTTGAAGTGCTGGACAAACATTCTCATTGTGACAAAGTTCTTCGAGGATGAGTTAGACGAGATGTAGAATTCTAGTTGTAGGATTCACCATTGAGGTATTTATAGTATTCACTTCTCTTAGCTTGCTTTCCTAGAATATTCATCTGCATTTCAAAAGGTTATCTATTGTTTGAACTATAAACTCTCATTCATGGTGAGGGTTAAGTATATGGGTTATGAATATGTGTCTGGGTTAACTTATTAGGGACTAGAAATTGGAGATACTCATCTGGGGCCTTTGAGTTTAGATGAAATAAGAAGTAATTTCAATAAACCAAATACATCACCCATCAATGAATGAGTAATTGATAGTACCACATTTCCTT
Organism: Sequoia sempervirens; assembly: GCA_007258455.2. NCBI lineage: Eukaryota > Viridiplantae > Streptophyta > Pinopsida > Cupressales > Cupressaceae > Sequoia > Sequoia sempervirens. Next base: position 621,645,463 of record VDFB02058242.1, read on the forward strand.
TAGTAGTGAAATGCCTTGAACTCATCTTAGAGTGCATTAGGCACTATAATTCACAAACACGAGAGGTTAGGACAAAAGATAATCGACTAGTTCTGAAAGTCCAGAGGTCCACCTACATGTCTTGCCTGAGAATCCCAAAAAAGGATGAGTATTCACCTATGAATATGAAAAATTATCAAATTGAATTTGCTGTAAAGAAAGGGGTGTATAGGAATGAAATAGTGAAAAATTGGTTGGCCAAGCCTAAGAGGGGTAAGTCTCAATTGCCTCGGAAGTTGGATAGAATGCATTTCATGGAAGAAGTGGCTGACATTGTAGTGTTACTACATAGGTTAAGGGGAAATGAAGACATTCATGGATTTGAAGAATGGATGTATTTTTTCATCTAAATTATGTTATGTGAAGAGAAATTCCTAGATTGGTCATAAATTATTAGTGATCGCTTACATAAGTTGATGAGATTCTTTACACTCATAGATTCTTCTACATGTCCTCATACTTGATATATGCCATCACCAACACTAGACCTTGGCTTGGATTAAGACCAAGTGATTTACCTCTAGAGAAAGTACCCATTTAAATGATTATTTTGATAAGCTACAACTTCATAAGAGCTTTTAGTATTTTAGGAGAATGACTGATACTTTCAATTTGAGAATGGTTAGGGAGTTAGAAGGATGTCCTGCAATGCAGTTAGCACCTAAAGCAATGCAATTTGTGGACTTCTATGATAGTCATTTCATTCAATTTCAGAGATTCTCTTACATAAGGTGATCCGGGGTACAATTTTTTAGTGAAAATTGAAGTGTTCCCAATGCTCCAGATTTCAACTTCATCAGAAAGAGAACGACGTCCTGGTTCCAACGCAACTTGAACGGTCGAAAAGGACTCCGTTTGTGCAAGTTACGGCCAAACTTCCAGTCAAATTGGCTTCAGGGGCGTCCAGAAGGTGGAAAAAATAATCATCTCAGAAATTGACGGAACCGACGTCATCGCGAAGAGCTCATCGAGACGATTCCGGTGATGTTCGTTTCGTCGAAATCCGACGCCGTATGCTCGAGTTAGAAGCAGTCAAACTTCAGTCAACTTGGAGGGACATATGACGTCATCATACTGACGTGTCAGTCCGTACAGTACGAAGCCAAATGGATGAATTTCGGCCCAACATGTGGCAAGTGACTAGGATCGTACGGACCAATCATAGTGTGACACGTGTCCAGCCGTACGGTACGGACATCATATGTGGCAATCCAGTCAGCACACGTCATCGGATGAGTCAGCATTTTCGGCTAATAGCAGTAAGACACGTAGCAGTCCAGTCAGCGTACGGGTTGTCTTCGTCAGCGCACACGTCATCGGGTTTTGGCGAATATCGTTGTGACACGTGTCAATTCTTCGGCTTACGGTTTGATCAGTTTGTTTTAACCAAAAGAAAACACACGGATGGGATTTGACCCCGAGATCTCCTCCCTAACGGCTCGGCCGTTTGCCGTTGCACCCGCATGGGTTCGCTTTACTATGTATGGATGGTTGTTGCTTTTCTTATCTTACAATGCTGAGTATGAGGATAAAAGCGAGGCCGGCGGGGTTGGAACCGCCGACCCCGTGGCCACTAAAACTCTATACTGCCGGTGGACCACGCAACATACCCGAGAACTATATGGACACAGTTTTTTTTATTGTTGGTTTGTTAACCGAACCTTAACAAATGGCTTGTTAGCCACAAAAATGTAAAACCACCTCCAACCATTAAAACCAACAAACTAAATGGGGCTATCAGAGGATGATACGAACTGATAGAGGGAGATTATGTAATTAATTAAGTGGTTAAGCCATATTAGGCAAATTTCTTGTATAAAAGGAGGGGTATAGACTTTGATTTTCCAAGTCCAGGTGGAGATAGCGAGAGAATGCTCGAGAGTTCTTGAAGACGTTTCTGCATATCAGAGTACTGTCATGCTGCTGAATGCTTGAAGGAGATAGTCTTGAAGCCATTGTAATTGAATTTGGAGCTAATCGGATCGGTCCTCCATTGGAGAGGGACCGGAGACGTAGTCCTTAGGGACGAACTCCGTTATCAACTTTGGTTTCGTCTCTCTATTCTTCTCTCTTTTCTTTCTCAGTTTATCTTGGCATTTATTTAATTATTTTATGTTCATTATTTCATTTGAGCATTTAATTTGTAATCATTTAAGTTAAGCGTTGTAATAATTGATCTTTTAACGTTAAGCATTCTGTAAGCAACTAGTCCTAGATCCTAAATAGATCATAAGGTTTGGTGGATATGTTGGATTTTTGATCAAATTTCCTAAATACCCTGAGGATAAGTGGGTGATCATCGAAGTAAGCAAGTAGTTGGTTGTTTTAAACAGGTTGTGCCAAGGCAAGAAAAGATTGGCAATTTTATTTCCATTTGGTTTTGGTTCTTACAGTTGTCAATTAATGTTTGATGCCCTAAATATTGAAAAGGAACTATCTAAGTATAATATTCTTTCATATGAGGAGCGAGTTCCTTTTGATTCAAAGGATTATATTAAGAATAATCTGAAATTAAGTCCTAATTTCTTTTATCATCCTAGCCTTGAATATTTTTGGGCTGATTATTTTGATGAGTATGAAGTTAGGAAAAGGAGTTGGATGAGGTTGTCAGTGGAACAAATAATCATCTATGCTTTGAAATGGGATCTATAGGGCATTATGGAAGATGGGTTTGACATGGTAGACCCGGTCTATACTGAATTAATAGAAAATTGGCCTATCCTTGCAATGGACTGGAGTGATAGGGATAAAGAGACTATGGAGGAAGGACTATCGATGTCTTGACTAGAACACGAGAGTGAGTGACCAAGAAAAGAACAGTCCTATCCTCACACCAGGTCTAAAGTGTCACAACCTACCGAGGGCACTTCTCAAGCTTCTACAAGTGGGAAATTGACTGGAAATATTTCCCAGTCATTATCATTAGGGACTTAAGGATATTGTGGCAAGGATCCACTTGACAAAAATGTGTTTTCACAAACTTGTGGGGAAGATATCTTTAACTTGCCTATTCTAGAAAATGAGAATTAAGGAGATGAGGAAGAAGAGGGTTTGGAAACCCTAAATATCAACTCCTCTCCCTCTCAAGATGAATCACCTATCAGAGAAGTACGTACATCTCAGAAGCCACAAGCAATTGCATCTATAGAGGACACACCTCCAGTTACTAGGACATCATTCAAATCTATAGGTTTTAAGGAAACCAAGGTCTTGGTGACTCCAGCCTAGTTGGAGGACTCTTTGTCAAGATAAAGAAAGGCTATACAACCTAGTTTACCTAAGCTGAATATGGTAAGAAAATTGTTACAAAGAACTTCAACCCTAAAATTAATAAAAGTTAAGGAATACTTCTAGGTTGATAGATGATGTGGAGTCAAGAAGTCTCCAAATAGAGATTGCACACCCTTCTGCACAAAAGGATGTTACTTAGGTAACAACAAGTGATTTTGAGGTGAATAGAGTAGACCTTATCCCTCCTACTAGAGATGGAGATGTTCAAATTTTTGTGGTGTCTGTGGCCAAAATGGTTGAAAGATCAAAAAAGGATAAAGAAAGTAAGAATGAATTAAAAGCCCAGGTTCAAGACTTGACCAAATGTCTAAGGTCTATCTTTGAGCTTGTTCCTCAACCCCTCTTTCAAGTTGATTCCTCTATATAATCTCTAACTATGGTTGGAAAAGAGGCCATGATTAAAATTAAAAGTTGCCAAACCCTAAGTAAGGTTGTATATGATTGGAGTGAGTCTCTAATTAAAAAGGGAAGCTTTATCATTTCTGAATCAATAAAATGCTCCCAATAAACAAACGCCTTGAAGGCCACCTTGGGGGAGGAGATCACTATGATTGAAAAGAAGAGAGGTTATGGAACAATTATCAAATTGAATTAAAGTTGATGTTAAGCTAGGATATGGAAAAGTTGGTTGCAGAGCAAATTATACCTAATGCTTTAGACACCTATTACTTGGAATGGAACAAAGGGGTGGAGTGGAAGTTGCATATTGCTAAATAGAGTTTGCAAAAGCTTAAGGAAATCATTAATGAGTGTACTACTATTTCAGAAGAAACACTCGACACCTTGGTGGATCTTGGGCTACTTCGAGATAAAGGTGAGATTAGGAATGGAATAGACATCAAGGGTCTAGTAGACAGTTTCTAGAAAATGGTTAAGGAAACACTTGATTCACCTTCACTCAATGCTGAGCACCTACAAAAGTTTAGCAAATTACATTTGGTCACATCCCAAGCAATCAATCTCATGAAGGTTTCTGAACGTCGCATGGAGACAACTAAGGAAAATCATTTGACGTGGAAGGTGAGGATGACAAATGTGGCTATTCCTTAACATAAATAATTGTTACACATCCTTAAAGCTTTCCAAGCTTGGTGAAAGAAACCCTTGGTGACCTTAGAAGCTGGAAACGAAGCGACGCCATCATGATGGCTCAACTTCCTTTCTTTTATTTGTCTTTTCATTTTGATCGACTATGGACAAGAGAAAGAGGCAGTTACTCATTTCTCTATTTAATTGTATCTATTTTTCATATGCTCTCTCTAGACACTTTGAAATTGCTCAATACAATATTTTACTGTGAATGAAATTATTGTTTGTCTTTGTGCATTTAGTTTGTGAAGTTAATCTAGGTTCTTGAATATTTGTGTTAGAGAACATCTTAATGCAATATCTTATATCTTTGTGTAAGTGGTGTAGTTTTCTTCATAATTAATTTCATTTCTCAGATGGTATTGGGTTTATGCTTTTATTCCTGAATAGTTTAGCAAAATTGGTCTTTTTGCTAATTCTTCTTACTTGCCAAATCTTGCATCTGATATTTAGGAATTTTCCTGATATTGGGTTTTCTTTTATTGCTTTTTGGTTAAAAGCATACATGATATTTTATTCTAGCATTTAAATTAATTGAAAATCTCGTGAGGGAGCTGTACCTCAACAAAATTCAAAGGATATTTGTCTTTGTTTAAAGGTTAAATATTTAGAGCTGTTTGGTTCATTTTGGCACCTTTTGGACATGGAATTGTGATATCTCAAGGTGCCCTATATGTTAGCCAACATATTAGAACAAAGAATCCTCTCCAAAAGGGTATATTTTTTTGAAAATGATAAAAAAATTAGACAAAAGTTGATGTGAAATGAAAACTATATAAATTCTAGTGAGTTTAATTTTAAAAAAATATTATGAGGAAAATATACATCAATTTTTTCCATGTTCTAGATATTGAAGTTATCTATTTGGAAAAAAATTAGGGAAAAATAATATTGTTATCTTTTTTGTGATGTCAATTCAACACTACTTTTTCTTGAAATTTTCAACAATTCAAAATTTGCTCTTAATTTAAAAAAAAAATATTTTATAAAGTTTGAAAAATTACAATCATGAAATTCATCAAGAGCTCTACATTTACATTAGTCTACATCATTTTGAAATTTAAACCATAAATACCACTTTTGTGTGATCAAAGTTCATGTTTTTATTTTTGTTAGTTGATTCCTTTATAAAGTGTGACACATGTTTGTACTTTTACCTTGTTTCTTTGAGTCAATACTATGAAACATTGCAAAATTGTCATCATGGTTTCCCATATCTTGATTCATCCTGTCATATCCTATATCAAACATCAAGGTTGATCATAATCTAGATTCCTATTATGTACCTTGAAGATTAGTCATCTTCCCATCCCTTCTCTATTGTTAGTGAATTCCATCTCCCTATCAACTCTTATCAATTCCCTACTTATTTAGTCTTTCCATCCATTTTGAGAGCACACTCATGTTCTCCATCATCGAATGTCCTCTCAAAGAGGAATCTCTAAATTTATCATAAAATCCCAATGCCTGAGGAATTTTACCCTTTGTCCATTGGGTGTCTATATCCAATTTCTTTGAAACAATGTTAGTTCACAATTTTTTGTAAAAAGGGGTACAAAATATAGACACCTATTTTCAACCATAACCTTTAGTACCTTGTCACATCCTAGTCATTACTTATACCCATTTACTTGTACCCTTCCAAATTTCCCTTTCATTTTCCCATTATTAACAAAATAATTATCTTCATAAATATCCCTTTTCCATTAAATAAATATAATATTCACTATTCATTTATCCATATCCAAATATCTATTATCTATTTCCAATGATTCATAAATATCTAGTCAATATTCCTTTGTAACCCCCCTCATTATGTCATCTATATTTTTGTTCCATGCACATCTATTTACCAAAATTAAAAAATAATTGGAGACAATTATCCTTAGCCATTTGTAACCCCTAAAACTATTTTTAGCCAACTAATATTCCCCACTTTCTCTCATTCAATCTTAATCGTCCATTGAGATTGAATCTTTATCGTTCATCTGAAACTCGTTCTAAATCTATAAATATACCAATTGATCCTTCATTTCCATATGAATGAATGATCATTTTGTAGGAAAATATTATTTATTTGAGCACCTATGTTCTATCCAAGAGCACATCCAACTTATTTGAGGTTTAAACATGTGGTATTAATTTCATTATTTTTTTTGTAAATTTTCATAGCTCTTTGCTCTATCTAAGGCATTTCTCGATTTAGAATAGGATTCCTAAGTTTTCATTTTGTTTCCTATTTTGATTCTAAATTTGGAGATACAATAGTAACCTATTTTTTCCAAAGATAGTATCCTACTTTCCTCAAGGAAAATTTCTATTATTATGGCTTTCCTTTGATACTAGACCTTATTTTCTTCCCTTGAATAGTATCTTATTTTTTAGTGTAATTTTACCTTTGATTTTACTTTTGTATTCTAAAAAAATTAATAATTATGGTTATGAATCCCTAACAAATGCTACTCATTTGATTTTTTTTTCTTGTATTTTTCTAAGCGGGGAACTTATTGTGAGGAAGTGTATAGATTTAATATTTATATCCATATGTATTTTATGGATGCATGTATATTTGTTTTCATGCTAATTGTACTTGTTTTATTTTTACATGTATCTTAATTGTAGTAAGTTAAAGTTGGGAAAATGTAATGGAAAAATTTACACACCCTCTAGCTTGCCCCATTTTTCATCTTGGGCCCAATTTGATCATTTTTTCTTAAAGTAATTTGATTGACATAAAATAAATATTTTTGTATTTTTTTGTAGATAACCCAATCTAAGCTTTGTAGGAGTTAATGGTGACTCCCAACACCCCCAAGAGTAGTTGCTAAACCAAAATATCTTCCACAAGAGAAAATGGTAAGAATAGTTTGCTATGACAATGGATGCAAGATTACAAGATTGAATATATGATGTACATATGATGCCTTGCTTATAAAGGAAAGTTGTGAGTTATGATTAGACAAGTTATTGACATATGTCTTAATCCTATACAATGAGATGACTACCTCAAAAATATTAAATGAGCTAGGTAATAAACATTAAATAAAAGCCTAACTAGATAAGATACATAGGTAAAATTAATATGTATTTATAAGACCTATTAGACAAAGTTACATAGGTAAAACACAAGTATTTACACCAACATCCTCCTAAGTGCAACTTAGGGAGAAGATTATTATGCAAAGATGTAAATATGAACATGGGTCCTAGATATGAGGCCATCTTAGGTACACATGTACTGAAATGAAACTAATTCCCAAATATAAAAATGCAATGATTTAAATTGATTTCCACAAATTAATTCCAAAAAAAATTCTATGCACAAATTTTAACCTAATATTTAATTCCCAATTCAATAGTTTTAAACTAATTGAATAAATTAATAAACAATTGCATTCAAATATATTCAATCATGCCATAAATAAATTATTAATTCAATAAACTCAAATATTTAAATTAACTTTACTGCTCAAATACTTTATCAAGCATTAATACTTATCTTTGAAATGTGCAGGAGAAATCCCCAACTATTGCTGGAATGGTCCTTGGTTCAACCTCTTCCGTCTGTGAGTAGTCTGGGAGGAAAGCAGACTTGGCTGCTCTACACGAGTGCTGGTTCCACCGGAATAATGCTCAACACTCGTGCCACAAAACCATGCCCTGGCCAGGACTGTCCTGAGTGCACGCACTTGTACCCCAGGTTGGACACCCACTGTAGGAGTGCCCCTTCTCCGTCCTACTCATAGCCTGCTAACCTTGAAACCCTATTCCCACAATGTGCTCAACTTTATTTTCCTCTCTTTTTTTTCATGCCTCAATAATTTAGTTTTCATAGGTTTTATACAACACAAAGGGTAGTTCCAACCGACACACCCTTTTACAAATAATAATTACATCTCGTGAAAACTCTAATTATTATTTTATTGCATTTTATTTCTTGAACTATTACATTAGTTTTTACTTATTTACTTTTATTCTATTTTCTTTTTCTTTTTTTTCCATGGGGAAAAAGTCTCATAACAATTCTCCCCCTATTGTTTAGCTGCTGCCCTCAGTAGCTTGATGATTTTCTGCATCACACATACATATATAAAAAAAATAGCCTTTAGTTAAACAAATGAGGATATTGGTCTTTAATAAAATCAACATTTTCCCAAGTAGCACTATCATTATCACAATGACTCCATTTAATTTTTACTTCATTTATAACTTTTTCTTCTCTTAATTCATAGATATCTCCCTTTTTTTAATTGTATTTTAAGTTAAGTAATTACAGGAAAGCATTTTTTTTTTTCCCAATGACAAGAGTTGTACATACATAAATATTAGGAATTTACAATCAAAGAAACTAATGGTAGTCTATGTGTTTACTCGCATATATTTCAACCTTATCAATTTTCTCTCATGTTACCAATTTTCTTTAATATAGATATTTTAAATCTTATATATGTAACTTCAACATTAAATCTATAAAATTATTAAATCATCTGTTGAAATATCATATATCTAGTGAAACGACATACATATCCCATACTATGTAGTCACTCATTGATGAACTATATAATTGATATACTTCAAATATATTCTAAGATGATAATCATGTATTCTGGACTAAATGAGTATCCTCTTTTCCTATATGTCAAGTATAATTGAATGAAAACAAGTAAAAAGTATCCCTAAAAAGAGTTCATATCTTTCAATATATGCACAAAGTTATTGGGTTGATCAAGTCCAATAACAAGGTACAATAAAATAAAGCATGGCAATCTTTCTAGGTATCTTAACAATCATACATTGAGTACTTTCATAGAAAAACATTAGGTCTAATATTTCCTTCACTGTTAACACAAGGGAAAAATATTGGTTAAAAATGATAATTTGACTAGAATAGTGATGATTTGCATAGACTCATGTCCTATGATATGAGACTCGACAAGGCCATTGGGACCTCCAAATAATGAATAGAGGCAATGTTGTTTAAAGAAAGCAACAAAATTCATTCAATAATTTCTTCTGTTATGTTTTCCTTCATGTAAGGAGGTTCATCACAATAAATCTCTATATTAGTGATCCCAATAAATCATACAAAATCCTTTTGTCACACTTCTCAAGTTTTATCCACAAAGCAATCCAATATTTGTCAATATGACTAGGATACTATTATCTACAAAATATGATTAGGCTTGACATCTCTATAAATGAATTCTAACTTGTTAAGGTTTTTATGCATGTTTATTCATAAATTTCTCCTATAAAATATATAAATTATACCCCTATATATGAAAAAATCACATGCTAGTTTGACAATCTCTATCTTTGTTTTATTTGTGCCCTATATAGTATTTTATTGCATATCTGAAACCAATCATAAGAAATCACCCAAACCATATATCATGGTTTATTTAAGGCCAAGAAAATGTCTAACATACATAGTGTTCCCTAGCATAATAAAGTGGCTTAGTAATTATCCCTTTTTACAAAGGTTGTCTCTTATAATCATGAATCTCTCTTTTAAAAGAGTTTTATTAAATATTCTTCATTACTCTATTTTTATTTTATTTTAATTTAGGAACAAATATCTATTCAATAAAAAATTAGGGTTATCTCTCCCCCTATAAAACTTCAACATGTTTCCATGTTTAATCATAAAACATTATTCCATTCCAACCAATGTATTTAAACAACCAAATATTTTCAAGGTTCAAGATGTAGAGAAAAACTCACCTATGATTTTATATCCTATAAATATGTTATTCTCAACAATTTATTCTAAACATAATATTGTTTCTCTAAATTTAAAACATGAATCTAAGGACCTATGGGTTAAACATGAATCTAAGGACCTATGGGTTATGGGCCCACAATGTAAACTATATTAGACTTAAGTGATAAAATATAGGTGTCACTTCTTCTTTTCTTTTCTTTTCTTTCTTTTAAACTTGCAAAAGAAAACTCAAAAGATAAAAGGGTGAAACTAAGGTTTCAAAATGTGAATCAATTTAGAGGGTTAAATTTGCTACCAATATAATATGTAAAAATTTAGCGCGGAAGTCCCATACAGTGTAATTCCAATTTTAGTCCATTAGTCTACTATAATTTTCTTTATATGAAGTAATGATTTGTATTTAATCCCTATCGTGAAGATGGAGGAAATCTGTGTTGGCTGTAACTCGGTTGTAAAAAGCAAAAAAATAGTTTTGTCTTTCTAGAAGTGAATATTTAATTACAAACTAACTCTCCCAAAATTTATGAATGGTAACTAGAAGGTTAAATCATTAAGAAAATTAGTATAGAAGGTTTCTATTTTTCTCAATCCCAAAATAAATAGTTTATTAAATCTAGTAGCAAAAATGCAATGATAAGATTTAGTTATGAATTTACTATTTACTGAGTGAAGAAGAAAACAAAAATTATTAAATATCCAATTTGAAGTTTGATGTAAGTTCAAAACCCATAAGTTACTCCAAATAAAAGTAAAATAAATGTAAATTCAAAAACCATAAGTTACTCCAAATAAAAGTAAAATAAAATAGATTTGAGTGAAATTTTATTTTATTTTCTTTTTAAATTAATTTCTCGTGAAAATTTATAACTAACTTGAATCCATGAAACAAATTGTGAATAAAGAAATTGAAAAGTAAAAAGTAAATGAGTAATATTAGATGATGAAACAAATTATAAATAAAGAAATTGAAAGGTTAAAAATAAATGAGTAATTTTATTATTAAAATTTTAATTTAAAAAGAGTAAGTATCCTTATATTTTTTAACCTAGATATTTTAACCTTTTAAACCTAATGCATAATTGATAAATAAATCAAGAATAAATTTAAACTATTATAAAATCTAGTTTATCTATTTATTTAACTTTTGAACATAATAAATAATTGATAAAAAAAATATAAGAATCAATTTCAACTATTATAAAATCTAATCTATCTATTTAATATTATTATTATTTTTAATCTTTTGTTTTATATATATGTATATATATTTTCAAAAATAAATGCAACAAAATTAATTGATGACCAGAAAGACTCTGATACCAAATGAAATGAAACTAATTCCCAAATATAAAAATGCAATGATTTAAATTGATTTCCACAAATTAATTCCAAAAAAAATTCTATGCACAAATTTTAACCTAATATTTAATTCCCAATTCAATAGTTTTAAACTAATTGAATAAATTAATAAACAATTGCATTCAAATATATTCAATCATGCCATAAATAAATTATTAATTCAATAAACTCAAATATTTAAATTAACTTTATTGCTCAAATACTTTATCAAGCATTAATACTTATCTTTGAAATGTGCAGGAGAAATCCCCAACTATTGCTGGAATGGTCCTTGGTTCAACCTCTTCCGTCTGTGGGTAGTCTGGGAGGAAAGAAGAGTTGGCTGCTCTACACGAGTGTTGGTTCCACCGGAACAATGCTCAACACTCGTGCCACAAAACCATGCCCTGGCCAGGACCGTCCTGAGTGCACGCACTTGTACCCCAGGTTGGACACCCACTGTAGGAGTGCCCCTTCTCTGTCCTACTCACAGCCTGCTAACCTTGAAACCCTATTCCCGCAATGTGCTCAACTTTATTTTCCTCTTTTTTTTTTCATGCCTCAATAATTTAGTTTTCACAGGTTTTATACAACACAAAGGGTAGTTCCAACTGACACACCCTTTTACAAATAATAATTACATCTCATGAAAACTCTAATTATTATTTTATTGCATTTTATTTCTTGAACTATTACATTAGTTTTTACTTATTTACTTTTATTCTATTTTCTTTTTCTTTTTTTTCCATGGGGAAAAAGTCTCATAACATGTACAAATATAATCTCTCACAAATGAAGAAAATGTGAAAACCTAGTGGGATAAAACTCCTCTCCAAAAGATAGAAAAAGATACAAACAAGGATAATGCATGGATGAATCAATGATACCCCCTAAGGACTACATCCATTATGAGTAGATAATCAATGACCCCCCATAAGAGGGAAAGAGAGAGAAAATATATCCCCCCATAATGTGTAATATCCTACAAATATGGTGAGGGTTTGAAGACAAAACATGATGGAAAATGCCTACAAATAATGTTTCTCCCCTTGGGAAGAGAATAAACCAAGTGTAAATGCAATAATGCTTCCCATTTTGGATATGAATTGGTAGGAAGATGAACCCATATGTATGAAGAGTGTGTCTCTGAAATCTACTCATGTGTTTCCAAGTTCTTGGTAGATGGTGATGATGATGCAACAATCCAATCAAGTACATGCACAATCACAACAAAAGGTGACAATCTAGGAATAAATGGAAGCTAATTTTTAACTAACTCCAAAAATAAAGATGAGGTGATAATAATTAGCCATGAATATCATCAAATAGGAGAGATAAAAACTCAAATTGGTCCTCCAAATCTAAAATTTGAGACTCCATAAATAAAGATGTGATGTCTAATAAATATGAATCCCGATCAGGAAGATATGATATACTTTTTGTAATGAATTACTAGAAGTTCTCAATGAATCGTCAATAGAAGATGAATGTGTGATCTCAATTGGAGAAGTAGGAGTTGCAAGAGAAGTCTCTGGGTCATCAAGATGATCAAGTTCTGCATCATATTCAAACTCCTCTAAGGTGTTATAATCAAAGGGTAAATTGTCAACATCATCAAGTGGAATGAGAAAATTTGATGCAAGATCATCTGAGAATGGATGATTATGTGGATCTCCAAAAATCTCCCAAATTTTGATCCAAATTGTGCATGGCCACGAGATCCCTGAAATCCATCGATAGGTCTCTCTGAAGATGCTTACTGAAACTAGAACCAATCAATCCTATGATATGATTATTCTTATTATCCTAAACTAATTTATTCCATGTTGTCTCTGGATTAGGGATGAGTCCATAAAGATGAGGCAAAATGTCATAACCCTCTTCCTTAGATTATTTTAAAACCATTTTTGTTTATTATGACCATTATTATTATTTCAATAAAGATATTATAAACCATTTTAAAAAAAAATAATGTATTTAAATATTTTCAAAAATAATAAAAAAAACATAGTTATTAGCGTTACATATTAAATTTGAAAATATTTTAATGATACTCGTTACTTCTTTTAATATGGTTGAACAATTAAAACCTCTTCTTTTATGCATTAATGATTATAATGGTCGTAGAGCTAATATAATATTTCTAATTCGATCCCAATATGTATAACCCAATGGTTTTAATCTAAAACCACTAAAGGACAATTTTGAAATAATGAAAACATAAATACAAACCAAAGGTTAGATGGCAGTTACTTAAAAGATTAAAAGATTGCATGCATGCAATGGGGGAAACCATCGAGTAGAGGAATTGCATGGAGAAATGGGGGGAAAACGATTCCGTTCTTCCTCCTTATATGAGGGACAAAGAAGGAAGAAAAGGGGGGCTGTAAAATTGGTATCAGAGGTTCGAAGGAGTTTGGAATGGGAGAGCAGTGACGAGCAGAGAAGGGCAGAAGAAGTCTAGTTGGAGGTTGAAAGAGATCTTCAAGTATGCTATATGCGTTTACTTATACAGATGATGGGTTCTTAGTCTTTATTGTTTACCTAATGGGCTCAATTTTTTTCTTCTATTAGTCGGTCTGTAACTATCTGTTAGGCCTCTTTATCGGGTTTATGAATTAGTTCCTATAAAATGTGTATTCGGAAACCAGAGTAGATGCAGATATACGAACTTAAAATATTGAATATATATCGTTATAATTCTTGTGCTTAATAAGTCTTATGTCGATTGGTCTTGAAGTCTTGGAAATGTGCATCAATCTTCTGCATTCACTTTGATGTATTCTTTTTCTTTCTTTTAGCAGAATCTTAGCAGAAATGCTTTCAGTTGTGCCTTGCATAGCTTGGACGACTTCTTGCACCTTTGTCAAACTGGTTGCTAGTAAAATATAACCTATAATGTTAGATCATTTTGCCATGGCTATGACACGAAGAGACACATAGGAGTTTAACCATGCTATTAAGCCTTCTTCCGTTCTTAATGAAGTTAGTCTTTGAGGCCTCTGGTTTGCAATAATCATAGGTGAATAAACTTGCTAGAATTATTTTACTAAAACGTATGCATTAGCCTTCTCTATTGCAAGCATCCACATATTCACTCAAATCCATATTAGATGTTAGTGTGATTTCCAATCTTTGAGCATAGGATGCGGTATAAGTCTATTGACCATGCCGTCTATTAGTAACTTATTTTTGCCAAAGCTTTTTGATTTGCAATTCGGATTTGGACATCAAAACATACCTCCTCCAGGGATTAAATTTGACGGTCGACCTTGCCTGTCAACAATTTTTTTAATGACGGTTATCTATTCAAAGGTGCCCTTAAAACATTATGATACACCTTAGTGTAAGTAAAATTATATATAAATCAAATATATATATATATCATTATAATTCTATATAAATTTTGATAGTCTATCCAAAATCTCTCCTTTCATCTGATACAATCTTCTTAAAATTTTGATTGTATTTTAAGGCAAAAATCTCTCAATACGGTCATACGACCATCAAATTTAAGCCACGCCTCCGCCATAGAACTATTAATAAGTAGGATATTAATGATACCATAAGAAGTAATTCTGCCGAATATATCGATATCACTCTGAGTAATGACACCGTATAACCAACGTATTAGGCGTATATAAACTGCATTCCAGAAGAATTAAATAAGAACGGTGAAAATTGTGAAAATAGGCATACTACAGGAAAAAGAAAATAGCGATAATAAATAGGATATAATGTTAGAAGCGTTATTACGAATGGTTATTGTTTTTGTTTCAGTTTAACAAACTAGTAATATCTGTTGGTTACCATTATTATATTGTCTTAACGAAAGTAAATGAATATGTTTAAAATTCCTTCTTACGAAATATAGTGATTAAGTACTTCCACCATTTTTTTTTTGAATCGGCTATCATTTTGGGAAGAATATATATTTAGGAATTCCTATTGAAATAAAAAAGTGTTTCGCAAAGATGATTTGATAATTTAGCAAATAAGTTAGTTGATGATGAATTACTTTATATTGTTACCATTGAACATTCACTTTTACGCTTATAAAAGAATGAATAATTTCATCATATTCAATAATTTTATGCAATTATTTTAAACGAATCAAATTGAAAACATATTATGAATAGTTTTATTCTTATCATTCCTAGATACTAACCTTAATTTTATTGAATTCCACTTCGAACACCAGATAATTGATACTATGGATGTTTAATGATACTGTGGATGTTTAATTGATACTATGGATGTTTCAGAAAATGAATCAGAGATCATTGTTTCAAACCCACGTGGCTGTGTAAACTCAAACAATGTTGCTGAAACCATTATGGACAAATGTTAAAGAGTTGTTTTGGAGCACTATAGCAAAATTCTCAAACAAATTGAAAACACCAGCTTAATAATTGAAGATGTTGATGAACTAGAAATATTGCAAATGGAAGACATGTTGCAAAAAAAGTTAAAGAGGTGTATACAAAAAGTAGTTGCATTTCTAAAGTTTCTCAAAGAAGTATATCATGATCAGTTTGAAAATAAAGGGCGTGATACAGTTCTTATCAATGAAGAATTTGTCATGTATTTACACCATTACAATGAAGTTTTATTTCTATAGTCTACAATTTATTTTACCTTCAACAAATCTCTTATTTAATTTGATATACTTTCAAAATGGTTATATGACTTATGTATATTACTTATATGATAAATTATGATACTTATGCATTTTGTATTCAAATATATGTTGCATAGTTCAGAAGAAGGTTTTTATATACATTATAGATGGTTATATGGGTTTTGAATTACATTTATGACATGGATTATTAATGTTATGGTTTATGTACAAACATAGAGAATAAAAGATTTATATAAATTCGTACGAACATAGATTTATATTGTCATGAATAATATTTATATTATTTATAATGTAATAAAGTATGTGATGGATGGTTAGAATAAACATGTTTATATACTTTAACAATGATTATATGCCTTATAGGTTTTCATTGTATGATGGATAATTAGTGCTATGGTTTATGTAACTCTAATCCTAACCCTAATCCTACCCAAAACCTAACCCCATCCCTAACTATTATATACCCCTAACCCTAATCTTAATCCTAACCTTTAACCTACCCAAAAATATCATCCTCACCCTAACCCTATCATTGTCCCTAACTACATAATATACCCCTGATCATCATCATAATCCTTACCCTAATTATAAACCATAACCCTAACCATAATCCTAACCCTAACCCTAACCCTATTCATGATGTAAATCCTTACCCTAACTATAACCCTAAATATTAACCCTAACCATAATCATAACCCTAACCCTAACCATAATCTTAACCCTAACTCTAACTCAAAGATTTCCCCTAATTAAACCCTAACCCTAACTCAAAGGTTCAACCCTAATTGAACCCTATTTTAACCTTTACCCTAACCCTAATTAAACTTGAACCTTAACCCTAATAAAAGTTTGAACCTAACCATGTTTGACCCCTATTTCCATAATTTATATTAAATATACTAAAGGATTATTATTTATCTAATAATATAATAAAATAATATTGTATAATTATATATTAATTCATGTTATGTGTTGCATTGCGACTACTACTAGTATATATATCTTAATCTTAATCTACATAAATTATGCCAAGATATATCAAGGCGTTTAATTTTTCATCATTCAACTTTAATATATCTATATTAAAGTTGAATGATGAAAAATTAAACGCCTCGATATATCTTGACGTAATTTATATAGATTAAGTTTAAGATATATATGATAGTTTTATCACATTGTGAAAGGAAAGATTAGCTAAATAATAGTTTATGTATTTCAATAATTCATGGATTGTAATTTATGAAATTTGATTTAAGGATATTTAATGATGTTTTTTTCTTTTCAAAAGGAATATAAAAGTATAGATTTCATATCACATCTTTTTAAAATGGTAAAGTAAGAATCTTGTTTATTTCCAATGTTAAGAGTATTGGAAAATAAAATTCTAGTATTTGTAACACTTTTATTTCTTGAAAAAAGAAAATTAAAAAACTTGTAGTAGAAATACAATTTTTCTAGTAATGTGTCGTTTTATTTTCGAGAAAGAATGTAGATATTGTTTAAAACTTGAATCATGTTAGAGATAGCCCTTAATTTTTTTTATTGTCAAGAAAAGGGTATTGATTATTTGAAGAAATTATGGGAGGGAATTGTTAAAATTTAAAATATGAACGTCTCTATTGGATGGCTTGTGCCAATAGTTTAATTGTTTAATTTGGAATAAATTTTTTTTATTGGATGGCTTGTTGCCAATAGTTTAATTTTTTAATTTGGAATGAAAACTTCTCTATTGTATGGCTTTCCACCAATAGTTTAATTGTTTAATTTGGAATTAAAACTTCTCTATTGGTTGGATTGCCACCAATAGCTTACTTGTTTACTTCCTACTTTATTTTCATACAATTAGATTTCCCATACACCATATGCTCTCACCTCACCTCTGTGAGGACCTTGTTAATTAGAAAGTGGATGAGAATGTTATATAAGTTCTTTTATTATACATTCAATAGGAGTCAACTATCAACTTCCATACATTATATGCTCTCACTTTATCCTAATGAGAATCTTGGTGATCAGAAAGTGGATAGGATTTGTTTACTTCTTTACTCATTAGAGGTAAAACTAAACAAGAATTGAAACTGTTGATGCCAAAATTTGGCAAGGTAACAACCCTTTTACAGGAAACTCAGTTTATGGTGGACCTATTGCGCTAAATTGAGTGACTTCCGAATTTTAAAGAAGCCAACTTCTTTTGTAATTGGGTTTGGAAAGGGAAAAAGAAATAGATATAAAAATAAAAGTCTAACCTAAGGTGATGCACCAAGACTTAGATAATAGGCACGATAAATTACAGATCTAAGGCCCTGGTTAACAATTTGCGATGTCCTATAAAAGTAGAAACCAAAGATTAAAGTACAAACAATTCATCCATTGACATAAAATAACTTTGCATACATATTTATTGATAAGAAGAGTCACATGACATGATCTAGGCTAGCAAACTTGCATTCAATTTATAGAAGTTGGGTATGTGCAGGATCAACATGGAAAAAAAGCCCTTAAGTGGCAATGAAAATTCAGAAAAATCAGAGTTAGGCAACTTGACGTAAATTTTTTAATATGTTATTTATATTATTTCAAAAATATGTAAGAATCTAGAATCTGTCGCAAATTGAATGTGGTTTCTAAACTACTAGGTTTATTTTTCTAAAAAAAAATCTATTTGGTGAAAAATTGAAATTTCAAATGCGAGTACTTAAATTTGAGGGAAAAATAAGAAGTAGGTGTCTATTTGACCACTAACCATAATAAAAATCATAATGTTTTTTATAAGATTTTAGATATAAGTAGAGGACTCATGTCCGATGTGATGAATATTTTTTGTATTTTTTTCCAAGTAAATAATTAATTATGAATTTTTTATTAAATTTTTTTAAAAAATATAAACTCGTATGTTTGACCACCTTAACTTGGTCAAAACTTCATGAAATTCATTTTTTTTTTTTTAATCCTATAGTATGTGAAGCATAGAATGTGACACATGTTTTGATTCAAAAAATGTGATACCGCTTTGAAAGCATAGATGTTTTCAATTAGGGTATCAATTAGGACTTTAGTCTAATTCTAATAGAAAATAAATAATAATAATTTATTAGATTCAAACTAAAGTATAATTTATATTGGTGGAAAGCTGAGAAGCTCCTTTACAAACCCTTTGCGTTTCATCAATTTTAGGTAAAAAAAAGTTGTCATCCATATGGGCGAAGTCTGGAAAAGCAAGGTAAGTTGTTAAACACGTTTTTTGTGTTGACTTCTTAAGATTGGAAGGTCCGAAACAAATTCCGAAGCAAGCTCGAGGCTAATCTGTAGGCATTAAATTTTATGTCAGAAATATCAGATATCCGATTTGAATCCGATATCCGATATGTTCTATATAGAGTTGCAAAAATGTTATACAATTTATAATATATGATTTAAAAAATGCAATAAAGTTTATAATTTAATATATGATATAGAAGATAGTTTATAATGAAATATATAATATACAATTTAGGATAATCTCTTACCAAATTATGTATTTAATATATAATATATTATATTATTATGTATAATATTTAAATATTATTTCTATATTCTATTTAATGTATAAATATTTAAATATATATATATTACTAATATATAAAATATTTAAATA
>VDFB02058242.1:621665320-621860938 GCA_007258455.2 Sequoia sempervirens
GAGAGAGAGAGAGAGAGTTCAGGAGGGGAGAGAGGGAGAGAGAGAGACATATAGGAGTGAGTGAGAGGGAGAGAGAGAGACTTGAGAGACAAAGGGGGAAGTGAGGGGTAGGAGGGTAGGAGGGAGAGACTTGAGAGGGAGAGGACTTGAGAGAGAGAGACTTAAGAGTGACATATAGGGGAGAGTGAGGGGGGAAGTGAGAGGGGAGGAGGGGAAGAAGGGGAGAGTGAGGGAGAGATAATTAGGAGGGGGAAAGGAGAGGGGAACAATGAGAGAGAGAGAGGGAATAAAGAGAGAGAGAGAGTTAATAAGGAGGAGGGAGAGGGAAAGAGGGGAATAAGTGCAAAGAGAGAGAAAGAGTCTAATAGGAGGGAGGAGGGAGAGGGAGAGGGGAAGAAGTGGAGAGATAGAGATGCCTAATAGAGGGGGAGGAGAGAGATAGTTCAATAGGGAGGGGGAGGGAGAGGGAGAGAGAGAGACACAGGAGTGAGTGAGAGGGAGAGAGAGAGTTCATTAGGAGGGGGAGGGAGAGGGAGAGAGAGAGACATATAGGAGTGAGTGAGAGGGAGAGAGAGACTTGAGAGAAAGACAGAGGGGGGAAGTGAGAGGGGAGGAGGGGTAGGAGGGAGAGACTTGAGAGGGAGAGACTTGAGAGAGAGAGACTTGAGAGTGACATATAGGGGAGAGTGAGGGGGGAAGTGAGAGGGGAGGAGGGGAAGAAGGGGAGAGTGAGGGATAGATAATTAGGAGGGGGGAAAGGAGAGGGGAATAATGAGAGAGAGAGAGAGAGTTCATTGGGAGGGAGGGAGAGGGAAAGAGGGGACGAAGTGGAGAGAGAGAGAAAGATTTCATTAGTAGGGGGAAGGGAGAGGGAAAGAGTTCATTAGGAGGGGGAGGGAGAGGGAGAGATAGAGATAGTTCATTAGGAGGGGGGATGGAGAGGGAGAGAGAGAGAGAGACACATAGGAGTGAGTCAGAGGGGGAGAGAGAGAGAGAGTTCATTAGGAGGGGGAGGGAGAGATAAAGATAGTTCATTAGGAGGGGGAGGGAGAGGGAGAGAGAGACATATATAGGGGTGAGTGAGAGGGAGAGAGAGACTTGAGAGAGAGACATAGGGGGGGAAGTGAGAGGGGAGGAGGGGAAGAAGGCGAGAGTGAGGGAGAGATAATTAGGAGGGGGAGGGAGAGGGAGAGAGGGGAAGAAGTGGAGAGAGAGACAGTTCATTAGAATGGGGGAGGGAGAGATAGAGATAGTCTAATAGAGGAGGGGAGATGAGATCATTAGGAGGAGAGGGAGAGGGAGAGAGAGAGAGACATATAGGGAGAGAGGAGAGAGAGAGAGAGAGAGAGAGAGAGGCAAGGAGAAGGAAGAGGGAAGAAGGGAGAGTGAGGGAGAGAATTGTAGGGGGAAGGAGAGGGAAGAATGAGAGAGAGAGTCTAATAGGAGGGGGAAGGAAGAGGGAAAGAGGAGGAAGAAGTGGGGAGAGCAGAGAGAATTCATTAGAGGGGGAGGGAGAGGGGAAGAAGTGGAGAGAGAGAGAGGCAAAGGGAGAGGGTGAGAGAGAGGGAGAGGGAGAGGGGGAGAGAGATAATATTTAAATATCTTATATATTAGTAATATATATATTAACTAAAATATAGAAATTTAATATTTAAACATATTATACCAAATAATATAATATATTATATATTATATAGTTTTGTAAGAGATTATATATATTAAATTATAAATAATATTGTATATTCTAAACTAGATATATTAACATAAACTATAAACTATACACTATTTAAAAATCATATATAAACCAAATCATATATTATAAACTAAATATATTAAAATAAACTATAAACTACAAATGAGATATATTGAATATGTTATAAAGTCTTGAAATTTTTTAAAATGCTATGTTAACAAATCGGATATCCGATTCAAATCGGATATCCGATTCAAATCGGATATCCGATTCGGATATCCGATTCGGATATCCGATTTGAATCGGATATCCGATATGTCTGACAAAAAATTCATTGCCTAGGGAATAGGCTCGGGTTTGCTTTGGTTTTTGGTTAGGAGATACCAATCTTAAAAAGTCAACACAAAAAACGTGTTTAACAGCTTACTTTGTTTTTCCGGACTTCGCCCATGTGGCTGACAACTTTATTTTTAGCCAAAATTGATAAAATGAAAAGGGTTTGTAGAGGAGATTCTCAGCTTTTTGCCAATATAAATTATGTTTTATTTTGAATTTAGTAGATTATTATTATTTATTTTCTACTAGAATTATGACAAAAGTCCTGATTGATAGGCTGATTGCAAAACATTTATAACTTTCAAACGGTATCATATTTTTTGAATACAAAACATGCGTCACATTCTATGCTTTGCATACTATAGGATTAAAAAAATTAATTTCATGAAATTTTGACCAAGTTAAGGTAGGTCGATAATGAAGCTTTATATTTTTAAAAGTTGTAATAAAAATTATAATTAATTATTTACTTGGAAAAAATTACAAAAAAGAGCCACATCCGACATGAGTCCTCTACTTATATCTAAAACTTGCTAAAAAATATTATCATTTTATTATGGTTAGGGTATGTAGGTACACCCACTCTTATTTTTTCCCTAAATTTAAGTACACTGCATTGAAATTTCAAATTTCACCAAATAGATTTTGTTTCTAAAAAGTTAAACCTAGTAGTTTAGAAACTACATTCAATTTCCCAGATTCTATTCTTACATATTTTTGAAATAATATAGATAACTTATTCAAATTTTTACGTCAAGTTGCCTAACTCTGATTTTTCTGAATTTTCATTGCCACTTAAGGGGGCTGTTTGGCATACCATGATCCTGCACATACCCCTATAATTGTTAACATTGTCGCCTATGTGCTTTCACTCAATAGAATTCGATAGTATGAACCATGTTATCGAGGATCTTGGAAGTTAATAATCTCTATATATGTTGGAAAATGCAGATTGAGTAGTAGCAAAAGCTTACTTAACATACCACACAACAAACAATTTAATAGAAGCACAAGGGGAAAATAGTATTAATTCTTCAACCTGACCTTGTTATCCATTGTCCCCCAGCAGGATTGTATGTACTTATTCCTATTACATTTCCAAAGTGGATAAATGAGTACAATGCATGATGTATACTTTTAGTGCCACAAACACAAAACAATATTTTCAGGTAGCTTTGTCTACATGCAACAATTGGTTGACAAGAATCCTTTTTGCTCATATTGTCAATCTCAGCCTATGGTATTTAAATGTTTTGTGTTATTGGATTCCTTTGTTGCTATGTACTTCTAAGCGACTGATTTTTTTTTCCAAAGAACAAATGATTTTAAAAGCTATTCAGGTAAACATGAATCAAGTGGCACTTAGAGAATAGTTTGACAAATCTTTTCTGTTTATAGAGAGTCGGGGAAATGCAAAAGCATTATTTGATCAGAGAAGATCTATGGCTTTTCTTATTTGTGGGAATAGCTTTTAAAATCATTTGTGTATAGACAATTTGAGGGACATACAAAGGCATAGGTCCATTGAACAAAAGTGAAGGCATAGATTGATTAAATAATTTTAAAAAGAGATTGAAACTCAGAGGTGCAGCCACACAGTGCATATATGCAAAGCGAATGCATTAAATAGCATGTGGGTCGATGGAAAACTGTTGAAATGGCTTGGTGGACATGTATAACCAGGCTGCTTTGTCCATTAGCTATAGACTTAAGTCAGCTGTTAAGCATCACTATTACTTTGTGCATATTGTTTTTCTATCCTAGAAGTCTCTGTTCTGGGAGAGTTTATAGCGATTAAGCAAAATTTGTTATAGTTATAGTATCCAGAACCAGAAACGAGTTACTTGAGGCAATAAATAGCTTCTTTCCTCAGTTTCCTTTTACTTTAGAGGTTTAAAGCACATAGTGAAATTGGCAATGGGAGCAAAAAAAAAACTATGCTTAAAGTCATTTTGCATGTAAGCAAGACCATGGAAAAATATTGCATCATGTCTATGAGGGACATAGTACATCATTCATTGTACTCATCTGCCATGTCAGCTTTTGAAATTAACTTTGTAGGCTTTTATTTGTAAAACAGGAAGATTAAACATATGTTAATTTGCAAACTGCATAGCAACTTGCCACAGCTATAAACAGTCCTATGAAAAAAATTGCCTTAAATGCATATAGGTAAAAACCAGTTGACATAGAACAAAGACCTATGGCTCTAAACGCTATTTGAAACTGTAAACAGGGTTTAAAAATTATATGCTAGCAGTTCATTCTATTCTATGGATATTGTATAGAGGAAGTATAACATACTAACACATTAGCAAAACCTGTTCTATTGCTCGAAGACAAATTACTATTGCAATTGTGGATAATGCATTTTCTTGTTTGTATATATGGAAACAGTCCTCTAAATCATTTATGTTCAAAGAAATGAGGAATACAAGATGAAAAAATGAATACATGGAAAAGAACTTTATGTAGTTATTATATTGAAGAATTTCAATTGCATTTCTAGAAAAGCAAAAAGACAAATTGGAAAACTGACCTTGTAGTCTGCTATCGAATGATCAAGTATACTTGTACAAATGTACAAAGTGTGATAGGGACAAGAAATTTTTCCTAGTATAGTTTGTGCGTGATTGTTTAAATACAGTTGAAAGCATTGAACCCTGTCACAAGGACAAATTAGACAAATGAGTATAGTAAGTGACATATACTATGTTATTCATAAAAAGAAAACATAATTCTTATGTGGATTCATTCAAACGAGAAACAATCCAAATTAGAACTTTTGTTTCTTAAAATACAAATTGCATTTTTTATTAATTTTGAAATACTTGTTGCTATTTGTGTACCCTATAATATAGAACATTTTTTGCATATGTATGCACCAGGGTAATTCTGTTATTGCAATGGTGGCATAAGCTCTTGAAGAGAAATCAATGGAATAGATTCCATATTTGCTTAAGCACCTAAAAAAGTGTTAATAGGCCACCACAACTAATCAATACCAAAGCAAAAAACAACAGTGGCTTGTGCTACCACTGTTAAGTTATGGTAAAAACAATTTCTACCTATTGTTTAATTCCAAACTAGCTATAACTTAATAGTGAAAGGGACATAAATATTGATTTTCTAACTAAATGAGGTCATTTCATTTCCATGTGCATAAGTTTATTTTGTACCATTATGTAGCATTTACTATTACTTGTGCAATGAAGCCACATGCAAGTAGAATTCATAACTCATGGCATTTAGATACACCCAAGGAGAAATACAAACCAAGGTTGTTGGCATCCTGATAAGAAAGATGATGAGATACATCCAATTAATGTATGCCACAACATCTTATTCAATGAAGATGATTTGGATAGAAATGTTACAAATCAGAATCCTTATTGGTGTTTGAGTAATCCTCTTTTTCAAGACTTTTCAAGGAAATTGTATGCCAATACTATTAGTGAATTAGTGGAATTAGATCTTTTAATTGACTTTGTTTGATTGGTCAAATGTGCACAAGGATAGTTATAATTATTTCTTTGTTTTAATTATTATGTATATAAATACTATTCAACAGTTATGTAATTAATTAGATATGAAATGACAAAAGGAAAAAGAAAATAAATTAATTAAGATAATTTGATTCATTAGTTAATAAAGTGAATTATCGTGTAAAAGTAAAAAAATTAGAAGTTGCGAAAAAAGGCCTCTTTGCTTTATGCTTTAATGACAACGAGAGACATGAAATCAAGTGTGGAGTTTAAGCTTATATCTGTAAATTGCATTAGCCTAATAGTTTGTAAAGTGCTTTTAACACATTGTGCTCATATTGTTTGTAAGGTCCTATTATGGGACATGGTAATAGAACAGTGGCTCTAAAACTTGCACTATGGAACAGTTTTGCAGTAATTGAAGATATGCAGTCTTTAGAGAGCTCATAAGCGCCAAGTTATTGTTAAGATGTCACATTCTACATTGGACAAAAGACAATTGCTTGCCCAAGGGACTAGTTTCTGAAGTATAACATAGGTTGAGCACTATGAACCCCAATGTACCTATGGACATTAAAATAAAAGAAAACTGATGAAAGAAACTTTTTATTGCCTGGAGTAGCTTGTTTGCAAGTGTCCTTTGTTGGAATCATGACAACCTTTTCCCTGTCACTGTAAACTGTTTTGTAGAAAAGACATATCGACACACATTTATGTATACATATGTATATATATATAGATACATCCATGTAAAGACAGATTAATGCATCTATGGACACAAGCATATATGCATCCATATGATCACATGTGTATACACATAAATGCATCTATACATACATACATATATGCATAAACACATATATGCATAGATATATCTAGAGTCAGATGCATGGATGCATATATGCATCTACAAAGGTCTACATAGATATGCACATAGGTAAATGCACATGCACATAGAAACATGCACACATACATACATGCACTGACACATCAAGCAGAAAGTGATTGTGATAGGGAACTAAAGTACTATGAAACACAGCCCCACGATGCACTTGAATAGAAAGGAACTGTGGAGAGTAACAAATTATCATGTCAAGTAACTCATTTCTAGGTGTGGGGCTTGCAACCGTAACATCTCCTGCTTAGTGGCTACAAACTCTTCCTCATAACAAGGGCTTACAAAACACAAAAAAACAACACACGCAAAGTAATAGAAATGCATACCAAGTAAATCAACTCTATATTAAACGACCAAAGTACCTTGGCCATGCATGGCCTCCAAGTGGCTCAACCGCCTTTACCTCGAGCCAAATGCCATTCAATGCATTTAATTTTTTTTTCATGCATCATGTACGTCTACCCGCCAGTTTGATAAACTATGCCTTTGCTTAATTTTTATTAATCAATTTATGCGCTCGCTATTTCCTGATATTTTAATGCATTTAATCTGCATTCATGGATTACGTACCTCTAGCCACCACCTTTTAAACTATGCCTTTGCTTAAATTTATTTAATCAATTTTTTCATTCGCATTATCCCAAATGTTTAAAACGAAAATGATTTATAAAGCTACTCAGACGAATAGAAAAATAGATAAATGCTAATTTTCCAATATATAAAATAGCTCTCCAAATTCAAACTATACAAAAAAAAAGCAATATGTTAAATGGCGCAATGTGATTGGTTCATGCTGCCAGTTAAATGCATTCCAAGCGAATGCATAAGTATTTCTGCCTACTAGCAGGAACTAATAAAAGCATTTCAACCAAATGCATAAGTATTCTTGCCTTGACACGAGGACCCAATAAAATTGTCACTATAGAAAAACAGTTTATCCAAGTGAGTGCTATTAGGGTTGTTATCTTCAATTTCAAACTTCTTTGACGTTAATGCATTTTGTTTGGTAGTAGAACATGGAGTTTCCTTTTTAAATGGGAATCTGGAAGAAAATGACATATACAAATAAGATTAAGCAAAGGCATAGGCTAGAAAACTGACAGCTTTTATCAATAGAAAGGGGACATTTACAGTGACAGAGCAGAAGCTCTTGTGCTCGTTGAATGAACACCAAGAAACAAGTTACTCAAGGCAACAAATGGCTATTTTTTTCTATGTTGCTTCATTATAATATCCCAAAAAAGCAAGTTGGGTTTCACAATGCATGAAAACACATTTGTGCAAACAACTGCCAAAATTATAATTGCAATGGATGACAATGATGGTGTAATGGACACTAATAGTGCAAACATGGTTCTCTATAGGCTTTTGCAATGCATTTTAACTATATTGCTGTTTTGCATCGAGCTTAAAGAACCACTGCAATTATGGTTTTGAAATAGATTTAAATCAATGGATGTAAGTCAAGAAAGGTTTCCAGTTACACTTAATACTTGAACCATGAAGCATCATTGATTGAAGCTATAGCAAAAGTGCAAACAGGGACACGTAAGCAAATTCAACAATGACATCATCAAACAAGGATTTGTTTGCTATCACTATGACTAACTATTGAACTTAATTGACTCATTAGTCAAACAACTTTATTCATTACTGACCTAACTTGTCTGAAAACTATCTTGTTAAACTGATTAGTTAATTTCATTAATGAGTAAAGGATAGAATTGGCTTAATTTGCACAAGCTAACTGTAAAATTGAAATAAAACCGAAAGCAATAGAATAAGCAAATCGCTTTAACATACACGAAGAGATACAATTAATATGAACAGCTATAGGCTATTGAATATTTGTAGCATAAGGAACAGAAAGGAAGATGTTGCCAAAGATTTTGCAATTTCGGTCTACAGTTGCATTTGCTTCATTGTCTATAAAGCCTTTTCAAGAAGTTCCTTTTTTTTTTGCATATGAATGGCCATGATTGGTTTAATTGATTTGGTGTACAAAGATGTTTTATAATTAACCATAATTAACTTTTCATCTAAGCTTCTATGTATCCCTGTATGCAACTGCGTATACATGCGTCCATGTATTTTTTGGATGTGCCACTATAGTCGTGCACCAATTTACTTTGTTATATGGCAATCACATATAGTAACACTAATAAGCTCCTTCACTGTACATAGCAACTGTTTTCATCAATGCCAGGTTGAGCTTATATGTATCAAGATACATATATATGCACGCTAAGAAGTACTGAATTATGGTCTCTATTTTCCCATTTTCATAGACACGTTACTATTGCACTCAAATGTGTAAAGCATTTGTGTCCAAAGAAATTAGATAAAGGAATGGCAATATGTTACACAACCCTGTCTTATGCCTTCATAGTAGTTTTTTCATTGCATTTCAAGCAAACCATAAACTAGAATTTTATGCATATAATTTCATCCATGGCATTTACAGCTTTTCCAATAATTGGCCATGACCAACCATAGAGCACAATTAATTCATCAGCAAACTAGATTGATTGCTTACTGAATTAGCTTGTTCAAAAGCTATCATGTTAAGCCAACTAGCTAATACACCACATTTAGTATGAAAATTAAGCCAATTCTATCATTAATCATAGTGATAGCAAACAAGTGCTTGTTAGATGGTCTCATTGTTGAATCAAGTGCAAGATTGACTTGTTTGTTAATTGACTTTGATTAATGGTTCGGAGGCAGATGAGACAAATTAAATTGTCATCAGCACAATGTAAGATGGACTTATTAGCTGCTATGCCACATATACTATGACACTTGAGCTTTCATGAAATCACCTCACACCAGCTCCATCAAATCATGGAAGGGTTATTCAGTGGCTTCACGTATGGTCCCCCTGCCATTCGAATGAGAGCAGAAAAGTAAAGGAATAAAATGTAAAGAGTGAATCTGATTAGGATGTTGAAAGACTTGTTAAATGAGAAATGGAAACTAAAACATTGAATTTGAGTTTCCATTATCTATTTTTGTTTACTTCTTGACTACTGTTTTATTAAACTGCAGATTGTAAAACACATGGTGTTGTAAAAACAACAACTCACTGACAGTTGTAACACACAACGTGTTGTAAAGTATTTTGTATTACTCTTGATTAGTTTTTTATTGGAATTATTTTGTATTGCTATAATTACTTTATTACTTTCTATTACTGTATTTCAGTATGGACATTTCAAGGTGAAGAACATGAGACATATGCAATGCAATATCACAAGGTTTAATTACCAAGGTATGAATGAGCAAGAACTTTTTAGTAGATAAAGGTCATGAACGTTGAACTAATAGTATCACAGTCACCACAATATTTAAGGAAACCTATGCTCAACACTCTCTTTTCCATTATCAATTGTATTCCCAATGTCATCCATGAAGAATATCCTCAAAGATATAGAATACATGGATGCACAGGCTAAAGAAGTTCTTCATGGATCAAAGATATGCAGTTCATTGATGAAAGAAATGGAAATCATGGATCAAAGCAATGGCTAATAGCAGGTTCTAGAGGTTGACAAAGTTCTTCATGTATGAAATTGGGAATAAAATTGATAATGGAAAAGGGAGTCTACACCATAGGTTTACTTAAATGTTGTGGTGACTGTCCTACTATTGGTTCAATGTTCATGACCTTCATCTACTCAAAGGTTCTTGCTTGTTTTTCATGCAATATAGATTTTAGTGACTAGAGATGAATTGTGATTACTTTGAGCATTTTATTTTTTGTTATTTTGCAGGTTTGTGTAGTCACAGGAGATGTTGTTGCTGCAGAGTCAAGACCTGGGAATAAGCTACTTGACACATGTACCCATACACTATGACATTTGAGATTCACATAAGTCTCATGCACACAAATCTGTTATCATGGTAAAGGCATGCAAACACTGATGTTCCAATTCCATGGGGTAATGCTATTTCCACTTGTCCAAGTTCATTTCATTCCATTATCAAGAACCAATAATTAAATGTTTAAACCAGGTACATGTAAACAACAATGGAAGAAAGGTTTCATAATGCTTTAAGACATTGTTATACTGTCATTATAAATTCATATTTTAAGCTACTTTTAGTATTATTTATTCGAGCTTGTTGTTGAAAATGCAAAGGTTTCATCTGTGTTTGAGCTTTTCCATTGGCATAAAAGCATAAAGGGTAGAGGGGTTCTGTTAAAAGTTGTGGTTGTTGTCCTCATAGGCATAAACCCGTATTTTAAACTACTTTTTTACTTCATGCATGTAAGTCGATAGTGTGTTGCTTTTAGCTATTCCATTGTGATTAAAGCATAAAGGAGAGATGGGTTTTGTTAAAAGTCATGGTTGTTGTCCTCGTAGGCATAAATCTGTATATTAAACTATTTTTAGTATTATCTATTCGAATTTCTTGTGGAAATGCAAAGGTTTCATCTGCGTTTCATAGGTATTATGTAGAAATCCTCTTGTTCATTTTACTTCATTCATGTGAGCCCTATAGAATTTGTATTTTTCTAATTGTTGCAAAGTGGTCCCATAGAGAGGACTTTGGAACCAAAATTATGTCAACATGTACGATAATGAGAGCTTTTCAACAATTAGTTAACAGTGTGTTGCTTTGAGCTTTTCCATTGTCATAAAAGCATAAAGGATAAAGGGATTCTGTTAAAAGTCGTGGTTGTTTCCCTCATAGGAATAAATACAAACAATGAGAGCATAAAGAATACAGTAGAAACCTTTTTCCTGCCAGCAAGCATAAAAATTCTGTTAGATGTAGTCGTTACTGTTTTTGTATCTTGGGGTTGTAAAAAACTATGTCAAGAAATGTTGTAGAATCCAAATTACAATGTTGCCATAGAGCAGTTAAGTAATATTGATTTTCGCTTTTTAGTCTGTACGATACAAGGAATCCAAGTAGGGTTTCATAGTGCTATAAGGCAATTGTATACTTTGATTATAAATTCGTATTTTAAACTACTTCTAGTATTGTTTATTCAAATTTCTTGTTGAAATGCGAGGCTTTCATGTGTGTTTGATAGGAATTATTGTTTTTAAGATGTTGTGACATACATTAATTGGATGTATCTCAGCATCTTCCTTATCAGGATGCTAACAACCTTGACTTGTATTTGTCCTTGAATGTATCTGGATGCTATGAACTATGAATTCTACTTGCATATTGCTTGGTTGTACAAGTAATTCTAAGCATTATAGAATGGTAGAAACCACAACTCATAGTATTCATATACACCCATGCACAAATACATGGTATTCAACACATTAACACAGACATGGTTTTATAGGGCTAATTTGTTAGTTGCCTTTGATTAATAGTTAAAATGCACACAAAGCTAATTGCAACCATTTCTTTCTTTGAATTTCTAGGTGCTTAAAGCCTAACTAGCAATTGCCTAATTATTTAGATATGGGACAATACAAGGATGACTAAGGAAATATGAACTTGCCTAAATGATCATGAATGATAGAGCTATTTGGTAAAATGCTACATATACTATGACATTTAAGCTTCAAAGACTGCCAATGAACAACAAAAGCTTCAAAACTCTCAGTTAACATGTAAAGGGCTGAGAAAAAATGATCTGCTAACTGAATGGGGTCATTTTACTTCAATTATTTAACACTTATTCTTAATTGTTTAATCACAATATGACTGGATGGCTAGCTGGCTCCATCCACAAAAAGCATTTTAAGCAAATGCAACAGTAATCTGTTATATACACACATACATACATGGCAACATAGATACATGCATTCATATATACATAATTACATGCACACATATATACATGCAAACCTGTATGCATGGATGCATAGAAAGACTATGTTTCATGGGATTATTGAAGAGTTAACTTGCTTTCTATATGTTTCCATATTTTGCATCTGCGCCTATGAGGACAATAACCACAATATTTGATAGTATTCCTCTATGCTTAATAGCAGCTCATTAGTTCCAAAGCTCTCTCTATAGGACAACTGTACATTGCCTACAAGACTCAGATGAATCCTTTGTATTTGAAGCAAAGATTTGAATCAATAACACTTAAAATGATCTAAACTATGACTTTACAATCAAAGTATCCAAATGCATTGTAACAATGCGAAACCCAAGTTCCATTTAAGATGTACAATGAAAGTAAATAGAAGGGAAAATGCATTTGCTTTAAAGTTTCTACAGCAATTTCAACAGGTTGTCTAGCCATTGTTGAAAATATGGTTTTCTATCAGCATAGTCCTTCAACCTTCTTTAGGTCTAACTGCTACTTTGTTAATTGACTTTGATTAAAAGATAAAAATATGAAATGTGGCCAAGGATAATTATAGAGAAGTGTACGTTGCCTCCAAAATTCAGATGAATTCTTGGTATTTCAAGGAAAGGTTTGAATCGATAACACTTAGAATGATCTAAACTATGATTTTAGAATCAAAGTATCCAAACGCATTGCAACAATGCAAATCCCAATTTTTATTTAAGATGCACAATGGAAGGCCAAAATGTGAAATGTGGCCAAGGATAATCATACCTTTTTTTATCTCTTTTTTATTGTTATATATTCAAAGACTAATTAGCAATCCAAATAGTCTCGCCTCTAGTCAGATGCCATTAAATGCATTGATTTTGAATTAATGAATTATGCACCTTTAGCCAATAGTTTTAATCAAAGCTTGCATATGGATTCATAATCAAACTCGTAAAATTTGAAAAGGTAAATTTTTTGAAACAAAGATCTACTTTTGAACCTCAAATGCTTAATTTTTATGAACCATATAGCATATTCCACTCATAGTACCCATTTGCAAAGATTGTCCTTGTAACAAAAAGCAACGATATGATTACAAGTACAATCAATATAGTGAGAATCTTGAATTAACCTTTTTCTCTGTTTACTATATGCAATTGTAAACAAAAGAGAAGGTTCATTCTAGAAACTCACCTTGAACTAGTCGCTTGAAGAATTTGCCATAGCCGGACCGCTACACGACCTCTTTTCTTCCAACGAAAAGCATTGCACCATGTAAAAAGCTTTCATTAGAAAACAAAAACCATGTATTTGTTTTTTCTAAAAGAATAGCAATTTATAGTACTCCTACTGCGATGGATACTAATAGCAAAAACCATTTTAAACACTATCAAGCATTTTTCTAGGTTCAAGAGACACAAGTATAAATGCAAACAAGATTAACTACACAAGCTAATTGTGATAGGTTATTGGACCACAAATCTTCTAGCAATGAATTTGACTGCTCTTTTCCATGAAGCCTAAAACTGTTCTATCAAGCAATATTACTTAACTGCTCTATGGGAACATTGTAATTTGGATTCTACAACATTTTTGGCATAGTTTTTTATAACCCCAAGATACACAAATAGTAAAAACGACATCTGACAAATTTTTTATGCTTGCCGACAGGGAAAAGGTTTCTACTGCATTCTCTATGCTCCCATTGTTTGCATTCATGACTACAAGGACAAGAACCACGACCTTTAATAGAATCCCTCTATCCTTTATGCTTTCATGACAACAGAGAAGCTCAAAGCAACACACTCTTGACTCATTGTTGAAAAGCTCTCATTATCGAACACATTGACATAATTTTGGTTCCAAAGCCCTCTTTATGGGACCACTTTGCAGCAATCGAAAAGACACAAACTCTACAGGACTACATGCATGAAGGAAAATGAACATGAGGATTTCTACATAATACCTATCAAACGAAGATGAAACCTTCGCATTTCAACAAGAAATTCGAATAAACAATACTAAAAGTAGTTTAAAATACGAATTTATAGTCAAAATATACAATTGCCTTAAAGCACTATGAAACCCTACTTGCATTTCTTGTATCCAATAGAATAAAAAGCGAAAAGCAATATTACTTAACTGCTCTATGGGAACATTGTAATTTGGACTCCTCAACATTTTTGACATAGTTTTTTATAACCCCAACATACAAAAATAGTAACAATGACATCTGACAGAAATCTATGCTTGCTGATAGGTAAAAGGTTTCTACTGTATTCTTTATGCTCCCATTGTTTGCATTTATGCCCATGAGGACAACAACCACGACTTTTAACAGAATCCCTCTATCCTTTATGCTTTCATGGCAATGGAAAAAATCAAAGCAACACACTATGACTCATTGTTCAAAAGCTCTCATTATCGCACACATTGACATAATTTTGGTTCCAAAGCCCTCTTTATGGGACCACCTTGCAGCAATAAAAGAGATACAAACTATACAGGGCTCACATGCATGAAGCAAAATGATCAAGAGGATTTCTACATAATACCTATCAAACGTACATGGAACCTTCGCATTTCAACAAAAAAATTCAAATAGATAACACTAAAAATAGTTTAATATACAGAAAAGCTCAAAGCAACTCACTGTCGACTCACATGCATGAAGTAAAATGAACAAGAGGATTTTTTACATAATTCCTATCAAACGCACATGAAACCTTCGCATTTCAACAAGAAATTTGAATGAACAATACTAACAGTAGTTTAAAATACGAATTTATAATCAAAGTATACGAATGCCTTCAAGCACTATGAAACCCTACTTGCACTTCTTGTATCAAATAGACTAAAAAATGAAAACTTACCTCTTCTGACCTCAAGCAATTTGTCTCTCACTGTCCACCATTTTAATGTATCGAAACTCTAAAAATTACCAAATTATCTCTTCAAATAACTCGTTTCTGGGTCTGGATTCTGCAACTATAACATATCCTGCTCGGTCGCTAAAACTCTCCCTCAGAACACCGCTTACAGAAGACAAAAACAACACACGCAAAGTAATGGAAATGCATACCAAGTAACTCAAGTCTATATTCAATGACCAAAGTACCCTGGCCACGCATGGCCTCCAAGCGACTCCACCACCTTCACCTCGAGCCAAATGCCATTCAATGCATTTAATTTTTTTTCATGCATCACGTACGTCTACCCGCCAGTTTGATAATCTATGCCTTTTCTTAGTTTTAATTAATCAATTTATGCACTCGCTGTTTCCTGATATTTTAATAATGCATTTAATCTGCATTCATGGATTACGTACCTCTAGCCGCAACCTTTTAAACTATGCCTTTGCTTAAATTTATTCAATCAATTTATGCGATCTCATTTTCCCGAATTTTTAAAATGAAAATGATTTATAAAGCTACTCGGACGAATAGAAAAATAGATAAATGCTAATTTTCCAATATATAAAATAGCTCTCCAAATTCAAACTATACAAAAAAAAAACAATATGTTAAATGGCGAAATGTGATTGGTTCATGCTGCCGGTTAAATGCATTCCAGGCGAATGCATAAGTATTCCTGCCTACCGGCAGGAACTAATAAAAATATGATAGATAAATATATTTATCATAAAATAATCCACATATTTAAACTTATTACACACTATATACACCCTAGTACAGAAATATTCGTGAAGCCTTAGTCAGCTGTAGTACAAAAATATTCGTGAAGCCTTAGTCAGCTGTATTCAGAAGCCTCGGTCTCAATAGGGATTTTAACATACACTGATCTTATATGGTGATTACAAACCATCTCTCAATATTTCTATATTAATCTCACACTTTGAAAATGGATACGTGAAAACAAATTAGGGATCATATAACTGACAAATAATTTTCTTTAATATACATAGGGCATTCTCTTCCTCACCATTTCTTACCACTATTATACACCCCTTCTTTATGTCAGCACCAAATGACACACTCTGAATCCAATCCAACTTTGCAGTAACTACGAATGTAACTATCCATTCTCCTCCTGCTATATAACTTTCAATTGAATCAGACGCAGCAAGAGGGATGTGTATAGTTCCCCCATAATTTCTCTGAACTACAGTACATAAAATGATTGTGTTCAGGAAGTGTTCAATTGTCCCTAGTGATGCTTCAGGCATGGCATTTTCAGTGATATGAATTTCACCCAGGTCACTAACAAGGTCAGAAAACAAATTTTCAGTTAAAGTTAATGAGGCTCCCTTCGCTGCTCTACCAATTACAGTCGTAAATTCTGACGGCAGTCTCTGAATTCACAAAAAGGAATGCATCTCAGTTCTTTGACAGAAGTTCGTAGCAACAGCACTGGGAAAAAGGGAAGAGATAATACGCTTTGAAGTATTTTTTATAGTCAGTCTCGGGGTAGAAAAAGAACTAAACTTAAGTCAAAATAACAAATATAACTTTCTTTCAGTAGATGAGTATTTCTTACCTGCAAGTTACAAATGCAATTTGATATTCCTCCATGCCCTAGTGCTGACAGGTGTAGATATTTCAATCCTTCAAGCTCTTCAATTCCTGTTATACCCTGTAGCTTCTCACATCCATCAATAATAATCCTCTGTAGGAAACTAAGACGTGCAAAGCTTGGCAACTCGATTACCTTGGGACATTTATGAATTCTCAATATTGCAAGGTTTTTCAGATCAGACATCCCTGACACCTCTCTTAATTCTATACAGGACCTCAACTCAAGAAAACTTAGTGTTATTACCATTGATAAATCAACTATAAATAAATTTTCCATAGATTGAATGCGAAGAGATTCAAGGCGCGGACAATGATCTCCACTTATTGAAACCTTCCATATATCTTTTTCTTCACTAATTTCTATGTTTTCTAGGCTGCTCATGGAAGACTGTTCAGTTGATGCCCCACAATTGCTCAAAACCGCTTCCCCCGATAATGGCAGATGTGTCAAAACCAAACTTCTAAGACGTGTGAGATTTCTAAGAGAAGTTAACAAGGTCCTCGCTTGTATTACATCGTCACCCAGTGTTCCTCTTATAGCTAGCTTTTCCAAATTATTTAACAATTTTAGTGAGCTTGCACATTCAACCAATGATGTTCTATGAAGAAACAACTCCTTCAACTGGTAGAGCACCTGAAATTTGCAACCAATACACGTCATATGGTTATTTTTCGATCATGAAAAATTGTACCAAAAATATTTTTACCAAAATTCATAATGTTTCATTAATGAAGACCTAATTTCCATAAAGAACATTTACCTTTGTGTCATTTTGCCACAAGCTTCTGAGAAGTCAGGTCAAGATGAAGCCGTAGCAAAGAAATTGATGCATCAGAAGAATCATCCAAATTCCCCAAAAAGCATGTAATTTGGGCACCAAAGGACCAGTCAAAAGTTGAGAGGAGACATCTTCCTTTGGCTTCAGTCAGGATGCTTTCAAACTGCTTCAATTCCTGTATCCAGAGATGAAGGTTAAATCATTTTGCAGCTAGAAAAAATAGATGAAATAAAAGAAAAGTACTCCAAAAGGTTTTAGCTTATTAATGTCGAAAATTTTGACGAAGAAACACACCAAACATTTAAGATGTTCGGGGCGCCACAGGCGAGGAGGGCTCAGTTCATCTGCCAATTCTCTCCCCAAATCTCGAAGATGGTCATGCATTCTGAAAGAAAGCTTGTTTTCATCAAATTCCTCGGAATAACACCATACAATTTCAATGAGACATTTATCTTTCAAGGTTTGAAGTGCAAGCTCAGCACTCCATCCAGATCCTTCCCATATTCTTATGGCCATACTTATGGGTTTACCAATGAAAAAGCATGCAATGTCCAGAAAGATTTGCTTTTGTTCACTGTTCAATGAATCAAAACTTATTTTGACCCTCAGTTTGATGTCCTCAGGCAATATCTTACGGACTTCATCCAAAACTAATTGCCAATAATGGCGATCAGTACTACCAAAAACATTCCCCCCTATGACTTGCAGAGACAGAGGTAAACCCCCGCATACTTTCACAAACATTTCAACCAGATCTTTGAAAGCATTAGCAGCATATGGTTGGTGGAATGCGTTCCAACAGAAGAGCTCTCTGCTATGCTCTACACTCATTTCTTTCAACTTATAGCGACAAGTAATTCTGGCACGTATTAGCACCCTCTCATCACGTGTTGTGACGATTACCAAACTGCCAGAATTCAGGGCATCTCTAGCTAACAGAGCATCTAGTTGGTCCTTGTGATCAACATCATCTAGAACAATAAGCAAGCGCGAAAAACTAATCCTTCGAAGCTGAGACTTGAGATGACTCTTTCCTTCTTCTGTGCTATGAAATTTTGGAGAATCTTCGAGGCAGAGCAGATCCTTGAGAAGCTTACTTTGAAGAGAAGACAATTAATCTTTGACAGATGCTTCTCGCACGTCAAATAGGAAACTTGACCTATCATATTCGCAATGCTTACGGTTGAATACTTCTTTGGCCAAAGTTGTCTTTCCAGATCCCCCCATTCCGAAGATGCCGATTATCTTCACTACGTCCTCCCTCACCTTCATGCAACACCTTTCAAAGTCTTCCACAAGTTCATCAAGTCCTACTGGATTTTCTGCAACATCTAGAGGTCTTTGTTTTTCTATCTCTTTATGCACAGCAAGCACAACATTTTCGCACAGCTTACTCTGATCACTGAAAATGTAAAACGAAGGAAAGAAAGAACTTCGATTAGAAATATACTCTGCTCTATTGAAGACGATCTGTTCTTCGGATAAATTGTTAACCAAAACAAGAATAATGAATAAAAGTCAATGAAAAGCATATAGAAAAGTCTTACCTATTATGCTTTCTGAATTCGTAGCCGTTAATGAATGAAACAGTGTAGAGAGCTTCTTTCCATTCTTTAAGCTTGTTCAAGTACCTGCCTTTCTGTTCATATCGAACAAATGCATCAGAGTACACTCCATTTTCTATGTGGCGGAGCTCAGAAGGTGCGACATCATAGAAGACGGGAATAATCTTAGTCTTAGTATGTAACATGAGAGCCAGCTCAGCTAAACACCATGGGGATTCTGCATATCTTTTTGAAAAGATGGCAATTTGAACTGAAGCAGAACAGATGGCGTTCTTTATGGCAGAAGGAAATGAATCTCCCAGTTCCATCTCATGAGAATCAAGAAATGTTTTGTATCCCAACTGGAGGAGAGAATAGTACAGTTCAAGAGCTAGAGTTCTTTTCACATCGGGGCCACGATGGTTAATAAATACATCAAACAGTTTTTCAGATACACACAACTTTGTCCTCTGGCAAGGAGGTCCAATTTCAGTGAAAGGATCGTATTCCACAATCTCTTGTTGAGATGATGAGCAAGATGCCATGTTTGGTTATAAACAATTCATAATTGGGGTGCTAACATGCCAATATTACGAAATAACCAGAGGCCACAAGACCGACAACACTCCAAACACCATAGCTACAAAGCCAAACCAAGAGGAAACAAAGAGATCGCTCTCAGAGGTAGAAAGGATGAACAGCATATGGAAAGTAAAGATTGTTAATCCTCTCAAGCAGCCCTATAAACAGGAGGAAAACACCCCAGCACTACTGGAGGCAAGGGAAATCGATCAAAGTATAAGGACAAAGGAACGTCCTATAATACATTATTCACACTAGGAGACAAGCACGAAAGTTTAATCTGTTCTTGTAGTTATTCATAATTTATACCGCCTACTTTAGTTTTTTAAGAAGTAGTGGCTGAGAAACCTATGCCCGGCATTTAAAGGACGTAATAAAAAGAAATTTGTTAAAGACCTTATAACGAGGAAGTGTCCTTTTTACTACATGGCTTTTGATGGGGTGAATGTGTTGGGAAATGAGGTGTCTCAACCTTGCTGCATATTTGCATATTTCTCATAATAGTTATTTTCATTTAATATTTTCCTACAGTTGTTACACATTGTTGATGCTTTGAAAATTGGTTTATTAGGTGTCATAAGATGCCCATGTGATAGTCTATCATGGGAGGACTATTTTTAGAGATTCTATGACAATTTTTATGACATCTGTAAGGGTCAAAAATAGGGGTTTTTATTTTGGACGTGAGAGCTTATTTTAGACTGGAATCTTGCTGAAAAAGCCAAGCACATGGTTTTGTAAACCATTGGTGGTTTCTTGTATTGCTGGAGGTCTATAAATTGGAGGCTTGAAGAGTAGTTTTATAGATTGAGTTTGCAGGTATTGTTATGCTGCTGGAGTGTTGTCGGAATTCCTCCAGAGTTGTTAACTGGTGATACTCTTGTAAACGACTTACTTTGCAAGTGTATGTAATCTTATTGTTGGATTTGAAATACATTGAGCAGGCTTGGAGAGTGGGGTTTTTTCCCGAAAGGGTTTTCCCATGTATATCTAGTGTTTTGTGTTTTCACTATTTATTTCATGTTTTGAATGTGCTAATTTTCTATAACTATTTGATCAAGTTTTTAAAGTTTTGCATAATATCTTCTCAATATTGGCGTAGGAAATTATTTCCGCTACTCTAATTTCCTTACAAGTGGTATCAGAGCCTGATCACCTTTGGTTTCAATTGTGGGTTATTGGGTTTTTTGAGCTAATCAAGGTTTTGAGTGGGAGCTTGTGTAGAGGATACTTTGTGATCTTGTTGTAGATATATTTTTTGAATGACAAGCATATCTGGGAGGATTGAGGTAGAGAAATTTTCCGGTACGAACTTTGAAATGTGGAAGCTAAAAATGGAAGATCTGTTGATTGATCGAGATCTATGGGAGGCAGTGGATGCAAATGTCCAGAGGCCTACGGATGCGGCTTTGGCTACAAAATATGATGTAATGGATAGAAAAGTTAAAGGTCTCATTAGACTGTGTCTTGTAGATTCAATCCTGATAAATGTCCACGAAGAACCCACTTTGAAGGATCTTTGGAAGAAGTTGGGTGAAATATACCAAACCAAATCTCTAGTAAATAAGATTTTCTTGAGGAAGAAGTTGTATTCCTTGAGAATGGAAGAAGGAGGATGAATTTCTGAGCATCTTGAAACATTCAATATGCTGGTGACTCAGTTGACCTCAGTTGGGGTTAAGATGGATGAAGAAGAAAGGTGCCAAACTCATGGGACAACCTTGTCATGGCCATTGGGAGCACTTCTGTTGTCTTGAAGATGGAGGATGTTGTTGGTTCTCTACTCTCCGAAGAGATGAGAAGGAAGGTCTCTCTGAACGCCAAAGAGGCTTTGAGTGTTCGAGGAAGACAAAAAGAACGAGGCAAAGATGAGAAGCAGCATGGCCATTCTAAGTCCAAAAATAAGGGGAGATCAAAATCTCCTGGTAAGTCCAAGGTAATATGTTGGAACTGTGGCAAACTCGGACACTTCTGAAAGGATTGTAAAGAAGAGAAGAAAAAGAAAAAGAAAAAGCAAGATTCTGATTCTGAGTCTGAAAAGGAAGATGGAGATGCCTTTATTGCACTCTTGGCCACTCGTGTAGGTGATAATGTATGGTTGATAGACTCAGGTGCATCTTTCCACATGAATCCTAACAAAAACTGGTTTAGTAAGTATGAAAACTATGATGGTGGTAAGGTGTATTTGGGTGATGATTTTTTCCTTGATATTGTTGGCCATGGTAGTATTCATGTGAAATTTTTTGATGGTAGAGTTAGACGATTTGATGGTGTCTTGCATATCCTGGGACTAGCAAGAAATTTATTATCTATTAGCAAGCTTATAGATGCGGGTGTGCATGTACAATTTTCTAAAGCAGGTGTGAAAATGATGAGAGGTGCTATGGTGATAGCAAGAGGAAGCAGATTGGGTACATTGTACCAACTCGATGCATGCACAGTTGAGTGCAATAGCACTTTTGATAAAATTAAGCCAGAAACTACTTCGCTGAAAAAAGAGAAGGTTTCCTCTTCTGGGGATGGTCGTGGCTTTTGGGTACCCAAGGGTGCTATGTCTATTGAATCTAAGTTGCCTGCAGAGAAGACCATGTTATGGCACCAAAGGCTTGGCCACATTGGAGAGAAGGGTTTAAAAGCCCTGAAAAACAAGAACCTCATTGAGGGGTTGAATGATTGCAATCTAGAATTTGATTTCTGTGAACATTGTATTTATGGTAAACAAAACCGCGTTCAGTTTTACTCGATTTCTAATAAGTCTTCATGTATCTTGGATCTGATTCACTCTGATGTATTTGGTCTTGTTGATGTTTCTTCTATTGGTAAATCAATTTATTATGTTACTTTTATTGATGATTTTAGTAGGAGAACATGGGTATATTTTTTAAAGAGTAAAGCTGAAGTTTTTAGTCATTTTAAGGAGTTCAAGGCTATGGTAGAAACTCAGACTGGAAAGAAAATTAAATGTTTGAGAACTGACAATGGCAGTGAGTACTGTTCTGCAGACTTTGACAGATTTTGTATAGATTGTGGGATTAAAAGACAAAAGACAACTCTGTATTCTTTGCAATAGAATGGAGTTGCAGAAAGAATGAACAAAACGTTGATGGAGAAGGCTAGGAGTATGTTGAGTGGAGCTAATCTAGAACAAAAGTTTTGGACTGAAGCTATTGCCACTGCTTGTTATTTGATAAATAGATCTCCTATATCAGCGCTTGTTGATAAAATGCCAATGGAGGCGTGGTCAGGGAAAAATCCTTCACTTAGACATCTGAGAGTTTTTGGTTGTGAGGCATATGCACATGTGCCGAAGGAGAAGAGAACAAAATTAGACTCTAAGGCTGTCAAATGTATCTTCATCAGCTATAGCTATGGTGTGAAAGGATACAAGCTTTGGGACCCTGTTGCACAAAAGGTAATTTATTCTAGAAGTGTTATTTTTAGAGAGACTAGATCTTCTCCTGTTAATTTTCAGCCAAAACAACATAAAGAAATTGAACATGAAAAGGATATGGTTCAAATTCCTTCTATGCCTGAGGAAGTTGAAACGATACCCCAAAATAGACAAGAAGTTGACGAGAGCTCATCAAGCTTTGAAGAGGAGGAAGAAGTGGAAGAACCTCCACCTCAGCTTGTTCAAAGGTCTACAAGGAAAAGGCAACCACATCAAAGGTATGGGTATTCACCTAATGATTGGAAGTGTATATTTGCTTTGAGTACTAACGTTGATGAACTGAGATCCGTGCAAGAGGCATTGGATATAATGATGCAGAGTCCTGGAAATTAGCCATGGATGAAGAGATGGCAGCTCTTAAAAGGAATGAAACATGGGACCTTGTACCATTGCCTAAAGGTCGGAAACCTGTTGGATGTAAATGGGTGTTTAAGAAAAAGATTGGTTCAGATGGAAATGTTGAAAAGTATAAGGCACGGTTGGTTGTGAAGGGATACTCTCAGGTTGAGGGTATTGACTATGGTGAGATTTTTTCTCCTGTTGCTAAAATGACATCCATTCAATTCTTATTATCTATTGTAGCAACTTCTGATCTAGAGGTGGAACAAATGGATGTGAAAACTACATTCCTTCATGGTGATTTGGAGGAAGAAATTTATATGACACAGCCAGAGCACTACGTGGTAAAAGGTAAAAGCAAGTTGGTATGTAAGTTAAAGAAATCTCTGTATGGCCTTAAACAAAGTCTGAGGATGTGGTACCAAAATTTTGATACATATGTACTGAGTTTGGGATTTGTGCAGTCTAAATTTGATCACTGTGTATATTTTAAATCTGATGGTGATTATTTCCTGGTAATTGCTTTATATGTTGATGACATGCTGTTTATTGGGAAAGGCAAAGGTTTGATTGCAGAATTGAAATCTCAGCTCTCTGTGAAATTTGAAATGAAAGATCTTGGTGTAGCAAAACACATACTTGGGATGGAGATTAGAAGAGATCATGAGAACAGAAAGCTATGGCTTAGGTAGGGTAAGTATGTTTGTTCAGTTTTGCAAAGGTTTAATATGCAAGATTGTAAACCACTTTGTGTTCCTGTTGGATTGGGAACGAAGCTCTCTATTTCACAATGTCCAACATCCCCATCAGAGATGGAAGACATGAGCAGAGTGCCTTACCAGAGTGCAGTAGGAAGCTTAATGTATGCTATGGTTTGTACAAGACCAGACATTGCCCAAGCAGTGGGAGTTCTTTCTCGTTATATGTCT
Source organism: Sequoia sempervirens (assembly GCA_007258455.2). NCBI lineage: Eukaryota > Viridiplantae > Streptophyta > Pinopsida > Cupressales > Cupressaceae > Sequoia > Sequoia sempervirens. Next base: position 621,689,656 of record VDFB02058242.1, read on the forward strand.
AATCCTGGAAGAGTGCATTAGGATGCAGTTAAGAGGGTCTTTAGATATTTGCGGGGTACAACTGAGTACGCTATATGTTTTCATGGTACAAGAGATCATCATTCCTTGAGTATTCATGGTTTTGTGGATTCAGATTGGGCTGGTGATGTCGATAGCAGAAGGTCCACCAGTGCATATGTGTTTACTCTTAATGGTGGTGCAATCAGTTGGATGAGCAAGCGACAAGTTGTGGTCACTTTGTCCACTACTGAGGTAGAGTATATGGCAGCTACTCATGCCTGTAAAGAAGCCATTTAGCTGAAGCGTTTGTGTTTAGATATTGGATTGAAACAGGGTGTAGTTACAATTTATTATGATAGTCAAAGTGCAATCTGCCTTGCGAGGAACCCGACTTTTCATGCCAGGACCAAACATATTGATGTTCAGTATCACTTTGTGAGAGATATGGTCGAAGATGGCAGGGTGAAGCTGGAAAAGGTAGAGATAGTGGCGAATGTTGCAGATTCATTAACTAAGCCCGTGAGCACAATGAAATTCAGGTGGTGTTCTGAGTCTATGGGCCTTTTGGCCCCTAACAATTGATCCATGATGGTGTTTTTCCCTTGGCCCTTGCAAGGTATTCGACAAGTGGGAGAATGTTGGGAAATGAGGTGTCTCAACCTTGCTACATATTTCCCATAATAGTTATTTTCATTTAATATTTTCCTATAGTTGTTACACATTGTTGATGCTTTGAAAATTGGTTTATTAGGTGTCATAAGATGCCCATGTGATAGTCTATCATGGGAGGACTATTTTTAGAGATTCTATGACAGTTTTTATGACATCTGTAAGGGTCAAAAATAGGGGTTTTCATTTTGGACGTGAGAGCTTATTTTAGACTGGAATCTTGCTGAAGAAGCCAAGCACATGGTTTTGTAAACCATTGGTGGTTTCTTGTATTGCTAGAGGTCTATAAATTGGAGGCTTGAAGAGTAGTTTTATAGATTGAGTTTGCAGGTATTGTTATGCTGCTGGAATGCTGCTGGAATTCTTCTAGAGTTGTTAACTAGTGATACTCTTGTAAAAGACTTGCTTTGCAAGTGTATGTAATCTTGTTGTTGGATTTGAAATACATTGAGTAGGCTTTGGAGAGTGGGGTTTTTTCCCAAAAGGGTTTTCCCCACGTATATCTAGCATTTTGTGTTTTCGCTATTTATTTCATGTTTTGAATGTGCTAATTTTCTTTAACTGTTTGATCAAGTTTTAAAAGTTTTGCATAATCTCTTCTCAAGATTGGCGTAGGAAATTGTTTCTGCTACTCTAATTTCCTTACAGAATGGTTTGGAATTCTCAACCTAACCCAGAATTTGAAAGCAAAATAAGATTCAAATGTTTTTGTACTGTTCAGATTGAATAAGAAACAATTAGTTGTTACCTTCATTTCGATATTTTATTTTATTATGTACTAGTAGTAAGAGAGCAAGTTTGAAAATCAAGCTTAAAAAGAATTTATAATTTTGTAGATTGAAAGTTCTTCATTCTCCTTGTCAATGGTCTCACTGGCAAGCAGATCCATTTCCTTTCTATATTTTTATTAGCGCATCAAATTGTGAATGCTTGAATGGTCTTATTGGCAAGCAAATCCATCTAAATGCTTGACAGTTCTTGTCTTTAAATTAAATTTCATAATAATTATGATGTAAATTTTATGAAAAATAAAAAAAAACAAAATAAATGATTATAAATTATTTTGAATACATAATTTTAATTATTATAAAGCGAAAAATAATTACAATTATATATATTTTTTAAAAATTTGCAATAACAATATAAATTTAATAATAAATAAATAATTTATTAATTATAAAACATATGATAATAACTATGGGCATATTTATAAAATAGATGAAATTAGAAATGAAAAAACTAATTAAAATTCTAGACATAAAGATAATAAAAAGGTTTCAGACGAAGGAGCATCCTATGGTCGATTCTTCCCACAAGAGAACATGAATATTTTATCTATTCATGCAATTATCCATAATTTATGAGGCCTACTTTTGTTTTTTCTAAATTAGTGGCTTAGATACATAACGGGTATTTAGAGGACTCATAAAATGAATTTTTTTAGGGAATATATATATCGGAAGTGCCTTTTTTAATAAATAGATGATTGGCATTTATTTTGAAATGACCTCAATTTTGGGTATTTTGTGGTTAGTTTAATTTGGGATTTATTTTGTATTTGGATTGAGTTTATTTCAAGGTTTTGGTTGAGTTTTTTTTATGATAAATTAATTTATAAGTTTATATCTCGTGTCTTTTTTTTACATACTTCTTTTTGAAGTGTTGACTTAGAATCACCACTAACTTAGGTTGCATAACTATGAATGCACAATGACTAAATATTACCTATTGGAATGGGAGTAGTGGGCTTTGTAAGTGTTAATTTTGTTCTTTGATGACCTAAGATACTCTATGCTAGTGGCATTCAGTAATTGTGATAGCTTCGTTAACAATGGTTTTCTTATATGTCTCACTTCTATTGGTTGGGATGCAAGTACACAAACACAAAAGTGAATTAGCTTCATGAAAATATAATCATTGTTAACAAAGTGGCTATACTTATATAAGATATATAAAACATAATATAAAGACATACTATGTAATCATCATATAAAATACATAAAAGTATATTTTAATATCTCTATTAAGAATGAGACATTTGAATATGGTTCCCTTAGGTGCCTTCTAGAATATTTTTTATTGGGGTGAATATAATGTGTAATAGCTTTATATGTTAAGTGTGTGGTTTATTTAATAATTATTATATCTTATATGTTAATTTTTTATATATTTTAATATTGATATTTGAAATGAAGAGAAAATAATTTTCAAATTATATTTTATACTAGAACCTTGTTTTGGAGGTGGTTGTCTTTTTAAAAAGATACTTGATACTTATCTCTTTTTTATGACTATGTATTTGCAACTACTTTCCAAACATTATGCTTTATTCATATATTATTGTTTCTACTATAGGCTTCCATTTCATCCATTTGAGATCTCTATGATATAAAAACAAATGTAGGGGGATACTAAGCATGTTTGCCACAATGTTTTCCCTCTAATAGTGGGATATAAAAACAAATGTAGTGGGATACTAAGCATGTTTGCCACAATGTTTTCCCTCTAATAGTGGTGGACAAGAATCTTTATGTTTGAGTTTTTAAGGTATCACATCTAGAGTTATCGTTCATTGATAAGCGCATATAGATCCATTAAGTGAGTGGAGAAAATACTCACCTATACCAAAGGCTCAAGCAATATTTATAGGTGCACTAGAGATTCTATTGATGTTTCGGTATGTTGAAAACCATTTATGTTTTGAAGAAAACTTCATCACAAGACACAATCAATCATCTTAAATTTATAGTGGACTCATAAATAGTTAAGTCAAAGAAATTAATCTCTTTTTACTATTAGAGTAATCATTTATTAGCTAATAATTAATTGATTTTTAATTAATCATTGGAATAATTTTACTTTATGCATTTAAGTTAAACTTTGGAGTTTTTTTTCCTTTTATTAAATTGACTTATTATTAGATCATTATGTCTCATCTCATTAAGGATTTTCTCTTATAAGCATTTCTTTTTTATGTATTCTTCAATTATATAAGTTTTATTTTTTATTTTGAGGAAATAACAAGTCATTGTTTGAAGCTCTTATGCATGGAAGGCATTTTTTTTGCTGATTAGATCTTGCTTTGTGTGTGTTTTCAAAATTTCAACATGTACTAGAGCATGTATTTAGCAAAATCCTCAAATTTTGAGGATTTTTTTTCAACTAAGATTATAGGAGCATCAAATCTGAAATGTTCATATTTTTTGTACATTTTGGACTTGCACATTTTTTGATACATGCTAGAGAAAAATCAGGCTCACCATTTCATTCAGTAGATTGAACAAATAAATTTTGACTACAAATTTACCTATATTCACCAATGAGATCTTCTAATGCAAATTTTTTTTTAGCATAGAGGCCATATAGCCCCTATATAGTGGTAGAGTACATTGAGTTTAGGAAATTATTCACTGGAGTTTTTAATAAATTTCATCAAAAAAATTTCAAACAAATTTTTTTTTGGTACCCATAGGGTACCTACAAATGCAGGCCTTACAAGACCATATAGGTGGTGGGGCCACTTATTCCAAGTTGCTACCCACTTTACTTAGTTGGTTGTCACAACCTTCTTGATAACAACCTTTCAAGCCATTTGATTGCAAGATTTTTTGCTACTCTGTTGCTATAAATTAGTTGATTGGTGACCACTATACAACCGAACCACCCAATTTTTCTAGCTTAAAAATTTGTTAATGCAAATTTTCTCAATGATGAAAGCATAGATTTGTATGAATATTCCAAGGAATGGTACTTAAATTATAAAGAGAACTATTCAAGAACATTTTAGTGACATTCAAAATATTTTGACCACATTGAGCATCATCTAGTGACTTTGAATAGTACAAGTGGCTAGAGTTTTCACTCTCTAGGAATATTATTTTGACATCATGTTGACAGCAATGTGACAAAATTTTTATAGACATTAACAAACCTCCCTCTTATGTCCCATTTGGCTTAAAGGATCTATTTTTTTCTTTTCATCATAAATTGGACATATAATGTCAAGATTAGGTAATCAAGATATTGATGGAAAGCTAGTTCTATTTAATTTATAATGGTGTGATTATCAGCATTATATTTTCTACAAGATGCATTTTACAACCTTTCAAAGTTAGATGTTTTTTCACTCCTAATCTCACAACGTTTAACCAGATATTTTATTTTTCAGGATTCTTGTGATATTAGAAAGGACTTTCAAGGTACTTCACGACTATTTATGCACCTTTCCTAGAATTTTATGTAGGTATATATACTTTATTCATTTTTATTGTATTTTCACATTTTGATTAATTTCTTAGATATTTTGACTCTTGAAAACTATATACTTGCATGAGATGACTTATTTTGTCTATTTTATATGCTTTACTAGTGTATTTGGGATTTTTAAAACTATTTTTAAAGATTTTTTTCTATTTTAGGTATTTCACACATCTTGTTGTTCCCTTTCCTACTCATGTTATATTATAATGTGTCATGGGCAAGGGCGGGGAGGGGAGGGCTTATGTAGTGCCTTTTTTTTTACCTTCACACATTTGTCAAAGTATGTGCCCTTTTCACAACAAAATTGAATCCTATTGACTTTTGCTTCATACATTTGTGCCTTGGTTTTTGCACAACTTTTAGTTGTAAATACATTATTCCACACATTGAAATGTTTCTTGTCCTTCTTGCACTACTTGGTGACACCTCATATTATTGAGCCTATCATGCCTCTCCTTTTTCAACATTATGGGAGGTTTCTACTATTGGTGCTAATTCTTTCTTGGTTTCCTCTTCACATTATCTATGTATCTACTATTTGTTCCTATATAGTAGGTGGATCTAGTAGTTACTCATGCATTTCAGTGAGATAGTACATTTACCATATGGGAACTCTTACATTCTTTTTTGTGGAGGTAATCTTCTATTTTCACTTGATTAACACTCTTCAAACAATTAGTACTTATATTTTTTACTTGCATCTTGCATGGTTGAGTAGTGTCATTGGGGTCGCTACTATAGATTCATGTGCTTTATATCATATATTGTGAGATGTTTGTCTCTTTCTCTATTTGATCACTTTTTGAGTTGTACATTTGGGGCCACTCATGTAAATTCTTCTCTTATTGATATTGATCATTTATCTATAGATTCTTCATTTTTTAGTTATGTTCTTCATGTTCCTATTCTTGATGGGATGTTGGTCTAGAGAATTTATCCAAGACATTGGTCTAGAGAATTCTTAGTTCTTCATTCACCTTTCTCTCTTTTTAGAAATGAGTTCCCTCATGATGTTTTTTCTTTTTGTCTAGTTATGAGAGATTAGGTTGTTGTTACATAGGTACCTCATCAAACCTTGTTTTTGGGACCCGTTCATACATTATTTTCTTTTTATGTATTCACTTTTAGAGTTTTTTAGCTTCTTATTAAGTTACAGTTAAAGGCCCAATCTTAGAGTAAGAATTTATTAACTAATAATTAATTAATGTTTAATTAATTATTGGGTTAATATCAGTTTATGTAATTGAGCTAATCTTTGAAGTGTTTTTTTCTTTTATTAAATCTATTATTAGATATCTATGTCCCCTTACATAGGATGTTGAAACTTGTCATGATCTAATTATTTATCATTTAGGATTTTCTCTTACAAGCATTCTCCTTTTATGTATTATTCAATTTTATATAATTTTTTTTTTAGGAAATAGAAAATCATTGCTCATAGCTCTTGTGTGTAGAATGTGTTCTTATTTGTTGTTTTGATCCTTCTTTGTTAGTGTTTTTACAATTTCAACATGTACCTCATAGATGACATAGTGTCAAAGAGGTTAAATTATCATGTAGATTTATGAGTCGTACAATTGTGAAATTTGATCCACATAGTATTGATTATTTCACAAGAAATATTGTTTATGATGATAGAGATGAGAATATTGATGTTTAGTATCTCTTTGTGAGGGAGATGGTTGAGAGAAAGAAATTCCAAATATAGAAAATGTACATGTAGTTGCATACTTATAAATGTTTTAAAAAGCATATAAGTATTGCCAAATTTTGTGTTTACAACATCAATTATATGGCCACCTTGCATAATACACTTTGCTTGCACATGGTGCCATCTTGTTTGTTCATGAGCTCCAAGCATACAAAGTTTTGCTTGTCTCATGAAGCTCGAAAAATCATTATTGCCTAACACATTATCAAAGTTATTAGGAGGTATAACTTTCGTATGGTTTGATAGGAAGCCGAACAAGGGCATGAATTTCCCTTAGCCACTCGTGTGTGTGTGTGAGTGAGTGTATATTGACCGTATGTGTCTCATCTTCTTGGATTACTCACCCAGTGAACAACTTGAATTTTTGTTGCCTTAGAGTGAGCTTGCATTTTTGGACAAATAACCTATATCTGATCCACATTGTGTTGGACAAATGGTTGAAGCTTGATCCACCTTTTTATTTTTTCTTATTTTTGTTTCTCTTTCTTTTAGTTATTGACATTGCATGTGTCTTGATGCTACATATTATACACCCTTGTTTGTGTGCTTTTGTGTTTATTTTGGTTTGACATAGGATCTTAGATTTTGGGGGCTTGACCACCTCCTCGATGTTTGTTATCCTAGACCATCTGTAATGGTACGCTTAGACCCCTCTTGAATTTCTACTTTAGTGTGTGTTTGAAGCAATTTCATCCTCTCACTAAAGTGGGGGCTAGATGTAATAAAGAAAATTGACCCCCCCTTCTTGGAAATGGTACAATTTCGCTTAATTTGGGAATAATTAATCATAAATTGGACTTAATATCACCTTGACCTACTGTTGTGGTGAGTTTTGCACATCCACATTAGGTCTTGGGCCCTTGCAAACTAATGAACATAAATGGTACCTTTTTAAACTGGTCTTTCACACTTTTCTAAGGTTTTATTAATAAATTAAACCTAATAAATCTCTTTTTAAACCTAATCATGCCTTATTTGAAGTGTTGTAAAGTGTTGTAACACACTTTCACACTTTTCTAAGGTTATCATTAATAATTGGACCACTGTATGATTTTATTGGCCTTATTTTGTATCCACAAGCCTCATTTAATGCATCTTTTTGAGGATAATCTCAACAAAAATCACTATCCAATCATAATTTAGGTGTTTTCAGGTTGTATGGCCCAAATTTAGTGATATGGGACTTATTCACCACTTTGGGCGAATGAGTCCCACTTAGGTTTTTGGGTTTCAAACCTAGTTTCACACCTTTCTAAGTATTTTTTAAAATGGTCACATAAAATTATGCCCAATGGGACATTTTCCACCTTGGGCGAATGAGTCCCATGTGGCCCAAAATCAAAATTAATTCAAATTTTGGAAGGATTTTATCCTCCTAGATCTAATGTCGGCTTGTAGTGTTGTAATTTCAATAATTATTGCATAATTAAGTATAAATACAAGTTTCTTTCACTCATTTTCACCTAAGAATCTTTTGAGAGCATTAGTATAGCAAGTTTAAGTTCACAAGAGCATTCAAGGGAATAATTTTTTTATCAATTGTTGTAGCAATTCAAGATCCATCATCATGTCAAGAACATCAAGCATCAAGCATGTTATTGAGCTAGTGTTGTGATGTTGCATTCAAGATCCAAGGTCAAGCATTGTCCTACACTTATTGTCAAGGCCAAGATCTACATGCTTCATGGCCATTTCATGCTAGATTATTGATTTCTATTACAAGATATCATTTAAGGTATCGTTGCTCATGTTTGATGTCCTATATTGCATGTTTCATGTTCAATTTTTGTTATTTCATCATTTGGTTTAATTACCTAGAAGGGGTTTGAACAAGGAAAACTCCTATTCATTAACAATCAACAAGTTTTTCTCCTCTTTACATTTGTGATTGGAGGTTTATATATTGAAGAAAATAGGATTTGAAGCCTTCAAAAGTACCAAAATGGAAAATTTGCAAATGTTGTCAAAGTTCTCATAAAAAGTTATCAAGACTCACAGAAAATCAAATCTAGGGAAAAATATCCATCCAATTTGCATGAAACCATCTTCAGATCTAGGGGAAAATAAAATATAGGGAAAGTGCTTATTTTATCCATCTTCAGAGGCTTGCAAATTTTCAATTCAAGATTCTTCTCATGGGACACTTCACGACAAAATGGGACTAATCCCCCAGTTCTAGTGAATGAGTCCCACTATAGGCATTTTTCAAAGATTTTACAGATTTGGATACCCATTTTCGAGAAACTTGTTCTTGTAGAGAAACCTAGATGTTGGACTGATTTTCCCAGCTTGGTGAATGAGTCCCAATAGGCCTAAATTTTAGGTTATTTAGCATTTCAAGTCTCCATTCAAGATCTTTAAGGTTTCCAAGTACTCATCTGTACATTTCCAGTTTGTTGTTCTGATTTATTTGTATTTACAGGTCATGTATTCAAGTTTCATGCATCACTTAGTTTTGTCATTAGACCTTGTATTTCATACATTTTTCGAAGCCTTCGCATAGTGGTGAACCCCTCTTGTAATTTGAAATCATACCCTAGGATACCCTTCTAGCAGATCTCTTGCCTCTATTCCACTCTTGGGGTGAGATCTCTAGGGTTTTCTTGAGTGAAACTTGAGAGAAATAGGTCTAAGTCTTCAAACACATAGTTTATGTTCCACCTCCCAAGAGGTGGAACACCTATTTCCTCTATTTCACTATTCTAACACAATTGGATAGAATCGCCTTTACATTCTCATACATCTTAGACTTAGGAACACTTAAGATTAGGATTGCACACAGAATTACATGTTTTAGATTTCCATTCATCATCAAAGGTTTAATTACCAACAAGGGGTTTGATTGAGGAAAACCCCTATCCACGAAAAAGCTACCAAATTTGTCTTGAATCTTATTGGCATATTCAGATCTGGAAATAGGAATTTCAAAGTGCAAAGAAGAAGAGTAGACCTGTAAGTTATAGGTCAAATTCAGAGATTTCTAGAAGGACCTAGCAGGACCCATTCACCTTTAGTAGTAAATGAGTCCCTATTAGGGATTCAATGGTGGCAGACTTTACACTATACAAGCTTTTGTTTCAGGTTCATAGCTCCTCGAACAAGCTTACTAGGATCCATTCTCCTTTGGTGGCAAATGAGTCCTTGTTAGCAATTCAAAAAAAAGTCAGATTTGGTTAGGTGCACAACATTATCTCCTTGTTTTTCTAGAAAAGTTACAGTTTCATTTTGTTTGTGTTAGATTTATGCATTACATGTGTAAGACTTAGAATTAGGGTTTACATGTTGATTTAATTCCTTCTCCTCAAATTGCAATTTAACTCACCACCTTATCGTTCAAAAAGGAAAGATTGCAAGATCCCTAAATCTTGACTTAATTCACCTCTTAGGTTAATAGTTATTTCAAGATTCTTGGATCTCATCTTTTGAATGAAACCATAACTAGACAAAGGGGGTTAGACTTCATATCCTTCTCCCTTTCTCTATGTTTTAGCTTTCATAGCTTGATCTCATCTTAATCAATCATCATACTCTCATCAAACATGTCTGTTAGCTATAGATCATCCAGATATTTCAGTAGAATCGATTTGAGGTTGTAGTGGCATTAACAATCCACATATGGCCTACACAATATGTTGTGCCTTATTCTTTATTTCTATGTTATGCATCTCTACTTCTTCTCTAAAGACCATGCATTCTCCTTCTCACGCTTTCTTGCACTTGTGCTATTATGATTAAATTTTACTTAGGGAAACGCTGCTTCATTCAAACTTTAAACATTTTTGATGCCACAGGAATCATGGTTACAAAAAAAAATCATGACTCAAATGCAACACTGCCACTCCTTTCGTGCAGACCCAAATGCCATCACAGAGATTGTTTTCATTATCAGCTAAGTTTCTATGCCATCCCTTTTCCTTCTCCAGCATTCAAATGTAATTTAACTTGATCTGCAAATCCTACACTTCTTGCACCTTCTAGATCAATGCTTATCAACCTCTCGATAATATATAAACTTTTAACACAGGCACAAATGCTCTGATACCATATGAAGTGAATACTATATTTGTATATTGATAGTCTGAATGTAATTGATTGATTATTTGTATGAAACAAAAAAAATTATAGATGATGGTGGGTATAACCACCTGTAACCACCCTGTAACCACCTATAACAACCTTGATGTGGATGGATGTGGGCTTAACTAATTAGTTATCAATTTAATATTACCAACATACATTTGAGATCACTGTATAAATATTTAAGATCATATAAGGAGAACATAAGAATCATCATATCTACTTGGTGTATCTTCCAATATGTTTAACAATCATTAAATTAATCAAAGGATTTGGCTAAGACAAAAAGTAGGCAATCAAGTGACCTACCATGTCTAATATACCAGTAGCTTAATGGCACCAATGGATAGAAATTGTTCTATGTAAACAAGGTAAGTAGATACATATATATCTAAAATGTCAAAATCAAGGCCACAATCAAAGGTTCTAGGCAACCAAGTGACCTCCCATGTCTAATATACCAATAGCTTAATGGAACCAATGGACATAAATTGTTCTATGTAAACAAGGTGAGTAGATACATAAATATCTAAAATGTCAAAATCAAGGCCACAATTAAAGGTTAGAACCTTGGATTCAAGGTAAAAAATATAAGTGTAAAGATTATTTTCATAGTTACAAGATTAATCAAGAGAAATTTCCTGTCTATTTATAATTTTTCAAAGATCTATTATCTTATATTTAGCAATATAAATTATATTTAAATCACTAAGAGTGAATCACAATTACGAATTGCTTGATCACAAACAAAGCTAGGCCCTCAAAGACATTCATTGTCATTTGTGAAGACCATATTTATGTAAAAAATTTTACTTGAATTCTTAGTCTAAGGTAATACTACTTTTATCTATATACTAGTATGTAAATGATTTTTAGGGTTTAGAGTTTAAATTTTAGGGTTTGGGGTTTAAATTTTAGGGTTTAGGGTTTAATTTTTTTTGGTTTATAAATTTCACCATATTTCATTTTTGAAATTTGAAGAAATGTTACCATTTACAATAAATTGGGAAATCATTTGAACCTCCCTTGTTACTCCTCTCCGTAGAAACTATGAGCTTGCAGATGTGACAAAAACAAAAAATCTTGCATAAGTTGTGTGCTTGGTATTTTTTCACCATATGAGAGAATGCACATAGAGTGTTTTAGCTATCACTTAGCTTCTAAATGAACCTGAAAACATATTTTTTGATTAATATAACTTAAAAAGAAACAATAAAATAATCATCCCTTGAACATATTATTTTATTATTTTTTAAATTAATGAAGACCTTTGAACGAAGATGATCTTCACTTGAAGGTCAATATTCGATCAAAGGTCTTTACAAAAAGACATTCGAGCAAATGACATTTGTTCAAAGAAATATTTTTGAACAAAGATGGTTCAAAAAATATTTTTCACTTCCTTCCAAAATTTGTATGTCCCAAGTTTGTGACACAATATTGTGGGATTGCCTTGCTTAATGGAAAATTAGTTGAACAATAATGAAAACCAAAGAAAAAACATAGATATAAATAATAAGGAGACATAATTGCTATATATATTATTTTCTTTTTAAATAGAGTGTGAAATGCCAAGTTGCATAGTCTCATTGAGCTCAACAAATTGAATATGAAAGATAACTCTTACCTTAAATGCTTAGTTGCATAGTCTCATTGAGCTCGAATGCTCACATAGTTCCTCCACATTTACACCAAACTGCAATTCAATTTGTAAACACAAAAAAATTATCCCAACAAGATCTTCAGCCAACCACCACTTTCAACAACCAACAGTATACACTATCATTGAAACAACAACTAGCACTCACAATAATTACAAATCACTCGATTCAAAATCACCCTAAACAACCACTACATATGCTAATACTAGGAACTGCAGGCACTGGAAAGTCCTACCTAATAAGTTGCATAAGAAATGCACTGCAGCCCAACATACCAACTGTAGTCAACCCACTCCTTGTTCTTGCACCAACAGGCATTGCAGCTTTCAATATACAAGCATCAACTGTACATGCAGCCCTCAAAATACCCATTTGAGAAATGCAACCACTACAAGGACAGAATTTGACAACATTTCAAGAAGACATGAAAAATATACAATACATTCTAATCGATGAAATGAGCTTCATTGGCCCAAAGCTATTATTAAAAATAGATAGTAGGTTACGCGAAGCAAACCCACAACAAAAACATCTTTGTTTTGGTGGCATCTCTATAATCCTTATAGGAGACCTAGCACAACTTCCACCTATTCTAGATAAACCTATCTATGCATCCCACACAACTGCAAAAAACCTGTGGCACAAATTCAATACAATTGTTACATTACAAACAATATTTAGACAACAAAGTGACAATCTAATCCAAACTCAGTTTCGTAATACATTGCAAAACATGCAGAATGCAGACCCGACAGAACATGATTGGAAATTATTAATGACACGCACTAACAAGCACCTTACAACAACTGAACAAGAAGAGTTTGACAACTCAATATACTTGTTTGCTACAAACGACCTGGTAACTTCACACAACAAGAAAAAATTGTAACTGCTCAATCTACCTATTGCACTCTGTGTTGCTATAAATACACAGCGTACATTATCTACTACTACCAATGATGAAAAGCTCTCGCAAGAAGTACTACTAAGCAAATCTCAATGTTTCATGCTTACAAAAAACCTATGGATCCAAGGTGGACTTGTAAATGGATCCCTTGGAGAGATCAAAGACATTGTATATCCCCTCGAATCTAAACCACCTGAATTACCAACATATGTTACAGTCACATTCGATAACTATGGTGGTCCACCATGGGATGAAACAAACCCAAAAACTATACCAATACAACTAGTATCACGAGGCACCTATAGACAAATACCATTAACTATGGCATGGGCAATCACTATACACAAATCGCAAGGCCTCACACTAAAAAAGGCCACAATCGATATTGGAAAAATAAAAAAACAAGGCCTCACATTCACAACAATGTCTAGAGTCAAATCCATACTAGGCATTCGCATAGAACCAACATTTTCTTTCAAGCGCTATGCCAAAATGAAGAAGAATCCATACAACATTATTAGAAAGAAAGAAGAGGCTCGTCTTCAACTGCTTTCTCAATAACATATTCAGTTAAGTACATTTACTACATTTCTTACAAACTTAGGAATTCCATATATTCCCTCCTTTGCTATAGGACAACCACTCAAACTAATCAATTTCAACCTTTTCTTGTTGTACAGGTGGCCACTGAGAAGCAGAACAAATGCACAAATCCAGATTCCACCTCTTCATCCAAACAGTCTTTTCATTTTTTTTACAATCGCTTTAATTACATATTTTGTAGCATCTTTACAAGTACAAAAACTAACTAGAATCAACTGTTGTAGGGTCAACTACTTAGTCATGGATGCATCGACAAAGCATATGAATCCTTGGATAGAAAAATGTGAAAGCATAGACAAGGCGTGTGAACTGTTGACAGCAAAATATGGAAGCATAGGCAAGGCGTGTAAGCTATTGACCCAGAATCCCAAGAAAATGTGATCTCAGCAAATTGCAATGATTGCAAACCTGGGCATTCTATTTGCAGAATATGTTCAGGTTAAGCTCCATTGTCATCACATTTTAGAAAGGATATAAACAACTGACATTTGACCTAATGATGATAAAGATCATAATAATTTTGAACAATCTTAAAAAATGTCTCTGTATTGTTTCTAAATTAGATGAAAACTAACCTGCATGTGTCTTGTTGTTTAAAAGTGAGCACATTTTATTAATGTATATGATACAGTGCGGTTGCTCATATAATTTGGGCTTATGTGACAGCATGAGGAAGGAACCAGTGTGGTTGCTCATATAATTTGGGCTAATATTTTTTAGATGAGAATTGTCTCCTAGGGGAGCTCAACTTTCCTTTGTATATTTGACTTGAAGCACAATAAAATCCATCATTATTTTGTACTTGTCACATTATTTCTGATAAAACAATTATATGTTATTAATAACCAGTTACTTGATTTTCTATCTTAGAATCAATGGCTCTACTGTGGTTGAAATGACTGTAATGAGCCATACCTCTTGTAACAATTACTCATACTCTGCAAAACTGCAGTTGCAGGGAGACTGATAATGGTTCATCCAAGCACACAAGTATTTATTCTAATTTGATTGTAGCATCCTAGCTTGGGTTTTGAGCTTATTGACACGGCAACTATAGGGATATTGAGCTTTAAATCCATTTAAGATGGAACAACTATAGGGATATTTATGGAGTTGGATATTTGTGTGTCTTGTTTGACTGCTTCATTAATTCAAAGATTTTGAGAGCTTCCTTGCAAAATCCATTTTGTACACATTCTCCACATTTTACTTCCACACCTTCAATTTCCTATCGGCATTTTCTTGCTAATTCAATTAGTGAAACAAGTTCAAGGTGGTCTGGTCAGTTCATGTACTCTTGTATGTAAGTAGATTGTATCTCATTACCATTGGTTGTTTTCTTTAGTCGATGGAGCACTTTTTTTTGATATGGCATTTCCCACTCTCTTTCCAAATGGAACTGCACTACCCATGCAACCTTGAGCTAGGGAGGTGCAACTTCATGAATATGCCTTGCATCTTATGCGATACCATGACAACGAATTTGGACAGCATCCACGATTTAGATACTTCATTCTCAATCTTATGATGTGTCATTGTAGCCAAGCACTTGCATCCATATTCATCGAAAGAAAAGTAGACGACTGTGTACCAACCACTATCGAAGAACTTCATCACCACTTACATAACCTGCCTGACAACCAATTAGCTGAAGAGCTCATGCATTTTGGTTCAACCATATGAGGCACATGGTCATACTGGAACAAGTGTCATTCTGATCTAACAAACATGATAAACCAAATAGGGTCCCCAACATTGTTCTTCACACTAAGTGCAGTAGACACAAAGTGGCGTAATTTACACACTTTGTTTTCATCGAGCACACCAAATGCGATTACTTCCAACAAAAAATGTACAGATAACATTATTCAAAACCCACATACCACATCCCTATATCTACATCAACGTTTCACAATCTTTCGAGAAGAGGTCATTGAAAACCTCCTCCATGGCACAAATTATTGGTATAGATATGAATGGCAACATAGAGTCTTTGCACACATACATGGATTTCTATGGCTTGAAAATGCACCAAACATGGATACCCTAAATTGGGATAATCAAATAGAAGTCAATAGGGAAAAACAATTCTTTGACAACTATCATTGCTACCAACCCTCACAGTAAATCTGAAATAAAAAATATCATACACAGAAACCCAATGGATGATCCATGTCTACTAGAGACGTCTCAAATATTATCTACTGACCTGCACAATGATTATGAAGAACTAGTCAATCGTGTTCAAAGACACACTAAATGTATTGAGAGGACTTTTCTATGCAAAAAAGGGAAAGAACTACAATATAGATACAAAGCTCCTTGGAAAGAATGCATAAAATCCACTTTACTCTGTGATGAATCTGGAAACAAATCCTATGAGCTAATAAGGAACGATGACAGACTAAACATTCACAATGCCCAAATGCTATCAATATGGAGAGCTAACATAGATTGCCAACCTATCATCTCGCATCTACTTGTTCTCAAATACATTGCCAAATATGCATCTAAAGTTGAAAGAAAATCAGAGTTGCATTGATATGCTAGCAAGAATATGTGCAAATGAAAGATTGGAAGAAAATGCATTAAAATCATATCAAAATTTTATGGTTGAAATTGTTGCAGAACGAGATATAAGAGCACAAGAAACTTGTCATATGCTTCAAAAAATCCTTCTTGTCATTTGTAATCAAAATTTTATATCATTGAATGTAGGAAAAAAAGTGATCCATTGACTGAAGAAAACAGCCAATGGTAATGAGATACAATCTAACTACATACAAGCCTACATGAATTGACCAGACCACCTTGAACTAGTTTCACTAATTGAATCAACAAGATCCTACACATACATTGGTAGTCGCAAAGGATGCAAATGGAAAATTAGAAAAGAAAAAGCAATTGTACAAGTTTTCCCTCGTTTTCACACCATTCCAAAAGAAGACTGTGAGTCTTTTGAATCATTTTGTTGGAGTGAGTTGCTTCTATATAAACATTTTCAACAAATAGACAAAGATATAGGCCTCGACAAAGCAGAAATTGTTCAAAACTAGAAACATATGCATACACAACAATGCACTCCATGGCATGTTGACTGCATAGATCAAATGGAAGCTTCCCATGAAGAGGAAGACTACTCTGATGACGATATGCATATACAAGATGGTCTACCACTGAATGAATGGGAGCTATTATCTCAACTAGGCCTTGCTAATAGTCACAATTTGAATGAACTTCAAATGCTTGGTCATCATGATTATGACAACAACAACATATGGGATGCTAACACAGTTCCTCCACATTTACACCAAACTGCAATTCAATTTGTAAACACAAACAAACTGTCCCAATGAGATCTTTAGCCAACCACCACTTTCAACAACCAACAGTATACACTATCATTGAAACAACAACTAGCACTCACTATAATTACAAATCACTCAATTCAGAATCACCCTAAACTACCACTACATCTGCTAATACTAGGAATTGCAGGCACTGGAAATTCCTACCTAATAAGTTGCATAAGAAATGCACTGCAGCCCAACATACCAACTACAGTCAACCCACTCCTTGTTCTTGCACCAACACGCATTACAACTTTACATATACAAGCATCAATTGTACATGCAGCCCTCAAAATACCCATTTGAGAAATGCAACCACTACAAGGACAGAATTTGACAACATTTCAAGAAGACATGAAAAATATACAATACATTCTAATCGATGAAATGAGCTTCATTGGCCCAAAGCTACTATTAAAAATAGATAGTAGGTTACGCGAAGCAAACCCACAACAACAACATCTTTGTTTTGGTGGCATCTCTATAATCCTTATAGGAGACCTAGCACAACTTCCACCTATTCTAGATAAACCTATCTATGCATCCCACACAACTGCAAAAAACCTGTGGCACAAATTCAATACAATTGTTACATTACAAACAATATTTAGACAACAAGGTGACAATCCAATCCAAACTCAGTTTCATAATACATTGCAAAACATGCAAAATGCAGACCCGACAAAACATGATTGGAAATTATTAATGACACGCACTAACAAGCACCTTACAACAACTGAACAAGAAGAGTTTGACAACTCAATACACTTGTTTGCTACAAACGACCTGGTAACTTCACACAACAAGAAAAAATTGCAACTGCTAAATCTACCTATTGCACTCTGTGTTGCTATAAATACACAGTGTACATTATCTACTGCTACCAATGATGAATAGCTCCTGCAAGAAGTACTACTAAGCATATCTCAACTTGTCATGCTTACAAAAAACCTATGGATCCAAGGTGGACTTGTAAATGGATCCCTTGGAGAGATCAAAGACATTGTATATCCCCTCGGATCTAAACCACCCGAATTATGAGCATATGTTACAGTCACATTCGATTTAGGGTTTAGAGTTTAAATTTTAGGGTTTAGGGTTTAATTGTTTTTGGTTTATAAATTTCACCATATTTCAGTTTTGAAATTTGAAGAAATGTTACCATTTACAATAAATTGGGAAATCATTTGAACCTCCCTTGTTACTCCTCTCCATAGAAACTATGAGCTTGCAGATGTGACAGAAACAAAAAATCTTGCATAAGTTGTGTGCTTGGTATTTTTTCACCATATGAGAGAATGCACGGAGTGTTTTAGCTATCACTTAGCCTCTAAATGAACCTGAAAACATATTTTTGATTAATATAACTTAAAAAGAAACATTAAAATAATCATCCCTTGAACGTATTATTTTATTATTTTTTAAATTAATGAAGACCTTTGAACAAAGATGATCTTCACTTGAAGGTCAATATTCGATCAAAGGTCTTTACAAAAAGACGTTCGAGCAAATGACATTTGTTCGAAGAAATATTTTTGAACAAAGATGGTTCAAAAAATATTTTTCACTTCCTTCCAAAATTTGTATGTCCCAAGTTTGTGACACAATATTGTGGGATTACCTTGGTTAATGGAAAATTAGTTGAACAATAATGAAAACCAAAGAAAAGCTTAATGGAAAATTAGTTGAACAATAATGAAAACCAAAGAAAAAGTATAGACATAAATAATAAGGAGACATAATTGCTATATATTATTTTCTTTTTAAATAGAGTGTGAAATGCCAAGTTGGCATAGTCTCATTGAGCTCAACAAATTGAATATGAAAGATAACTCTTACCCTAAATGCGTGTATATCAAAAAGACAATTTTATTTATATTAGAATTCTTCTATAGAATACAAGCTAAATATTTATACTATTTATTTTAAAATAAAAATTATAGAAGATCTATAAAACTAATAAATTATATGTAAGGAGTCCATGCAGTAGAGCTAAAAATTGAATTCTAGATTATATCCAAGATGGAATCTAGGCAAGCACTTCATTCTTCAAGCTTTTATTTTAATTTGAGTTGCGTTACAATTTTATTATCATAAAAAAAAAAACTAATTGATCCACCTACTCTGTATGGTACTATATTTAACCAATAAATTGAAACAAAAACATGTGTTGGTTTTGGAAATATTTTTCAGAATCATTACAAGACCACGTGTTTTATGGATTTTGGCATGTCTTTCAAGAAAATTTCCTTTACCATGGACTTCATAACTTGATGATGTATTCTCATTTAGACAATGACAAAATAGAAAAGAAAATTAAGACTGTATCTCTTGAAATGGTGCACATGTCATTGATTATAAGAAAAATAAATGATTTTGCAACTTTTTTTTTATTGAGAAAAGCATAATATTAATAAAAAAAAAAGAATTTACAAGAGTACAGATGTGCATAAAAGAGGCACATCCCAGCCTGAATAACTAAAAGAAGCGGTCAAACAAAAAAAATAGAGCATATACTAGCTAAAACAACATAAAGAAATGTTGCAGAGGGCAGCAAACAATTGACATGAGACTCATTTTCTCCAAGAGTGAGGAGAATATAGTCATCTGTAATGATATTAAACATTGAAAGAAGAGCTCCATTAGAATTTGTCGCAACCGCAGCCAGCTGAGACTGAATTTTAGATAGTTGGGATTGAACCTCTGACGTGATGTTGTGTTTGTCCTTCATTGCTTTAGCTAGACTTGATTGCTGCAAAATAATGCAAGAGAATAGATTGTGCATGATCACTTCAACAGGGGGAAAATCATTAGAGAAGATAGCTTTACATCTGAGCAACCAAATATATTGATGAATACATTGACGAAAAGATTTTGAAACAACATTCTGAGAGCAATGCAGCCCTAAAAGAGCTGATTTCCATTTTAATTTTCTGCTAAACATGTCAGGAATAAGACTCATAATAGCCTGCCAAATTAATTGAGAATGCTTGCATGACCAAAAAGCATGTTTGATGGTTTCCAACTTGTGACAAAAAGGACATTTGGTGGATTGATTACACAAAAAGGTGAGGCATTCTCCCACATCAACTTTGTAATGAATAATCTTCCATGCTAAAAATTGTGCTTTGACCTCAGCTTTTGATTTCCAAATAGTAGTGCTCAAGCTAAACCACTTGGACTTGGACCAATTTAGATTCCATTTCAGATTTAATCTACGAATCATTTGAATTGGAGGAAGGATATTAAGGTAGATAAGTTTGAGAGGGAAGTTTCCAATATTATAGCCTGGATACCACCTCCAATCTTTAAGAAAATTGCAAGATATAGCAGTGCATAGCTTTAGTTGTAGCTCTAAAGAAACAACATCTTTCACCTTGTGAATGTCATTGATGAGAGTATTTGATAGCTTGAAATCTTGCTTAAGTTGTAAGTCACTTTTCCAAGATAGAGTTGTGAAGTCCCAAATGTCTCTGAACTCCTTGATGCCTTTTTTGAATAAGAGTTTGCTATGCATGTGAGGAGTAGTTGCTAAAGGTTGCTCCTGAAGGCATTCCAGTCTATTCCACCAAATAGAGGAAGCTGCAAAACTCATGCCATGGCTAGGATCTTGCCCTTTCCATTCAAGAAGAGGAGACACATGTTGCCAAGCTTTCCATATGCTTAAAAATTGACTGGAGGCATGAGGCTTAAAGTACTTAGCCATAAGGATTTTATCTTTCCACCCAACTTCTTTCCAAGCATTATTGGTTTTGGCTATAGCAATTTTGTGCCTAATAAGAGATTTCCATGGTGCTGCTCCATTAAGAGATCTTGTGATCCATTTAGCAATAAGGCATATCCCTTGTATAAGGGGATCAATTACTCCTAAACCCCCTTTGTTTTTTGGTTGGATGCAATATAACCATGAAGCAGTTGGAAGACTTTTTTTGTTATTCCATTTTCCCCATAAAAAATTTCTAATTAGCTGAGTAAGCTGATTATAATTGCTTTTAGAAGGAAGCCAACATGATGAGATGTAGACATGACTAACCACATGGATGTTTTCTAAAAATGAAGCAGAGTACAAAACTCATTAAGACTTCAAAGCTGAGTGGGATGAAGAAAACCTACATAGCAAAGGTCTGCATAAAAGTGACCCGGTAAAGGAGCTCCATAAATATACTAAAGCTTTTCAGTAGCCACAAATACATATTAATTATATTACATAAGTTGCCAAACATTAAGATAGGAAATTGCAAAAAGATGTTATTTTTTCATTCCACAAGAATATAATTTAAAAGATGTTATTTTCTTTATTTCACAAGAGTATAATTTCAAGTCCACCCAATAACACTAGGCTATCTTTTTTTGTTTTCCCTAAATGGTTATCAGCTCTTACTTTGACTAGATGGGGAAAATTGAAACAAAACAAGTTTTTTATTTTGTGTTTGGATATGGGATGAATTTTGCTTACTGTAGCTAAGTTTGTCTCATGAGTCTGTAAGAACAAAATGTATGGTTATTAGTTCACACTAATCAACTTGCCCATAGAGACATTATTTACTGTTATGCCAGATTTTTTTCACACTAATCAACCTGCCAATAGAGACATTATTTGCTGTTATCCCAGATTTTTGTCCCCTAAATAGTATCAAATTTCCACCTGATGGATGGACACAAGATCCAGGAAACCTGAAGTGTGTTTTCTTTACACCATGGATGTCATAGACTTGTTTGGCTACTTTAGCTAGACTTGTTTTCTTTAGATAGTTGGGATTGAACCTCTGACGTGATGTTGTGTTTCTCCTTCATTGCTTTAGCTAGACTTGATTGCTGCAAAATAATGCAAGAGAATAGATTGTGCATGATCACTTCAACAGGGGGAAAATCATTAGAGAAGATAGCTTTACATCTGAGCAACCAAATATATTGATGAATACATTGACGAAAAGATTTTGAAACAACATTCTGAGAGCAATGTAGCCCTAAACGAGCTGATTTCCATTTTAATTTTCTGCTAAACATGTCAGGAATAAGACTCATAATAGCCTGCCAAATTAATTGAGAATGCTTGCATGACCAAAAAGCATGTTTGATGGTTTCCAACTTGTGACAAAAAGGACATTTGGTGGATTGATTACACAAAAAGGTGAGGCATTCTCCCACATCAACTTTGTAATGAATAATCTTCCATGCTAAAAATTGTGCTTTGGCCTCAGCTTTTGATTTCCAAACAGTAGTGCTCAAGCTAAACCACTTGGACTTGGACCAATTTAGATTCCATTTCAGATTTAATCTACGAATCATTTGAATTGGAGGAAGGATATTAAGGTAGATAAGTTTGAGAGGGAAGTTTCCAATATTATAGCCTGGATACCACCTCCAATCTTTAAGAAAATTGCAAGATATAGCAGTTCATAGCTTTAGTTGTAGCTCTAAAGAAACAACATCTTGCACCTTGTGAATGTCATTGATGAGAGTATTTGATAGCTTGAAATCTTGCTTAAGTTGTAAGTCACTTTTCCAAGATAGAGTTGTGAAGTCCCAAATGTCTCTGAACTCCTTGATGCCTTTTTTGAATAAGAGTTTGCTATGCATGTGAGGAGTAGTTGCTAAAGGTTGCCACTGAATGCATTCCAGTCTATTCCACCAAATAGAGGAAGCTGCAAAACTCATGCCATGGCTAGGATCTTGCCCTTTCCATTCAAGAAGAGGAGACACATGTTGCCAAGCTTTCCATATGCTTAAAAATTGACTGGAGGCATGAGGCTTAAAGTACTTAGCCATAAGGATTTTATCTTTCCACCCAACTTCTTTCCAAGCATTATTGGTTTTGGCTATAGCAATTTTGTGCCTAATAAGAGATTTCCATGGTGCTGCTCCATTAAGAGATCTTGTGATCCATTTAGCAATAAGGCATATCCCTTGTATAAGGGGATCAATTACTCCTAAACCCCCTTTGTTTTTTGGTTGGATGCAATATAACCATGAAGCAGTTGGAAGACTTTTTTTGTTATTCCATTTTCCCCATAAAAAATTTCTAATTAGCTGAGTAAGCTGATTATAATTGCTTTTAGAAGGAAGCCAACATGATGAGATGTAGACATGACTGGCTATGAGGACTTTGTTGGAAATTTGAATGCATCTAGCCATAGATAAAAATCTGTTTGACCAAAGTTGGAGCTTTCTTTTTAATTCATTGATAAACCATTTCCACATGTCAGAGAGATAAACTCCTATGGCAAAGGGAATACCCAGGTATCTTGAAATTACTTCATGCTTGTTGAAATTCCACTGTGGGGGAATCCAAGGAGGTGGTTGATTAGCTGAAGTCATCCAAAATTCAGTTTTATGGAGAGAAAGTTGTGAGCCACTTGCTAAACAAAACAAGTCTATGACATCCATGGTGTTATTAAGCTCTTCTTGAGAGTTTTGTATGAAAATTAAGCTATCATCAGCAAACTGAGAGTTGAGAGCAGCTTCATTATCAGGTATAGAGATACCATGAATGAGGTTTTGTTGTTTAGTGTGCATTAAGAGGTAACCAAGTGCATCAGCTGTGAGAACATAGAGGAAAGGAGCTAAAGGGCAGCCTTGTCTTATCGAGCGTTGAAGAGGAAAAGCTTGAGTGATTGAACCATTGATAGCTAAGCAAGTATTAGCATCAGCAAAAAGGAGTTTCACATGTGAAATGAGCATAGGTCCAAAGCCTAACCTTTTGAGCATTTTTAATATAAATTGCCACCTAATCCTATCATAAGCTTTGTCAAAGTCCAATTTGATGAGGAGACAGTCTTGTCTTGTTTGTTGAGCCCATTCCATAGTTTCCCAAGCAAGCACCAAGTTGTCAAGAATGAATCTCCCTCCTAAGAACCCAGTTTTTTCGGGTCTAACAATTTCTTGCGCTGTTTGTTTAATTCTTTTGGCAATAGCTTTGGCAATAATTTATAAAGAGGTATTAAGGAGGGTGATTGGTCTCCAACCTGCAATGTTACTCTCATTTTTTCCTTTGGGAATTAATTTTATCAACCCTTGATTAATAGAAGAGCCTAAGGATCCCTTAGAAAATGCTTCTTTATAGACCTCATAGAAGTCCTCCCTAATAAATGGCCACAATATTTTATAAAATTCTGCTAGTAGGCCATCAATCCCAGGACTTTTAGAGTCAACCATATCATTCAAGGCTGCATCCAACTCTTCAATGGTGAGGAAGCGGTCTAAGTAAGTTCGCTGGGTAAAGTCAATCTTGCTAGGAATGCAAGTGCCAACCATATCTTCAACTATTTCTTGCAGCTGATCACCTCCAATAGGATCAATAAATAATTGTTTATAATGCTGAAAGAAGCAGGATTTAATATCATCAGTATTGTCAAATTTGTGCCCCTCTTGGTCAAGGATAGATATTATTCTTTCTTTAGAATGTTTATTAATGAGGTAACTAAAAAAGAATTTTGTTCCCATATCTCCTTCTTTCATCCAATGAAGTCTGGCCCTTAATTGAGCTCCTCGTGCTCGATAAAATTCAAATCTTTTGAGTTTTGTTTCAACAGCAGCAACAACATGTTGAAAGGAGACATTAGTCGGTGCTATATTTAAAAGAGTTCTACTCTTTCCCAGTTGATACCTTAAATTTTTTTCCATTCTAGATCTTTGTCTAGCCATTCTTTTCCCATAAGCTCTAAGGAAGGTGGTGCGGTGAATAATAGCTTCATTCCACCATTGTAACCAACCACAATTATGTTGAGGTCTAGGTGCTTCGTTCCAAATGGAGATAAGAGAAGCAAGACAGTCAGGATGGTTAAGATGGGAGGTGTTGAGCTTGAAGGGTAGGTTAGTGGGCTAGGAAGGACAAGAAGAAAGTTGGCATGTCAACAAAATTGGGAGATGGTCAGAAAGGGAGGCAGAAGCATCAACTGTAATAAGAGTGTTATGTGAAGAAGAGACAATAGACAGGGAATCAGCAAGGTAAAATCTATCAATCCGACTAAGTTTCCTTAAATCACCATCTCTTGAGTTGGACCAAGTGAACCAATGGTTAAGATGGGTATCTCTTTTGTCCACAATGGGATCTGAAACTCCCATAGTATTTCGTGTTAGGATCCAAGCATCAAACTCTTTTTGGGAAAGTTTATGAGGGCTAAACCAGCTTCTATCATAGTGATTTTCCACCATGTTGAAGTCACCTCCCCAAATCCATTCAGCTGTAGGAAGGTTATTAACCATCCATTCCCAAAGTTTGATTCGAGAGGGAGAATCATTGGGAGCATATATGGAGCAAAAACCAATGGATCTTCCTTGGAGCAATAATAAGCACCACACACAATTATTATTGGGATCAACTCCTGAAGAGATAATAAACTTGGCTAACCAAGGTGAAATTCCTAACACTGCACCTCCACTTCCATCACTATGAAGAGTGAATTTAAACCAGCCATCCCTCCATAAAGATTGAAGAGCAAGATGGAGTCGGGTATCTGTAATTTTTACTTCTTGGAAGAAAATTACATTTGGCTTGTGAATTTGCAAGGCTTTCTTGACATGAGCTTTTCTTGAGGGGATAAATAAACCCCTAACATTCCATGACATGATAGAAAACTTCATTTCATTTGAGGGAGGGAGTCCATATCCCCTGAATCCAACACTTTGAACTTATTCTCCCCTAAACAATCTTGTTGTTGAAGTGGAACTAATTCCCTAGAGAGGTCCTCACTAGGGGCACTAGACCTTTGTCTAGAGAGGTCCTCACTAGGGGATCTAGACCTTTGTCTAGAAAGGTCCTCACTAGGGGATCTTGATCTTTGTCTAAGAGAGCTTGGAGAGGGAGATCTAACTCTACGAGTGTTAAGTTTGTGATCAGATCAGTGCACAGAAAATTAATTCAAAAAATTAGACACAGTAACACAGCATATACCCTGGGAAAACCCTCCTCTTGAGGGAGAAAAAGCCAGCAACAAAGATCTCTTTTTTATATATAAGTAATGGCAAAAATTCTCTTTACAATGAGGCCAATACAAGGCCAATATCCAGCATCAACTCTAGATGCAATAACAGATGATAATCTGCTCTTCCTTGTAATCTAAATCTGCACTTAGAGAAATTTGCAATTTGCTCTTGAAGGAATTCACAATCTGCTCTTGAAGGAATTTGCAATCTGCACTTGAAGGAATTCGCACTTGAATGAAGGAATAAATTGAGCTTGCTTGATGATTGAAGGAATGGAAATGACTTTGTATATATACACAATGAGAGAGAGGTCGCACCTCTTCATGTACAAAGTCGGCCAAGGTAGAGAATATTATAATTTAAAATATATTAATTACAAAGGAGGTCGGCCCTTTTAGGAATTACATTATTGCCATTAAAAATCTCATATATAATAAATAGCCGATTAAATGATGTTTTCATTCATGGCTGGAAGGACGAACCTGAAGCTGCCAATCATTAACACTCCCTCTCAGCTAGGGAGAGTACTTCCAGCTACTCAAGACATATCACCTCATCGTGATGTCAAATATCGCCTCAATGCAATATCAACTATAATGGCTACAACCATGCTATGGTGAACAAGGGAATATCACCTCAATGTGATATTGGATATCGCCTCAATACAATATCTACCATAATGGCTACAACCATACTATGGTGAGTAAAGGAATATCACCTCGACGTGATATTGGATATCGCCTCAACACGATATCTACCATAATGGCTACAACCATACTATGGTGAGTAAAGGAATATCACCTCAACGTGATATTGGATATCGCCTCAACACAATATCTACCATAATGGCTACAACCATACTATGGTAAAAGATAGATATCACCTCAACGTGATATTGGATATTGCCTCAACACGATATCTACCATAATGGCTACAACCATACTATGGTAAGAGATAGATATCACCTCAACGTGATATTGGATATCGCCTCAACACGATATCTACCATAATGGCTACAACCATACTATGGTAAAAGGATAGAAAGGGTCACCGATACGACTCTTTCTCATCAAGGCTGGATTCTCCACCATACCAAGCTTATCTTGAAAGTATACAAACTTTATCCTCGAGAGAGGCTTGGTGAGAATATCTATCGTCGCTCATCAGTTTTGATGTACTTCAACTGTCTACCTTTCGCGGTACCATATCTCTAATATAGTGGTACTTTGATCTCAACATGCTTCGTTCTGTCATGAAACACAAGATTGACGAATCTGACACACCCTCGCCAAATCAGAACTGTAAAACCATGTAAATCTAAGTCTGCATCTGAAGTATACCTCAACCCATATCCAACTATGCCACACAAGTATCTCAGGATATGTTTAGCTGCAACAAGATGTATCTGTCTTGGATCACACATAAATTGGCTAAGTGCACTCACTGCATAGCAAATATCATGTCTAGTGTTAACCAAATACATCAGAGACCCAATCAAGTGTCTATACAATGTAGGATCCACCAAGTTTGAATTAGCTACAGCCTCCTTCAACTTATGTAGGTTGGTCTCCATTGGTGTAGACATGGATTTGCAATCCATCATGCCAAACCTCTTAAGTATATCAATGGTGTACTTTCCTTGACTTAGAATCATCTCATCTGGTTTCTGCCAGACTTCTAAACCAAGGAAGTAATGCATGAGCCCAAGGTCCTTCATCTCAAATTCTGAAGTCAACTCCTTCTTGCACTCGAGAATCAGGTGATCTTCTCCAGTAAGGATCAAATCATCAACATATAAAACCAATATTAGTGCATCACCATTGATTACCTTGAAATAGAGATTTGAATCAGCATCATTCTTCAAGAAGCCCAAACTAGATAGGTACCGATCAATCCTTTCATACCAAGCACGAGGAGCCTGCTTAAGACCATACAAGGCCTTCTTCAGCTTACACACATGTGACTCCTTCTCATGAACTTCAAAACCATCAGGTTGCTCAATGTAAACTTCTTCCTCAATTACGCCATTGAGAAAAGTTGTCTTCATGTCCATCTAATGAATCTTCCATCCTCTCGATGCAGCAATGGCAATGATAGTTCTGATAGAAGTGTAACGGGCAACATGAGCAAATGTTTCTTCATAATCAACTCCCTCTTTCTGAGAAAACCCTCAAGCAACAAATCTTGCCTTATACTTCTCAATGCTCCCATTTGCAGCATGCTTGATTTTGAAGAGCCATTTCAAAGATACCACTGATTTGCTCTTAGGTCTAGGAACAATGTCCCAAACATCATTCTTCAGAATTGATTGATACTCTTCTGCCATTGCATCTCTCCAAACTTGATGACTGAAAGCTTCTTCAACACATGAAGGTTTTGAATCAATAATATGACTCATCAAGGCAACATAATTGAAGAACTTATGAGGCCTTTTACTTTCTCTAAATGTGCCTCTAGGAGCTGCAAAGCTTTCTGCCTCTTGCATAGTGCGCCTAGCCCATAGAGGTCTCTTTCTTCCAATGACAATGTCAGTAGGCCCATCAGTAGGCTCCAAGGGTTCAATAGGATCAGCATCTTCTTTTGGTTCAACAGTCTCCCTCTGAATCTCAAGAGTATGGTCAACTTCCATATCCTGAGGAGACTCTTCGTTACTGATCTCCATGTGAGTGCCCTTGGATCTTCTAAATGCAATGTCTTCCTCAAAAGTAACATCCCTACTAATCTCAATTAACTTTTGTCCTGGAATGTAAATTCTGTAGGCTTTAGATGTCCTGCTAGGCCTTACAAGATGCCTCATGAGGGCTCCAACTTAGTTCTCTTCTCCTTCGGAACATGGATATAAACAGGACATCCAAAGATTCTTAAGTGACTAACTTCAGGCTTCTTCCCTGTGAAGGCTTCTTCCGTAGTTATATTCTCCAAGACCTTGTGAGGACTTCTGTTTTGCACATATACAGCTGTCCTAGAGGCTTCTGCCCATAAGAAAGTCTGCAAATCTTGATCATGAATCATGGCCTTTGCTGCTTCCATGATTGTCCTGTTCTTTCTTTCTGCAACACCATTCTGCTGAGGATTATAGGGAACATAGAACTCCCTCTTAATCCCTGCATCCGAACAAAAGTCTAGAAAACTAGCCGAGGTGTATTCACCACCATTGTCAGATCTAAGGACCTTAATTCTTTTACCAGAAAGGTTTTCTACTAAGGCTTTAATCTCCTTAAATCTAGCTAATACTTCCTCAGACTCTTTATACCTCAAGAAATAAATCCAAGTTTTCCTAAAGTGATCATCAATAAAGAGTACATAATACAAAAATCCACTTGAAGATAGAATAGACATAGGACCACATAAATATGAATGGATGAGATCTAAAGTACTCTTAGATCTACTTTCACTACTATTAAAGGTGGCTTTTACATTCTTACCTAGAGCGCATCCCTTGCAAGTGCCTTCATGCTCCTTGTCAAACTTAGGTAGACCTGTCACCATCTTCTCCAAAATAGGCAAGGCACGAAAGTGTAGATGCGCCAGTCTTCGATGCCAAAGATCACATAGAGAAGAAGTATCATGAACCAAAGCTTGTAGAGGACGAGTGCAAACCCTGCAAAGACTTTCATATCTCACTCCAATAACTTGAGCATCTTTGAAACTAGAGTTCTCCGTCCATACAAGAACTTTTCCTTTTGAGAAGGCAATTTGATATCCTTTATCTTCTAGGGCTAAAATAGAGATGAGATTGCACTTGATCCCCGGAACATAAAGAACATTGCTCAACTGAAGTGTAATACCTAAATTCAAATGGAGAGTAGAGGTCCTAATCCCTTTCACAGTGTAGCTGGCATCATCTCCAATGATAACTTGTTCCAATGAGTCTTTCTTCACCAAGCTTGATAAGTGCTCCTTGAACCTGGTAATGTGACGAGAAGCACCATTGTCAATCAGCCATGTGTTGGTGTCGGTGGTAAAATTGCTTGACAAGGCTGAGCAAAATAGATATTCATCCTTCTGAGGAGAAACATTCTCCACATCTGCAACGGAGGCTTGATGCTTAGGTCTGTCGGGGCAATGTTTAGCAAAATGACCAAACTTGTCACACCTAAAGCATTGAATTTTAGACAAATCTCGCTTCTTCTTGGGAGGGGAAGCATCATCATTTCCTTTATCACGATTCCTCTTGAAGTGACAATTCTTTCCACCTTTTCCTTTCTTCTTCGAAGCTTGGGCTACAAGAACATGGATTTCTTGATTAGAAGAACTTGGGCCAACACCTCTAGCCATCAACCTTGATTCCTCTTGGATGCAGTCAGCCCTCAAATGATCAAACTTCGAAAGTTTAGACCTTGCACTAATTCCTTGAATATAGGACTCCCAAGATAATGGAAAACCGTTGAGTGCAAGCATTGTCAAATCTTTATCTTCAACCATATGACCAATAGAGGAGAGCTGATCTCTCAATTCTGCAATCCTCATGAAGTAGGCGATCACGGTCTCTCCTTTCGACATCTTCACATGATGAAGTTGTTGCTTCAGCACAAGAGCCCGGCTGGTGTTGTTGATTTCATACATTTCTTCCAAAGTTTTGAACATCTCCCTAGCAGTCTTCAACTTGGAAACAATAGGGACGATGTGGTCTTTAATAGAGTCAACTAGCAACTTCTTTACTTTGATATCTTTCTTCCTCCATTGCAGCTTCTCTTCTTCCTCTTCAGGTTCGGGAACCTTGGACTCTGCAAATTCAACCAAATCATTCTCCTCCAATGTAAGCATGATTCAGAATCTCCATGAGGTGTAGTTTGAAGCTCCATCGAGTCTATCTTCGATCTTCAATCCGTTCACCATTTTGAATGTAGTGAAGATAGATAAGAACCTTCAACAAAGAATAGAATAAGCTGTGAAAGCACAAATCTAACCACGATCTTCTTCACAGCCGCTCTGATACCATGTTAAGTTTCTGATCAGATCAGTGCACAGAAAATTAATTCAAAAAATCAGACACCGTAACACAGCATATACCCTGGGAAAACCCTCCTCTTGAGGGAGAAAAACCCAGCAACAAAGATCTCTCTTTTATATATAAGTAATGGAAAAAATTCTCTTTACAATGAGGCCAATACAAGGCCAATATCCAACATCAACTCTAGATGCAATAACAGATGATAATCTGCTCTTCCTTGTAATCTAAATCTGCACTTAGAGAAATTCGCAATCTGCTCTTGAAGGAATTCACAATCTGCTCTTGAAGGAATTCACAATCTGCACTTGAAGGAATTCACACTTGAATGAAGGAATAAATCAAACTTGCTGGATGATTGAAGGAATGGAAATGACTTTGTATATATACACAATGAGAGAGAGGTCGCACCTCTTCATGTACAAAGTCGGCCAAGGTAGAGAAGAATATTATAATTTAAAATATATTAATTACAAAGGAGGTTGGCCCTTTTAGGAATTACATTATTTCCATTAAAAATCTCATATATAATAAATATCCGATTAAATGATGTCTTCATTTGTGGCTGGAAGGACGAACCTGAAGCTGCCAATCATTAACAACGAGCAGCAAGTGGAATCCCATGGCTTTGGTCGTTTAGTTGCTGACTTGAGATTTCCTTTTTTTAATCATCCTCCAACCATCCTCAAGGATGGCATCCTTGTAAGATGGAGGTTTATCTGAAAGAGAATTTGGCATTGAAGAAGGGGGGGGATTCAGTAGAATATTCGCACCAGGAGAGGGTAGACGGTCTACAACAATGGTGGAGGGATTTGAAAGAGTGGGAGAAGGGGTTGGTGATGGAGGATTGGAGGGTGAAGAAGGGGGAATGTAGCCATGAGGGTGATGCTCTTGAGCAACATGAGGAGAAGAAACTAATGAAGGGGATATTGAAGAAGGAGAGGGGTTGGGTTTGGGTTTACGAATAGGGCAATCTCTGATTAAATGCCCTTCTTTGCGGTAGTAAAAACAGGGATTGGGCTTGTTGAGGTAAGAAATGGGTTGAGAAAAACAAAATCCTGGACCAATAACTTGCAGGGTATCAAGCAAAGTTTGATTTAAATCAACGTCAATGCAAGCCCTAGGATGAACACGGAGACTTGAATATTTGTCAACACTATTTTTGCACCATAAAACCCTGCCTAATTGAGTAGCTATGACTTTGAGGAACGAAAGAAAAGCCAAATTTAGAAAGGGGAATTCTACCCACATTGGGTACCAAGACTTGGAGGCTCCTTTGGGGTGGAAATCAAAATCCCATGCTTGGAGATAACAAATTTGTCCACATATTGTCCAAGAACCATAATGCAGGGCAACCTGAGCATGTTTAGCTGAGACAAATGTGCATGCATGAAATGTAACCCTTGCCTAGCCCTCTGAAAGATTCTATCATCCAACCCCTGTTTTCCCAATGAACTTTGGCCCATTTATAGAATTCTTGTTGAGAAGGAACTCCATGAAGGAAAAAGAAAATGACTGTTCTTTGCTTACAGTCACTAATTACATCTAAAACTTCATCAAGCAAATAGCACTCAAGGATCTTACCTCTAGTGGATGCTTCTTGATGTTGTGAGCGAATGCTAGGTGTCCCTTTTTCAGAATGAGAATGAAACTGCTCATTCACCTCTAGTTGAGATGCCTTTCGTAAATTTATCGTCAAGCCAGTAGAGTTAGAGGCTAGAACATTTTGAGTGCAGCTGCCAGGGTTACTTTCATAATACTGTGTAGAAATCTCTTCCACCGTGATTGCATTTGGACCAGGGAGAGCTAAAATTGTTGTTGAGTCTGAGTTTTTTCCACTTCCCTTTGCGTTGGAGAAAGAGGGGTGCTGGAGATCTTCTGGGTGCGAGTATGGTTTTTCCCATGCCTTCTTCTTCATGGACATTGTAAAATCGCTGATGGGTTTGTCGTAATAAGATTAGCCAGTGAGAAATGGAGCAATGCCCTACTGCGTTGCAGCAGCTAGGGTAAATACACTAAATCATTCTCCTTCCGATGTTTGTTTAAACCAGCAATGAAAGGCACCTCTCGAAGGAGAAAATCTGTGCAAATCGGTGCAGAAAGGTTGTTTGTAGAGTTTGATTGAGGGGATTACAGTCAAGCAAATTGAGCGTTATTCAGAACCTTGAGCGTTACCCTTTCACACACACCGCTAGGACCAACAGGTTAACCTTTTTACCTCATTGATTTTGCAACTTTGTGACTACAACTTATAACTTCTACCTTTAAAATTGGGATCCACCTTGTCCATCATGACATTTCTTAGAAAATTCTACTAGAGAAGGTTATGGTATTTTAAACATTAGTACCAATGTAACACCTATCCAAAAGTACAAGTACTTTTACTTTTTATCATTTTAATTTAAGTCTTTGTAGAATGCTATAAACAAGCACTTGCACCCGGAGAAGGTGCAAGGAATACGCCGATAGTATTATATAATTTCTTGATAATTATTGACCGTTTCTTTACAAATGATTCTCTTGAATATAGGGGTACAAAAGCAAAGTAACTCTTGAATACAGGGGTACAAAATTAGGAGGAGACGGAATCAAATTACATATATAAAGCATAGTTTCTCTTCAAGCTTTGAAAAATGAGAAGTGTTTCGTAGAGATTGAACTGATGAAGTTAGATATAAAAACAATGGTAATCCTCTGTACACAGTACATTTCTATGAAATAACATATAAACACAATGGTAGTCCTTTGTACACAGTACATTTCTGCTTTATACATGTGTGCTTCTCACAATGATTTTCTTTGGGCAACTGGACACAGCAGTGTCTGAGTAATCCCTGTCAAACTTTCAGGAGGTATGTTTCTCATTTCATATCGAGGTGGAGAAGGGCCAGAGAGTTGTGTTGTTTTGGTGGGTGGAATGTGAAATGTCTGGGCAGTTGCAGAAATCAAACCAAGCAAGTAAACCAATAAAAGCGAGTCATCACATTGCATTTTAGAGTTATTTTGTGTCTGAACATTGAAAAATAGTATGATTGGTGTTTCATCCCATATCAAAACACAAAATAAAATACTCGTTTTGTTTCAACTTTCCCCTTCTTGTGGAATGAAAAAAAAACATCCTTTTGCAATTTCCTGTGTCAATGTTTTACTTTTCATCAATTTGTCAAATTTTATAAGTTTGGTCCAAGGCCCAGTCAGCTTGGAGTGTTGGTCTCCCAACTCTGAGCAAAGGACAAATATCCCTGCTATGCTTTGGAAGAGTATAAACATCAATTGGTGATCATACACTCCCTTATATAGTGGAAACTGCTGAATTCACCCCATATCAAAACACAAAATAAAAAACTCGTTTGTTTCAATTTTCCCCACCTTGTGTTGGTCTCCCAACTCTGAGCAAAGTACAAATCTCCCTGCTATGCTTTGCAACATATTTCATAGTCAACAAAACCCTGAAGAAATATGCTATACAATATAGGAAAATTGTCAACATCGTGCTCTCAACGATGGTGGTGGGACAAAATAGGTAAAGTTTGCAGGAAAAATATTACGACCCTACAGCTATTACAAAACCCCAAAGAATAAAGCATATACTATCAGGAGTGTAATCAAAAGAATAAAGTGAAATTTGATGCAAAGAAGTTCGAAAGTAATAATGTATACCTGTATTGATGTAGTCGCAATGGGTCACAGGGCTACAAATTAAAAGCTTGATATGCTAACGATAGGGGTGGATCAAATCGGTCATCGTGACATGCCATTTCCTAAAACACAAGGTTTTCCACAAGGATAGCTTACCACTTTATTCACAGTCAAAACAAGGAGTTTTTAATATATAAAGCATCACCAAGAAATTCAAAACATAGTCATGGAAAGGTAATAAATGCGAGCAAGCTAGTAGAATGCCAACACAGCGCGAAAAGGAAACCAATAATGCAAAGAACTGAAATGACTAAAATAATAAAATTCAATCAATTAAGCACTTGCAATCGCTAAGGGAAATATACGAGACAGGACAACTCAAAGTAGATCTTAGAAAATAAAATAGGGGGGACCTGAATTTGAAGAACTTGTATGCGTTGTGGTAACAAGCCACAAAAAATAACAGGCTGATGAAGTAATATGTAAACACAATGCTAATCCTCTGTATAAGGATTTTATTTAGGCAACTACACACAACAATTGATATCTGCTTTTCTGCTGGGTGGAATTTGGAATGTCCGAGCGATTTCATAATTGTCTCGGTAACACTCATTTACTTTGGGGTTCAATGTGGTACTTCAAGTTATCATTGGATTTTTTAGTTAATGGGTGGACTAAAATGTATCGTCATTTCCTTTCTGTTAGAAATGCCATTTAGCCCTTTTCTTCCATAAAGTTTTTACTCCTTTAGTCCCTTTTAATGAAAGACTTGCCACTCTCATAAGTGAAGGGAAACACACTTCAGGTTTCCTGGATCTTGTGTCCATCCATCAGGTGGAAATTTGATACTATTTAGGGGACAAAAATCTGGGATAACAGCAAATAATGTCTCTATTGGCAGGTTGATTAGTGTGAAAAAAATCTGGCATAACAGTAAATAATGTCTCTATGGGCAAGTTGATTAGTGTGAACTAATAACCATACATTTTGTTCTTACAGACTCATGAGACAAACTTAGCTACACTAAGCAAAATTCATCCCATATCCAAACACAAAATAAAAAACTTGTTTTGTTTCAATTTTCCCCATCTAGTCAAAGTAAGAGCTGATAACCATTTAGGGAAAACAAAAATAGATAGCCTAGTGTTATTGGGTGGACTTGAAATTATACTCTTGTGGAATAAAGAAAATAACATCTTTTAAATTATATTCTTGTGGAATGAGAAAATAACATCTTTTTGCAATTTCCTATGTTAATGTTTGGCTACTTATGTAATATAATTAATATGTATTTGTGGCTACTGAAAAGCTTTAGTATATTTATGGAGCTCCTTTACCGGGTCACTTTTATGCAGACCTTTGCTATGTAGGTTTTCTTCATCCCACTCTACTTTGAAGTCTTAATGAGTTTTGTACTCTGCTTGATTTTTAGAAAACATCCATGTGGTTCCTATTTTGTTCTGTGATGTTATTTCTTTGTTCTTAACAACAGCCTTATGAGACATTGTCTAAAGATTTGTACTCAATCCGGTGAACTTTAACATGAAAAACTTTATCATTTCCTATTTATCTGTATCACTTGAATTGTGTTACATTACAAATGATAAAAAGCATATTATGGATTTCACAGCAATAATTTCATCTGAGAAGACTCTAAATCTGTGTTATATTGTGAGATGCTATTGACAATTTCTATCTGTTAACGGACTTAAACTTGTAATGGGTTCATAAGTGTGCATTATAGAGACCCTTCCATTTCCAACAAGCAGCTAATGTCAGTTGTAATAGAGACAACCCTTACCACATAATTGACATTAGTTTTGCATAAGAATGTATTGAATGATTTTTAATGCAAACTAAGGTGCACATTCTATAAACTAAAGTTTATGTTGATCAATAGTGATGCCTCTCATTTGTAATTTTTTGTGCTATTCACTATACCTTTACGATTGTTGCCATTTGCAATAAAGACTAACATTTACTAACCTTTCCAAATCCATTGATTGCTGCCATTTGCAATGAAGACTTAACATTTACTAACCTATTCAAAATCCATTTTGTGGTTTTGCATAAAAACGTATTCAAGGGTAGGGAAGAGACTCTGATGGCTGTATTGGGTCAAATGAGGTTAATGATATAACCACGAAAAATGATATGTAAGATGGGAAATATTCAATGAAAGGGGAATCTCACATGGAATATTGCAAGCAATATATTGAATCATCAGAAGTGGTTGAAGAGAGCTATTAGTTAATGTTATCCAAGTAGATACACTAAAAGCATTTCAGGCATCTAAATTTGGAGAATATGTACATGGTTTATTGTGTCCCTGTATGCTAAAAATCTCAATACTTGATGTGGAATACAATCTCATACTCTTAAGAAATGTTTTAGATAAAAATTATGGGGAAGGATTTAGTCTCAAGGCTTGTTCCTTTTACCAGCCATCAGGAAAATAAAGTTGACTACATGATTTTCTATCTTTTCTACTTATTCATTTTTCCACCTAAATGAAAATGTGCAATAAGTACCCTTAGTTGCTAATGAACTCTTGATACTTAGGTAAAAACTAATAGAGATATATTGTTTCTTGAAAATGAGAAGATATGATTTCAAAATGGGAGGTTGACTCAAGGAAACATGTTTAGAACATGCACATTGGTAGTTCTCTACATTAAAAAATTCCTTTTGCTCTTGTCGGCCTCTTTTACACTAATAACACTATTTTTACTGGGTCCTTCTGGCTGTCTTTGCAAACAAGAGATGGACGACAGGATTTCATGCAATTCATTATATACGGATACAGATTAGCAAATGAGGGTGATGATGAGTTGCATTTTATTTTATTAACTGTAGCATGCTCTTTACATAGTTCGATTGCTATATGAATGAAAACATGCTATTATTGCCAAACAAAATAAAACTTGAACCATAATATTGTAAACCATACATTTTTCTTGCAAACGTGAAGAAATTTAGTAACATATTTGTTAGTTTAAATCACTGTTCTTTGTAATAATCCTTCCACACGACCTTTATAATTCAAACAAGAGTTGATTGTTTATTTATAGAGGCACAATTAAAGAGACTTATACATAGTCTATAGATCATTCAGTGAAAACATGTTTTTCATCTGATTTTTCAATGCTATTCTGTGCCCACCATTTTAATATGGTATCAAAATAGGGAGAGCCAAGAGGGGAGACAATATGAAGAAAAGTATGAGGAGGAAGTAGAGAGCAGAGGTGCACACTATCAAAGATAAAGGGTGCGAGTTGTAAAGAACTGCAACCAATAGCAAGAAGGCTAACACAGAAATAAGGAAAGCATAGAGATGATGGCGGAGAAATGAAACAAGTTCTCCCATTTTCCCTCACGTAGACTCAAACATAGCTTCAGTTGGATGTAAAACAAACACAACACCGCTAGAGACAGTGAAAGAATTGGCAGCCATAAACATCATGAAAAGCTCCCAGGATAAGACTGTATTACAGGTTAATGCATGAATCAACCAGAGTGATACCTCTTTTACTCAAGAAATGGTAACACTTAACGAGGTTTTTAATTCCACTGCACAAAGCACAAACATGAAATTCCCCACCCATGGATATTGTATTGGTATCCCTGCACCGCCCATAAACAAGGGTGGTGTATATTACTGTATCAGACATAAACCTATCCCTTAAACCTTCAAAAAATCCCTGGGCTTCCTCAACTTGGTTTTTTTAACAGAGCTCACTAAGAATGAGTCTAAATTTTTCGGTTTGGTACAGCTGCACATCATTGAGCTTCTTGAGCCATAACCATAACACTAATGCATGGGCATCTAATATATGTAAGTAATGTTTTCTCCATATAAAAAAATTACATTTAATTTTCTATCGATACGAAGAATGGTCCAACCACTTTTTCAATCCACCATTACTCTACAAATATCTTGACCATTACTGTTCTACTTGTAACGGTTTACACAATCATGCCTGCTCAAAAGTTACCAAATACAAATCAAGCATTTGAGTGCAAGAAAGGAAGCTTTATCATATTGCAAATATCATTATTAAATACCTCAAAAGGCTATAATACAACCCTAAAATTACCCTGCAGTGTATAAAATAACCTGATAATTCTAAAACTAGATGTGATTGTCAACAATGGAGAAAACAAAGACATGATCAAAGAAGGGCTTTGCGTTCCTATGATCTTTTGATGTACCAAAGATCTACAAAGAACGAGTACAAATGTTAGCATATAAAAAATTTCTCACTAATAGTGACACCAAAGTTATAACTGCATAACAATGACAAGTCTGAAAGGTTTTGATAGTCAATAAATAGTAAGAGACTTGTAGGGGGGATCTGAATTAGGGGGCATGAAACATTTGGGTTTGTTAGAATTGTCTTTTCTACATTGGATTTTTTATTTACATATATCCTGTTATATGCATATTCTTTTGCAGCTGGACAACAAGCTCTTCCATAAGAAATATCAAAGGTATAGAAGAGTGAATTGTATTTTTGGAAGGTATATCTTATTTTCCAAAATATTTCTTTACACTTTGTTGCAGACATGATATGAAAATCAAGTAGATATACAGTATTCCATAGGTTCAGATGGGATTCTCTCAAGTGGTAAAAATATGAGGGCTTCTATCAATTGTGGGAAACACCACATTCAACTTGTGGTCGCCAAATGCCCCAGAAGACAAGGCTGGAAGATGCTGATAATTTCAAAATTATGCTGATGGCGGTGAGCCAAAACGGGCAGAGTTTGCAGAAAAACTATTATTAAACCCTACCAAAGCAGAAATTTTTTTAGATGAGACGAACCCAAACCAATCTCCCTACAGCTACTACTTCAATCTATTCACAGTAAACGAAAAGTAGATCTACATATATCGGGGTTTTAGGTAACAAATTTCCAAAACCTTACCTCAGATTCGGCACAAATTGCGTCGTGCAACTTGCAGAAGGATGAGGATTTAGAATTTCCGGCTAAATTGCACCGTTTCATCCATAGGCATTTCAGCCTCACTAAGTTCCCAAGCTCATGAGGGATCTCCCTTGAGCTAGAGGATTGTCGGAAAGTGTTAAAAATTGTCAAGGTAGACAGATTACCTAGAAATGCAGGAAGTACCATTCAACAAGTTAGAATGCAAGAAGAGTACCTCAATCTTAGGCATCATTCCGAATCCAGAAGGTATGTCACCAGAGAAATTGTTGCTGGAAACATCCACAGATAGGAGCTCCTCCAGCTTATATATCTCTTGCGGCAGTGACCCAAGAGGAGGGGATTTTCCTTGCATACCATGTTGCATTTTTCAGGCGTGAAGCGAAGAGATGGGCTTAGCAGTCTGCACCATATTTATAGCCAATACGGGCGGCGATGAAGCAGCTCCGATGCAGGTTCAAGCAGCTCCGTAGCAGGTTGAGAGACAATGTGGCGGGTTTACAGATAGCTGCCAGCAGGATTGATTTTACCCCTTCTGCGTTCTGGCATTTTTTCCCGGCGTGGCACAATTTGTGGGGCGGCAATTTTTTCTGGCGTGTGACAATTTTCCAGCGTGTGACAATTTTCCGGCCGG
Organism: Sequoia sempervirens; assembly: GCA_007258455.2. Lineage (NCBI taxonomy): Eukaryota > Viridiplantae > Streptophyta > Pinopsida > Cupressales > Cupressaceae > Sequoia > Sequoia sempervirens. Next base: position 621,729,990 of record VDFB02058242.1, read on the forward strand.
AAGCTCCCACAAAATATAGCCTATCGGCTAAACAATACTAGGCCCACGGTAGCTACGTAGTTGACTCATCCAATAACGTAACAACTTTGATCTTTTAGACTAACAAATTTGAGGATTTGTGCCACGTGTTTGAGATTCTTTATGTGTAACCATAGCCCTAATTCCATATGATATTTCCTTGTAAATTTTTGTCTATGGGAGACATCTATACTAATGGATCAAATTTTTACCGATGATGCATTGGAGAATATATGCTGAAAAATTATTCTCATTCTGTTAGCCATTCACATATGATGTTATCATTAGTGCTAATTAGTGTTGATGTTGTGATTAAAAATAATTTGAAAGTTGTTAATTTTTTTTACAACTTGTCGATATGAAATGTGAAGATTATGAAACTTACATTTTGTTGAACTCCAATACTAAAGGGGATAAACATATCTAGAAGGAGAGAACAAAAAATATATGCTGAAAAATTATTCTCATTCTGTTAGCCATTCACATATGATGTTATCATTAGTGCTAATAAGTGTTGATGTTGTGATTAAAAATAATTTGAAAGTTGTTAATTTTTTTTACAACTTGTCGATATGAAATGTGAAGATTATGAAACTTACATTTTGTTGAATTCCAATACTAAAGGGGATAAACATATCTAAAAGGAGAGAACAAAAAATATTATACCAATATTTTTTTTACAACTTGTCGATATGAAATGTGAAGATTATGAAACTTACATTTTGTTGAATTCCAATACTAAAGGGGATAAACATATCTAAAAGGAGAGAACAAAAAATATTATACCAATATTTTTCTAAGTAGACAAATTAAGAAAAAAAAAACTCTTATAAATATATCAAAAGACCTCTTAGGATTTTTTATAGTAATTTTCTTTACTTTTGCATGTATTTTGTTGTTTTTAAAATTGTAAAGTAAGTTTATATACTTATATGTTACTTTTAATAATTTTATATTAGTATATATCAAGTAATTTTGATGTATTTATATTTAAAAATAAACATTGATTCTAAATGATTTTTTCTTTCACCTCATATTCTAGTTAACATAAAAAACAAATAATTTTCTCTTTTGGTTGATTTTATTTCATCTATAACACATCTCTTCTTTTATAATTAAAATCAAATCTTCTATTAAAGCCAAAACTTAATATAATTTAAGGTTTAATTTCATCCAAAAGTCACTCTCAAACTTTAATATTAAGAGCCCCAATGAATTTCATTGCAAATGTTTTGTTTCTCTTTTGAACCACAAAATAAGAAAATCAACAGATTAAAATATTTTATATTATTTTTTAAGAAGGTGTATCCTATTTCAACAAAGCTAAAAATTACAATCAACAACCATCTGCCGACCATTGATATTCTTTCAGCCGTCTGATTTTTGTAGTTTTCCGTCAACGACTTCCCTCCTGTTCACCGTTGAATGGTACCTGCAAACTCTGACCTGCGTGTTGTATACGGATATCGTAACATTTATTGCTGTGATATATTTGCTTTCAGATTTCCCTACAGACCATAATCAAGAAAACTCATCTGCCAGATACGTTGCGGCTCAGTGATATCTTCCATTGCATATCTGGCTATAAACAGTCTTGTTTGTTTTCGTAGTCTTTATTCGCTGTTGAGCAGTTCCGAGAACGCACAGGGTCGCCGATAAGGACGAGGCGACCTTTCAGAACGAGGACGAGGAGGGCGCCGTGGGGATCGGGCTGAGGAAAGATCTTATCAGAGTGGTCGGCAAAGGGCTGCTTTCCCATGTATTGTCCTTGGCTCCGATGGTTTTCCGAGCAGTGATTCATATAGTATTGTGCATCAGTTTTTGAAGCTGTGTAGAAATGGCGGAAGCTGCAAATGGGGGTTCAAAAGCCTCTGGCGGCGACTAGAAATAAACGTAGAAAACTTCGCTAAAAGATCGGAAATTTTGTACGGCCTCTGGAAAGAGCATAGGCAGAGCTTCTGTGCAAGGCGATAATGGTTTCTGCCCCTCCGCCGTCTGAAGATTTGCGATATTTGAAGTTGTTGGCATTAAATATATATGGCTTTTAGGGTGAGAGTTTATTTGAGACTGTAATGTTGTTCATAAGCAGCCAGATACACTTTCTATGCAGCCAAAAAAAGTTGGCTGTACACTTGCCAGCTGCATATACTCGAAAGTTTCTAAAGCCTTCTCAACAAATCCATTTTTCACATATCCTGCAATCATTACAGTCCATGAGATGAGATCTTTTTCAGGTATTCTGTCAAACAGTTCACGTGCCTTGTTAATACTTCCAGTTTTTGCATGCATGTCTACTAGGGCAGTTGCTACTATAATATCTGACAAACTTCCTCTATCCTTTATGCTTCGATGGATGTACATACTGTTCCAAAGCTCCAATTTTGGCATGGCCAGGGAGGATAGTAGCAAAGGTTGCGGAATTTGACCTTAAACCTGACGATTACAGTCGATGGGACCACATCTCTTTGAGGCATCTTGTCGAACACTTCGCGTGCCTCATCTATGCTTCCACATTTTGCATACATGTCTACCAGAGCAGTTGCAAATACATCTGACAAAATTGTTCTATCTTTTGTGCTTTGATGGATGTCCATACCCTGTACCAAAGCCCCCATTTTGCACAAGGCAAAAATTTGAGAGCGTAGAAACAGAGCGTCCACAGGGCAGAAACAATTACAACAGATTGAAGGGTTTTGAGATTTGCGAAGGACAGAGATGGAAAATAAAGCTGCTGGACAATGCTTGTAGAGGATCAGCGCCAATTTGGTGATGCCCGTGACATCGTGGCGTATGTTACAGTCTCCCCTATGAAGATTTTAGTTTAATGGGCTGGCCTTGATTTGCAGTAACCACTGTAGACAAGTAACCTGAAAATCTGTTGTCAAGCATGATCTCTTTGTCTTTCACTTTGATTATATAAATCTGCATAATTGTGCAAGAATTAATGTTTCAAAGGTGAATTTTTTCGTGTTTATGCAATTAGCATGATGCTTCAAAAGGCATAGCTGTCTAGGATCTAGGCTTGCAAATTGCAATAGTTTAATCTGACATTTGTGCATAACCTGCATAAACCTTTTCATTCTTATTACTGCAATGATGTTGTCCATGAAAATAATTCTATGCTGTTAAGAAACCTATATATTAGCTCTATCTTTGACCGATTTTTATATTCCTTGCAGTCTTATGTTATGTTGGGGATCTCATGACCTTTGCACGATCATTGGACTTTAGATCCACTGTCAGTCAGAAGCTTGATTGGTTTTTAATTTTTGTCATCTCATATTGTCAATAAGTAATCTTTTAGTCTCACATTGACAACTGTTATGATGTACTAGTGTTTGCCAGATTAGAAAAACATGAATCAAAGATATCATAACTGCAAATCCTGCAAATGTAGAACATATTCTGAAAACCAGGTTTAAAAATCAGTGGTGTTTGTAGTTTTCTCTCTTGAAAGATTGGAGATGAAAGGCCCTATTGGACACATGCCCACTTCTCTTGGGAACATGTTAATTATTGGAAGCTCTAGATCATGGACTGAGTTACAGAGAACCCATTTGAGCTTCCTTAGTTTGTTCATGTTCCAATCAGCCATGGAAGATTTGCAGACTAGAGAGGTGGCATGGAGACCAGATAGTTGACCATGAAATGATCCTTTGGAGAACCTGCCACGTTCAACCCAAAACAATAATTGTGTTCTATTAAAAATACAAAACATTTTATTTCATTCATGTTTGTATCCTTATAAGTGGATCATAGTTTATTTGATGCTAGCATTTCTCCATTCAGATGTTTATTGAACACACATTGTTATTTGCTAAATGGTCTACCAATTGACTTCATGTACTACATGAAAGTATGCAAACAAATAGACCAGAATTTTTCCTAATGGACCTTCCACACATCTTCGGCATACCCATTGCATACCAAGGTGCAATTGCTAGTTATTAATCATTTGATGTGTAGATGAATATCAAGTATAAATTTAGAAGTTTTTTTTTCCAGAATCATAACATGAAACTCCTTGATACTACTATATAAGCATGTAACTTCATCACTTATTGTTTCACGTTAAATATTAATTTAATGAATGATTATTATATTACTTATTAAATATAAATTATGTAAATACACCTATTTGTCTTTCAAGCTTGAACGACATAGACTTATATCATAATCTAGTAACTTTAAAGAGACGTATCTGCCGCCTGTGATATTATGTCAAACTGATTTATGGACTCTCACTGTAGGCTTCTATTTTTTCTAAGAGATTCCCCATCATTTAATAATAATTATTATATTACTTATTAAATATAAATTATGCAAATACAACTATTTATCTTTCAAGCTTGAACGACATAGACTTATATCATAATCTAGTAACTTTAAAGAGACGTATTTGCCGCCTGTGATATTATGTCAAACTGATTTATGGACTCTCACTGTAGGCTTCTATTTTTTCTAAGAGATTCCCCATCAGTACTTCCCAAACACAGCACTTTCATCTAATACAACCGTTCTTCCCCCATCCACCACTAAGTTGTGTCCGCTTACATATTTGGAATCCTCGCCCGCCAGATACAGAGCAGCCTCTGCAATATCGTCTGGTTTAAGACTGGCTTCCTTTAAAGGGGCTTCGAGCTGAATCGCGGCCTCCAGCTTGGCCTTTGCCTCTGCCGAAGTCACTCCCATTAAATTCACTACCAGATCTGTGGCAATTGCAGCTGGAGAAATACAATTCACTCGTATACCACATTTCCCCAGCTCGGCTGCAGCATTCTTAGTCAGTCCAATAACGGCGTGTTTGGAGGCAGTGTAGGAGTAAGGAGTAAATCCTCCCGCTATTCCTGCAATACTAGCTGTAGAGATAATGCTACCCTTTCTGTTGGGGATCATTACGCGGGCTGCGTGCTTAATGCCGTGCATTACTCCTTTTATATTGATATTCATCACTCGCTCGAAATCCTCCATATCATACTCTGCTACGGTCAGTTTTTGTTTGTCGGCAACTCCTGCATTATTAAACATAATGTCCAATTTTCCGTGCTTTTTCATGGCCAAATCCACGGTTGCGCTTACATCTTGCTCCTTGCTCACATCACAGTGTATATATGTCGCCCAGGGAGAAAGGGATTCCGCCACTTTTAGACCAGCATCGTCTGCAATGTCTGCAATAATGACTTTCGCTCCATGATTTACGAATAGCCGAGCAGTGGCCTCTCCAATGCCTCCAGACCCGCCTGTGATTATTGCAACCTTGCCTTGCAGTCTGCATTTAACAAATACATGTTCGTTAAAAATATAATCTAACAAAAAATAATTCATGAGAGTTCCTAGTCTCTGAATCTATGTGTGCTTCTGTGAATAAAACCTGGCATTCAGTGACAGAGAGCAGCTTATGAGTGTAAAATGAGCTTAATAGTTTGCTTAATAAATTATGAAGCTTTCAAAAAACAACAATTTTATTTCAGATAACATTACAAAAGTGAAAGAATGTATAAGAGAAAACAAAACCTTCTGCAGAGAGCAGCTGAAACCTCTCTCGTAGACATGTTCTCGATCTAGAAAATTGCCTTGAATAATAGCTTTCCAAGAGCCGGCTTTATAGCGAAATGTCTAGAATCTGTTTTTTTTCCTTCAAATTTAATTTATTGTTTTTGAGTTGTTAAAAACGTTTATCGATTGATTGAAATTTAATTACTAAACTTAAATTGATTGCTAACATAAAATATTTGTGAATTGGATTCCGTCAGCTTTTTTCAATCCACGTTTTAAATCAAACTCTATCATGAAAACGCAGGAAACGTTTTACATATCGATTGTTCGCGTATCTAGTTAAAAACGTTGAAGTAGATTGATTGGATGAATAGATCGTAAGTTTGTGCGTTGGAATGGCTTGATTTGTCGACACCCACGTGAACTGATTGAGTGTGCGCCCTGTACCTTCACTTTCCGGAGCAGTTCATTTTCGTTATTTAAAGTAAAGAGCAAGACTTAGAAATTAAAGGTACCCACTAGTATTTAAAAAAAACAGAAGAGGTTGTCTTGTCATTTCACGGAGTTAAATATTATGAGCCATTTATCAGTCTTCAAATCAGACTCTATTCCGCTTAAAGCTTTTGAGGACAATTATTGTCCTTCGCGAAAATTTCGGGACTCCACGGAAATAGCATGGCATAGTACCCCAGAAAAGGATGGAGTGAGAAAAATAAAACGAAATGTAAAACTGTAACAAGAAGTTATAGTTATGCTCGTCCACGGCAGATTGAAAGTTTTCTGGTCAGCTGTTTGTTGTGTGAGCACGTCTCTTTTAATTTTCTTAATCCAAAGGTTTCAATTCATCTATATAAATTTTTTTATATATTTTTATTTTTTGATGGAGGTCATCCACAAATTATATGTAACTATATAATACGGGAGCATGAGTCTTGCTGAACCTCTTCAGCTAAAATCTAAGGACTGATGGGTATCCATTCCACCAAATTTGCCCGGGTACGATCCTTGGTGGGCTCATTTTGAACCTTTCAACTTCACCATAGACTAAGTGCCCATTGACAATTCAATAATATTTCATTGATATATACAAATTAAAAGTCTATTAAATTTTTTCAAATATATCAATAGTTGATCACTTGTGTATTCATAGTTCAAAAAGAAAAGTATTTAATTGGAGGATCTATGCAACTTTATTGGTACCAATAGTGCACGATTACTAGTTGTGCACATGTATTGAATCAATTGTGCAATTTTTGTGGTGGTCAAAGTGAACAATTATCGGGACAATAAAGAATATGTATCAGACCTCACCTTGAAATTACCATTTTCTACTTTTGAGTGAATTGGTGGCACTTGTAAAATTTGGCGGTCCAGTGGTTTCTCTAGCCTTCTAAAAATTTGAAATTCTTCAATTGTGCAAAGCTAGGGTATGATATTCATGAATTAGGGCTTTCTAAAACCATAGCCCTTCTAAAACCCCAACATCCGTTTATATTTTATCGTTGACATGGTGATCTTTTTACTTGGCCACATAAGTTATGCCTTAGGGTATCTTTGTCATGTGTTCATTGTCCCCTCGTGTGTTAGGAAGTTAGGTTGCAAGATGCCTTCCTAAAGTTTTAAGTTCCCTAAGGCATCATCGGACACACATCGACATATCACATTTTTCCTTCAATTTGCAGAGGCTTTTGTTTTATTGTTTTCTTGTCTTGCGAGTCCTCGAAAAGGCGACACATGTCTAGGTCTCTCAAATATATCATGGACTAATATTTATTTGTTAATGTTTTATCTTATTTCATTGAGCCTTATTGCATCATTTGTGGTTAGGCCCCCTCATTCCCTAGTAATTTTAAGTTGTTATTAAAGCACATGCAAGATTTCACAAAGCCCCATCCTTATGACACATTCACCTTTGTGAATTAGTGAAACAATGTCACATATTCAAGCACATGTTAGTTTCCATCGTGACTGCTAAAGCCTTCACTAAGCCATGGTGGACCAGTCTTTTTATCCTTGTGAAATTGTGAAATGGTGACAAGTGTCATCACCACGATGCTTTGTAGAGAGTTCTACTATTGAGGAGGCCCTTATTTTGTCTTATTCTCCCTTTGTGAGTCCCTTAAATGGTGAAATGTGTCTACATGAAGACAAAAATGGGGTTGTCACTTCACAAAGGCAAATTCAAATCTTTGCGATCACAGTCAATCTTGAGATTGACACTCCAAGTTCAAACTTGGCAAATGAAAACATTAATGGTGGATGGGATTGCTATCTGCCAAAATCATGATGGTTTGAGGTAAAGTGTTGAAATGTAGAGAATTGTCGCTCTATGTTTTAGGAGATAGAATGACCAATTTCCTTCAAGTTTCATTCAAGGAAACCCTAGAGACCTCAATCTAAGGATGGAATTAGGAAAAGAGATCTGTAATAGGGTGTCTTAAGGGTGTGATTAAAGAATAAAAGGGGGGTTCACCACCAAGCAAAGGCTTGGAAACAAGAAGATGTAAATGATATGCAAACCTAACTATGCAATCTAGGATGAGAAAAATTGGAAATCAGAATAACAAACTAAGAAAGAATAGAGGGGCACTTGGAACACTAAAGATGCTTGAAATAAGATTTGTAATCCTAAAATTATGACTTTTGAAGCACACTGGGACTCATACGCCAATAGGGGTGATTTAGTCCCAATTTAGGGTTTTGAGCTAAATCCATAATTGAGAACTACTAAATGAGGATCTATAGAAAATGTTTGAAATCTGGTATATTCAGACGCATATGCCACAAGTGGTGATTTAGTCTCAATATCAAGGTTGATCTAAAAATTTGATATCCTATGGTGTTCTCCTATAGCTTCTCTCCTGTCAAATCTCTAAATCTGAAACTCCAAATTCTACTATGTAGATGACTTTCCATGATTTTGCAATGTAGATGACAACTTTGACAACTTGACAACCTTTCTTCAATCTTTCTCTTTAATGGATCTTCAACCTAAATATGCAAATCACACATCAAAGAGAGGGGGAACATTTTTTTTGTTGGATAAGGGTTTTCCTTAGTCAAACTATCTTTTGGTAATCAAACCTTTAAATGAATAGAAATAGAATGAAGGAATGATCAATGAATAAATCTTCTATGTTGCAACTCACCAAACCCTTGGAATAAAGGATGCAATCTTGTGTGTAATGGACAACATGATGATGCAGTACAGGAAGGCCTACAAACTCACCAAACTCAATTCCAAACAATGACAACAAATTTCAATTCACAAATTACCTGAATTACACTATTCAACAACTTCACACTATCTCCGTATAGCATAATGAAACCCCTAAATCGGGTGTCATTTCTCAATCACCCCCTTTCAGATCAAAACTCAACCACTTTCAGGAACCCATTTTGATGCTTGATAATATATCAATGTCTCACCTAAGATTCCTTTGAAACAAAACACTCAAATCAGGCTTTCAACATTTTTAAGGGCTCAAATTAGCCCAAATTCACAAAGGAACCACACTTAAAATGTGTCCAAACACAATGAAACCTTGAGGCAGAAAAAAATATGTCTCAAAACCTCAAATTACTCAATCAGACCTCAGAGATTCAGCCTCCTAATGGCCAAACCATAAAACCCTCTAAAGGAGCCTAGAAACCCTAGGGTTTAATGAAATTCCAACTTCCCAAACTCTCCAAAACTTATCTACTCTAAAAATAGACTCAAAATTCCATGATCTTGCTATTTTAAACATAAAATAATACTTCCCAGCAATAAAACTCAACTTGACTCACAAAAACCTCTATTTTCATAAGGAATTTCATAGTTTTCCACCTTGGGCTTCACACCCAACCCTCACTCAGACCTTCCCCACTCAAATTCAACATTATCTCACCTTTCCCTAATGAAACAAATACATCCCACCAAGTAATAGGTTGTACAGAAAGGTGGGATGGTTTATAACATGCTTTCTAACCTTTCAAAATCAATAAAAGCCTGTTCAGGATGATTGAAGAAAACTTAAGATTAAATGACCAAGATTCAAGATAAAAGCCTCACAATGGATTCAAATGAAATTTGAAACACTACACTTTAAAATAAAAAATAGTTTTGTGGCCAAAAGGTCCTATACAGATTGATAAACCTGTTGCTACAACAAAGAAATCTAGAAAATGAAGAAAATCAGCCTTTTATTCAATCCTTAACTTCAAAAATGTCTTCCAAGTTATTCAACCAAACATGTTACAAGTTTCTCAATAATTTTAAATCCTTTTCCCTCCAACTACAATTCCCTACAACTTCCACAACTAACTTTTAAAAGGCCTTGACCGTTGGCCTTCCAAACTTGTCTTATTACAACTTTATCAACTTGTATTATTCCAAATGAACACTTAACATTGTTTTAAAACTAAAACCCCCCAAGACACCTAATACAACTCAAATATGATCATTTACATTCAAAACTAGTCTCATAGACCTTATCTAAACATAGTCCAACCAAAACCTACAACCTAGATCTCATATACCTAAATGGATCAATACCCTTGAATGGTGCTCTTGCACCATACACCCTAGCTAGAAGCTTTTCCAAGTCTCTTGGAAAATGCAACGTAACATTTCCTCCTTGATATGCTCCATTTCTTTTTCCTCTGTAATCTTCTTCATCAAGCCTCTTTTTCTCTTTACTATCCTTGAAAATCTCATCTTCCTTTGCTTTAGACTCAAATTGTGTATATTGTCTTAAGGGGTGTTTATTATCCCTACAAAATTCAAACTCTGCCATACCATGTTTCTTTACATCTGTACTCTGTCTTTCCACAATTGTCAACCCTGCACTTAGTTCCATTCTTTGTCCCTTGTTGTTTCCATTTACATTTCCATCACTTTCCATTGTATTCTTGTTATTGTTAGTCTTTCTCAGACCTACCTTTGTGTTTTCCACTGTACCCATGCATTTAAGATTCTTTATCAGACATGTACTTGTTTCATACTCTGTCTTATCAACTATTACATCAATCACATCATTCTTCATTTGTCCTGCTGCCCTGTCATTCCTATACACCTCTGTACCAACAACCTTTATTCCTTTTGTTACTGTTAGTTATTTATCACCAACCATTGTCCTTGCATCACCCATTGACTGATTCTTTACTTTAGTCCGTGGTATAGGACATTCCACTACCCCAATCATGATTCTATCCTTGTACTCTTTCCTTCCAAAAGGCTCTCTTCTCTCAATTTTTCCTTTACTATTCTAAAATACTACTCCATTTGTTTTTCTTTTCCAACTATTAGGCACTGCCTACCCATTACTCTGTCTCTCCTTACTTACTACCTGCACCTTAACTTGGTTTGCCTTAACTTTGAGATCCACACACTTGTCTTTACCTTCATCAACAATAGTGTAGTCCTTTCTCCCAAGCATAATTAACTTACCATGTTCATTTACTCCTTCATTCAATGGAGTCAACAAGAATGTTTTCCCACTCTTCTCTATAGGATAAGTATTTTTCCTACCATGGTATATAGCTGATCTGTCAAACTGCCAGGGCCTACCCAACAACATGAGGGAACAAGTCATTGGTAGAATGTCACAAAGGACTTCATCTCTATACTAACCTATTTGAAACTCCACTTTTTCTTTTTCATTCACCACCAAGGTTTTCTTATCACTAACCCATGATACCTTATAAGGTCTATCCCTAGGCATTCTTTGCAAATGTAATTTTTCTACCAACTCATTTGACACTATATTATCTGTGCAACCTAAACCAACAATGACTCTACATACCTTATCTTTGCATCTACAAGTTGTCTTGAACAAGGCCCTTCTTTGAAGCAACTCTCTTTCCTTTGTGGTCTTCAAGAATTCAGTCTTCATCATCAACATTTCACCCACCTTAGGAGTGGCACAAAGTGAATTAGAATTTGAACTCTTAGCCTCATCTTCATGGACTATTTATGCTCTTCTTTTAGACCTTCTTTCTCCTCCACTTGTTGATGAACTAGCCTTATCAGGCACCTCCAAGCAGGATGTCCAAATTCTTGGCAATGATAACATCTTCCCATAAAAGTGTTAGAACTTCTTCCACCTCCAAATCTTCCCCTTGTGTCTCTTTATCCACCTCTGGAATCAACAACTTGTTCATATCTCTTGCTTGATTCTTCTCCTTGATTTTTAGTTGCTTTCCTTGGAGTAGAAAACTTGTGTTCCTCTTCCTCTCATGGTGTTGCCTCTTCCTATTATTGTTTTCTCTTGTCTTCTCTTCACTTTCTCTTCAACCTTCAATGCCATTTTGTAATAGTCTTCTACATTTCTAGGATTAGTCAAAGCCAACTCATCTTGTATATTCATTCTTAAGCCACCCAAGTACCTAGAAATTTTCTCATCTTCATTTTCATTGTGATTAAACCTCATGCTTAATCTATAAAATTCTTCAATGTAAGCCTTTACATCCATTTCCTTTTGTCTCAAATTTTGCAACTTCTTAAACATTTGAACTTGATAATTCGAAGGGAGAAACTTACCTTTTAACTTAGCCACCATCTTGTCCCAATCCACAATCTTGAACTTGCCTTGTTTTCTTCTTTGTGACTCTAGGTAATCCCACCATACAAGTGCATGACCCTTAAGCTTTTTTTTGGAAATCATCACTCTCTATTCTTTAGGAATCTCTTCACATTCAAAATAGTTATCTAAACAAGCTATCCAATCTAAAAATTCCTCTTCATTCAAATTACCACCAAACTTGTGTGCATCAATATTTACCTTGTATTTGCCACCTTTTATAGCCTTTATCAACTTGGCTATTCTCTAGTCTTCTGGCTGAAGCTCTTCTTCAACATCCGAAAAGTCTTCATAATATTCTTCTTCTGACTCACTGCTTCATGTACTAGTTTCTCATTTCATTCATCTCCTTTGTTGTGTTCTTTTCTTTTGGAGGCATCTTGCAAACTTGCTTCTTCTCCTTCCAAGCTTCCTTACAATCTTCAACTCTCTTCTACATGAATCTGGTACCTTTGCTCTAATACCACTTTGATGCAGTAGGGGAAGGCCTACAAACTCACCAAACTCAATTACAAACAATGACAATAAATTTCAATCCGCAAATTACCTGAATTACACTATTCAACAACTTCACACTATCTCCTTGTAGCATAATGAAACCCCTAAATCGGGTGTCATTTCTCAATAACCCCCTTTCAGATAAAAAATAACCAATTTCAGGAACCCATTTTGATGCTTGACAACATATCAATGTCTCACCTAAGACTCCTTTGAAACAAAACACTCAAATCACACTTTCAACATTTTTAAGGTCTCAAATTAGCCCAAATTGACAAAGGAACCACCCGTTAAACATGGCCAAACACCATGAAACCTTGGGGCAGCAAAAAATATGTCTCAAAAACCTAAATTCCTTAATCAGACCTTAGAGATTCAACCTCCTAATGGCCAAACCATAAAACCCTCTCAAGGAGCCTAGAAACCCTAGGGTTTAATGAAACTCCAACTTCCCAAACTCTCCAAACCTTAACTTCTCTACAAATAGACTCAAAATACCCTGCTCATGCTATTTTCAACATAAAATAACACTTCCTAGCAACAAAACTCAACTTGACTCGCAAAAACCTCTATTTTCATAAGGAATTTCATAGTTTTCCACCTTGGGCTTCACACCCAACCCTCACTCAGACCTTCCCCACTCAAATTCAATATTATCTCACCTTTCCCTAATGAAAAAAATCCATCCCACCAAGTAATAGGCCATACAGAAATGTGGGATTCTTTATAACATGTTTTCTAGCCCTTCAAAATCAATAATAGCCTGTTAAGGCTGATTGAAGAAAGCTTAAGATTAAATGACCAAGATTCAAGATAAAATCTTCACAATGGATTCAAATGAAATTTGAAACACTACCTTACATAATACAAAACAATTTTGTGGCCAAAAGGTCCTGTGTCATCTAGTAAACCTGCTGCTACAACAAAGAAATCTGGAAAATGAAGAAAATCAGCCTTTTATTCAATCCTTAACTTCAAAAATATCTTCCAAGTTATTCAACCAAAATTGTTATGAGTTTCTAAATGCTTTTAAATCCTTTTCCCTCCAACTATAATTCCCTACAACTTCCACAACTAACTTTTAAAAGGCCTTGACCGTTGGCCTTCCAAGCTTGTCTTATTATAACTTTATCAACTTGTATTATTCCAAATGAACACTTAACATTGTTTTAAAACTAAAACCCCCCTAGACACCTAATAAAACTCAAATATGATCATTTGCATTCAAAAATATAGAACTTATTTAAACATAGTCCAACCAAAACCTACAACCTAGATCTCATATACCTAAATGGATTAATACCCTTGAATGGTGCTCCTGCACCACATGAATGTAGATCTTGACTCTCGATTGAATGTAATGGATCTTGACTTGAATTCTTGCTTGAATGATAAGAACCTATATCACAAATGTTAGCTCAAAAATGAACATGATCCATGATGCTTGATTCTTGAATAATTCTCCAAAATGCTTGATAATCAGTCACTCTTGAATACTTTTGAATGATTGAATACTTGAAAGGTTAGATAACTTGAAAAAATGCTAGGATACTTGAATACTTGACTTTATAGGAGGAATTATGTGAAATAAACTTGTATTTATATTTGTTTATGCCAAATTTCCTAAAATTACAACACTACAAGCTAACATCATATCTAGGAGAATAAAATCCTACCAAGAATTTGAATTTAAAATAGGTCCAAGCTAAGCAGGACTAATATGCCAGTTGGGGTGTATGACTCCTAATAGGCTAAGCTCGGAACAAAAATTTCAAGAAATGTTATGTTTAATGCTAAATTTAGGTTTAGGCCCCAAAACATAGGTGGGACCCATACGCCCATGCAAGGTGGCATATACTTCCCAAATCACTAAATCTAGGCCATACAAACCAAAATCATTAAATTATGGGTGGTCATTTGATATGTGTCAGGATTATCCTAAAAAATATGCATTAAATAAGGTTTGTGGATGCAAAATAGGACCAAACAAGGCATAAAGAATCCCAATTTTAGTAGGGAGGGCCCAAACAAGTGTGAAAATGTATAAGGATACATTTTTCTACACTACAAATGCTTCATGCAATACCAATCAAAACATAATTGTTGAGTGTTAGTGTGAATTATTGTGATTTTCCAAAGAGAACAAGGGTTTTCTTTGTGAATTTAGGGAGTCCTACACAACATCACCAAGTGAGTGTTGTAAGCCAATTTTCCATAAATTTTAAGGTAATATACTGTAAGTTATCAAAATTCAATTAGGTAAGGGGAATTTATGGTTATAAAGGATATATGCTACCAAAACTTTGTGAACCCTAGTTCAAATCCTATAAAACCATAGTTTCTTGTTTACGAAACCTTGTATTAAAAAATGGTTAGAACTTTAAGGAATCTTAACAAGGTTTTGGATAAGGAAATCATCGTGAAAATCCCAAGGTCATATAAGAGATCAAGAGTAAGTCTAGGGTCAAGAATAATGATAGGCATACTCATTGATAAGAATGAGAATTTTAGGGATACTATTACTCCACCTGAGGTATATGGAATTTTTAAACATGCATATAGGAAGGCTTATGCAGATAGACATGTTAGTAACATATGGAAATTAGGATGGGAAAAATGTTTATGCCCAACATTTTCATAAATGTGGAGTTAATCAGATCATTGCTAATATATACAACCCTGATGTGAGCGTCTTATATATAGTTGATTGTAGGAGTCTCTTTCCATTGGATAAAGACCATATATTAAAGGTATTTGATTAAAATCCTAATGCACAACTACCAATCAACTTCGAAGCCCTGGATAGAGAATACCAAAGAACCAAGATAGGGTGAAGTAGTTGTCTTGTTTCAAGGTTTGAGGACCATGAAGGGAATTGCAAAGGTTTCCTTGAGCTCTTTGGCTATGATATGTTTAAATATTACTTCATAAAGACCTATTTATCTTTGTGTCAAGTTTTGGGGTTAGATAGCAGAATTCAAATGTATTTCAACTTTATGGTCCTTACAATTGGTAGGAAAAGTAGGGATATCAACAAACCATATGACTTTCCTGGGTATGTTGCAAAAGAGATGCATAAATTCTTTCTCTTTGAAAAAGGATTCAAGAATTATGTATTTCAAGTAATATTCACGTCTATTACACATAATCCTATACATTGGGGTATAGGTATGGCCTCCATAGTTGTAGGTTAGGTCAACAAATGGGAAAAATAGATTATTAGCAGTCTAGGAGTGGACATATATATGGGAAAAGGATTGTAATAAGTCCAATTATTCAATTTTCAAAGAATTATTTTTGAATATAATGCAAAAAGATCTTTGTCTCCTTAGAGAGTGGGAATTATTAGAGGAAATAAGGAGATTCTTGATGCCAAAGGACCTCACCCTAGAGAAGGTAATAGATCATAATTTTGGGGATTGGTTTTTCTATGCTAATGCAACAATATTTAGGATGTATGGATCCTTCATAGCACCCCATGTGCTACCAAAGGAGGTTCTTGATAGAATTACATATTTGGAGATAATGTGGTAATTAAATGAGTCTAATAATCTACTCATATAAGAAATAATAAAAAGCATGTCCTTCTTCTAGACACAGTTGCATTTTTAGATTTTTTGGTTACATCTAGGGAAGGTGTGTAACTATTGTATAATAAATTATTGTCATATAGGATAAAGGTGGAAAATATAAGGAATTATGACCTTGAAGGGTTCATACAAGGGCAAAGGTCCAACTACAGGATTTCCTCCTACTACCGTGAATTTGACATTGTGGAGGATTTGATCAAAAATTACTCTTTTCAGAGCTAGGCTTCATAGAGGACCATATGGGTCAAAATCTAGATTGCAGAGAACAAAAGGAAGAAGGTTGATCCTTCCTTCCAAGGGTAATTTTTGAATATCGAAGATCCCATAGTCAGAATGATTACCATGCTAGATAACATTTTCCAATCAATTATTAGAAAATGTGACTATAACTTCTCCAACTACACTAGGTATTGCTACCACCAAGTTCTTAGCCATTCACACCACAACAACAAATAGATTTAATGGTAAGACCTTTTTGGACTATTTGATTGGTTCTAATGAGATCAATGGATATTCCCTCATGGTGTAAGAAATGCTACCCCATCTAAGGATGTTGACTGAAAGACTGAAAGACCCACAAATGACAGGTTGGTCATCAATTTTGAAACTGTTGGGTAGATTGTGGACAAAATGAGAGCGTAGGCTTGCAAGGATGTTTTAAAAGATTACCAATTCATCACCATGCAAGATTTTAAGGACTTAGTCCTTAAAAGCAAGGGAGAAGAGTTGTAACAAATAATCTCAGACAAGAGCCTCTTTGAGAAAGATAGGCAAGAGATTATTGAGGAATTTTGGATGAATATTGAGGCTTAAATGAATTCCATGAGTCCTCAAAGAGGTAGGGAGTTGGTAAAAAATGTAGGATGATTGTTGCTTCCAAGATGGGATATTTCTTCTTCCTCTATTGCATTTGATTTAATCAGAATACATGGAGGTGAAAATATAATTTTAAATTTAGAAGAATAGGAAAAAGCCTTATACTTTGGCTTAGGATTTCACCCAAGGCATGAGAACTTAACAATTTAAGTACAGTTTTCATGGAGACCAATAATCCTTTGGTAATAATTGGCCCCAATGAGCTCATAGGTAATCTCATTGTAAGAAGAGTGGGGGAAACAAGTGCTACACAAGAAGCTTATTTCATAGTTAATGCAACCCTCTTCACTAAAGCTACTATCAAAAAGTTCTAAGGAGATTTGGATAAGGAAAATTACTTAAATCATGAGTTGTAGCAGCAACTGAATACAATTTTTGGGCTATTTCCCCCTACATAGAAAATAAGTGAGGATTGGGCCTCACAAGACATGAATAAATTAATTATTGAGATCAAATGAGTTAAGGAAAAGCAAGAAAGAAGCCATCACAACAAAGGAAGGGGCTATGAAGAAGGTTTCTGACCTAATTGACAACATTTTGGGTTATAGGTTGTTAAGAATCATTTCTCAATTAAAAAAGGTATGGGACATATATAAAATTTTAAGGGATGCATTTTCTAGCCATAATCACACATGGATGAGGTTAAGATGATTCTGAGTTAGTTGGTCCCATGGGATTAAAGTATTGAGACTTGTTGCCAATAATCCCAATTTTGACAGTGAATTGGTTTCTAACATTTTGGGAAAGTCAAATGTATTGGATGACATTATAAGTCACCACAACAAATACAGGGGCTTGATGAACAAATTATTGAATACCTTTGAAGGTTTTGATGAAGTTTATATGCCCTTAATTTTGAGTGATGAGGGTGAGGTTATGGATTATGTGGAGTGGAATTTGAAGTTTACAAATCTTCTTACTCCCATATATAATAAAATTAACATTTAGGAGAGGTGGATTTTGATCAGTTGAACTTATGCATCGATGCCCTTGCAAAACTAAAATATAGTTTATTAGGTTTCAAATACCTTGTACACATTTTGATTAGAGGTGACTACAACTCCCACTTGGAAATATTTAGCCAATTTTTGCAACCGAGGATGGAAATATCAATAGGATAGGCTGGCAACATCAAGGAATAAAGTGTTGTAACTTGAGTTGCATTTCAATTGATCTTCAACAACCAAATATAAATGTTGCATTAGTTTGTTAGGAAAATAATGTCAGATGTGTCATGTCACCTACAAGAAGCAATTATAATAAAATTGCATCCCATTCACTGAATTCAATGCTACAAAGATCTCCAACCACTGTAGAGAAATTATTAGCTTTTTTAATAATTCTTTGTCCTCTGTAACTATTGCCACCACTTGAATTTTTATCTTCTAGTGACTAGGTGGTTGAATGAGGCTTTTTTCATATTATTTCCCTTGTGTTTATAAAAGGGAATTCTAAGCCTCATTCTAAGGGTTCTGATTCTTATTCTTTGTAAATATTTGTATAGAATTTTGGTTATATAGGTAATTCCTTTGAAACTCAAAGAAGAAATATTGTAATTTTTCTTTGTAATAACAACAAATGACATTAATACTCATTGTATTGTCTTGAATTTGAGTATCAATCTATCATACTCTCCAATATTGTATACATTCTCTTTTGAATCAATATAATCAAGGGTTATCTTTGTTTCTCATATCATGCATTATGTTATGGATGCTTGAATTGTTAGCTTTTGTTCAAGAAATGCAATAATTTTTCTTTTAGTTTATTCATCTGAGATTGTGTGGTTGCAATATGGATTTGTAAGTAGTGTGATAGCATTGTTCTTTTGTTGTTTTCTCGTTGTAAGGCAATGAGATTATAAAGAGTCAGGAGTCAGTTTTTTGTAGGATCTTACCTCATTTATAGACTTTTTTTGTGGATAAGGCATTTGTCATAATGACTCACATAGTTTAAGGCTAAGACAAAATTTGATATAAAATTAAATATTTTTTTTTACTATATTTTCATTGTTTTATGCTAAAATCTTTAGTACAAAGTAATACAAAGCATATAGAGGCTTTTTGAAGATGATTTAGTCCATCTGACATTCCTCTTATATATTTATTCTAAAGAAATTATTCCAAAGGCATCATTGCAAGGAATTTATATATTGTTGAATGATGTTAGAGGGGAACCCACCTTGGTTTTGCAAAGCCTAAAGTGTAGAGGAGAAAACTATAAAATTTGTCTCCTGATCGTTGGCCACTAACCTAGGGTTTTTTATCATAAGAATTAGCTAACCTTTAGAAAAACCTAGACAATCTATTGGGAACACCAACATCCATAAAAAGTCCTCTTATGTTCATTGTAATTACTTAGAAGCTGAAACAATAGTAATAAGATTTTAACTCGCACGGAAAATAATTTCAAAAAATAATTGAAATTTGACATACCATTTAGAATCTTAGGGTGAGTGAAGTTAGCTATAATAGCTACTATTACCCTTCACCTAGTCTAATAAAAATGATTTTGACGAAAAAATTAATAATCTAGTGTTTCACTTACATTTTGTCTGCTTAGAAATGTGTATTTTCCCATCACTAATTTTTTATTTTGTAAAAATATATTCTTCAATAAATAGAAAGGATTGTTCTATGGTTTCCCTAAATTAATTATTTAGTATTTATTTCAAGTATAATATCTTTATTCAATTTGAGTTTTTATTTATTTATTTTGGATTTAATTTTTAATTTCTATGTTTCAAGTTTTAAGTCAAGATCATTTATGTTGGAGTTGATAGTGAACCCCACAACTCCTAGAAATTACCTACAACCAAAACTCATATCACAAACAAGAGATCAAAGCAACTAAGTTTCTATTCAACCAAGATAGAAATGATTGAATCCACACAAGTATCACACAAACATCTGATAGTGACATTATCCTACAATTATAATTGAATTGAATGAAATGAGCTATTGCAATGGAGGTTAATGCTTATAAAATCATAAAAAAAAACTCAAGAGGAGGATTTTATCATATTGATACATGTGTCATTACCTCATGCAATGAGACAACTTAATCTATAAATAGCCTAATCTAATAAAAAAAATCTAAGTTTAACTTAAGTAATTAAAATAAGAGACTTAGTAATTAATTAATGATTAATTAATTATCAAGTGATGTCCTAATTACTCCAACACCCCCCTTAAGATCAATTTAGGGAGAAGGAAAAAATTATGATGAAGAATGCAATGATGGACATGCATGGATAGGTCTCGACTATAAGAATTGATGAGGTACCCATGTACAAATAAATGAATCTCTCATAACCGGAGACAAAGAAAACACCACATGGGAAATTCTCCTCTCAAAAAGAGAGAAAATAAAGTAACTACACTAGTGAAAGAAGGATAGAAGGAGGACTCAATGAGAGCCCCCAAGGACTAGATTTCTATCACACAAGCACAATAAATGGCTCCATTTTAGGAGAGAGAAAATAAGGATATAAATACCCCCATAAATAAAGTCTCATGTACTAATGATGAACGCTTAAAGATAGAACATGATCTATGCCTACAAACTACATTTCTCCATTTAGGATGAAACAAATACGCTAGCGATTGGAGAATCCAATACAAAAAGATGAAAGAATAAAGAATCCAAATAAAAATGTTGTGTGCCTCTAAAAACTACTTGAATGTCCACATGTAAGAAAAAAGATGATGTTAATCCAAAAACAAGTTAAAATTGATGTAGAACAAGCTCTAAAGATGATGAAGCTGGTGGTGGGCTAATAGTGATAATGTGCTTGTCAGTAAAGAGGATATGAATTTCCTCCAACTAATCATTCGAGTTTGAAATCAATGACTCTAGTGATAAGGATTATATATCTATAAAATATGAATCCCAAGTAGCTATTCCTAGAATATGATGGAATTCCTACTGTGTTGAATCAATAGGGGCCAAAGATGTGGCTATATCAAACTGATGAGTAACAAAAAAATATGGTGATGTGGTCTTGATCTAAAGAGTGAGAACATGAAGAAAAGTATTTGAACCTTCAAAACATGCAAGCTCTATGATATACTCAAGCTCCTCTAAAGTATAATTGTCAAAGGGTAGGAAATTTGCATCTACAAGAGGAATGAGACAATCTATAGTAGAATCCTCTAGGTATGGAGAGATATGAGGGTATCCATGGATCTCTCAAAGTCAAGTCCAAAGTGTGTGGAGATGATTAATGTTTGATATAGAACAAATAATGTCATGATCAACACTAGAAAAAATCACTCCTACAATATGATATCTAATAATACCCCATGTTGATAACTTTTTTGGTGTATTAGGATGTCGTTTTACCAAGAATCATAATTATCCTTTTCTAGAATGACCATAGAAGGATGGATAAAAAACCCTTGATACTTCCTGAAATAAAAATTCAGAGACTAAAACCTTAGTACATGTAAAGAAAACCAAATGATGTCATTTCATGTAAACATAACCTTTCTAGGTTCCATTTAATGTCCAAGTAATTGATAGAAATGTGAAATCACAAAAATTCTTACTAAGGGTGTTTGGATTGGCACTCTGTAAAAGTTGGATGAATGCACGTGCTTCAGTGCAATAGCAATTCTTTGAAGTCTAACAAAAGGACTTTGGATTCTTCATCCTCACCATCAAATCAAGAAAAGAAGAATACTACAGTGTCTACATCTAATGGTCATGCTTTATGAGTACCTAAGGGTGCAAATGCTTTGGAGATGAAGCTCCCACTAGAGAAAAAAAAGTTGTGGCACCAAAGGCTTGGCCATATTAGTTAGAAGGGTCTTAGAGACCTAAAATATAAGAGCCTTGGTAAAGGCCTTGATGATTGTTTAGTGTAGGAAAATGTATTCCTTTTTCACACTTAATTTGGGAAATAATAATAATAAAAAGGACTAAAAGATGTCTTAATTTAGTGTTGTAATATGTATTTTACATATTCACATTAAGTTTAGGGACCTATTAAATAAAATGGACTTAATTGTGCCTTATTTATGGTGTTTTAAGGTGCACCTTTACACGTTCACACTCATCTAGGGCTTTATTAATTAATTGAGGTTGATTTTCCTTAATTGGCCCCTTTAGTTCAAATCCAAGCCTAATAAATTGCATTTTTCAAAGAAGAAAACCTAAACTTCATTAAATGATATAACATAACATTTATCATTGGAGAATGTGTGTCCTAGGTAAGTGACCTAGGACCCATTCACCCTTCCATTTGCCTAAGGTTGAATGGGTTCTCACTTAGACCTAGGAATCTAATTTAAATTATGTTTTTGGCACTATTTCAATGATTTCAAATGTATATTCACATGTCAGCTTGTGTTATTTGAATTTCAAGAATTAATGTTAACATATGTTTAAATAAGAGGTCATTTCACTAAGTTTCATCCTAGCAAATCTAACACTTTCAAGCATTCTAGCAATTTTATGAGCAAGTGTGATCAAGAGCATTATCACGAGCATTTCAAGGCATTCAAGAGAAGATTTATTGAGGATTATTGTAGCATTTCAAAATCCTATTATCATGTCAAAGTCTTCTTGCATCATGCATATTATTTTAGCTAATATGTTGATGTAGCGTTCAAGATGCATTCAAGCATTCAAAGGCATTGTTTCAAATCAAGTTTCATGATCAAGATCCACATTCATTGAAGCCATCTCATGCTAGTTACAAATCCACATTCTAAGGTTCATCCAAGGGTTTGGTGAGTTGTGACATTGAGTTGTTCATTCATCACTCCTTTCATGCTATTTTATTTCATTTCAAGGTTTAATTACCAAAATGAGGTTTGACCAAGGTGAAACCCCATTCACCAACAACAAAACATTTTTCCCTCTTGTAGGGATAACTTTAAGAACCCCCCCCCTGATGAAGGTGTAAAATCCTGGAAAATCTTGGCTAAGTGCTATAATTTTTGTGGTGAATCTTTCCTTTTATTTGAAAACATTATTAATTTTCATGGCGAATCTATGCACATTATTAACAAAATTGTAAAATCTTGGTGAATATTAATGAATAATTGGTAAAAATAATAATCATAGTGGTGAATCCTAGTGAATAATCACTAAAAAGATTAATTACAATGGCGAATCTCTCCTTTAAAAATTTGCATAGGTTCTCTGCACAGTTCCCCCATAGTTTTTTTGTTTTTTGTAATATTGAAGTAGGGGCTCCGAGGTGGTAGCCACTGGTGGGGTCAAGGGGAAGAGCCAACTTGTGGGGGTTGAGGGGGAAACTCCCCCTTGCGGGGTCCAGGAACAAAGGCCCCAACATGCTCTTATCGCGATACAGGTGAGGTCGAGGGGCAGAGCCCCTCACCACCAAGCATAAATTTACTATCAAAAATGCATTGGAGCACACACAAATTAAGTATTTTTTAAAAATATCACTTTAAAAATAAGAATAAATGAAAAGTGAAATTGTTACCATTGATTAGCTTTTTAATCTGATGGCTAAAAGTTGATTCTGTGACCTATTTGAACGTGTAGGTTTTAAAAAGCTTGTTGAGGCCCGAAATTTGTTTTGGGCCACACGATTAAATCTAATCATGTGGCCAAAAACAAATTATAGACCTCAACAAGCCTTTTAAAAGGCACATGTATATAGGTCGCAGAATCAACCTTAGCCATTCGATTAAAAGGCTAATCGATGATTTAATGGCAATAAATAAAAGCCCTATTTAAGGCTAAATTTTTCCTAAAATTAAAGGGTAATTTATTATTAGTGGTGATATTGCCCCAAAATTAATGGTAGGAATATAATATTACTAGTGAATATAATTAATATTTCTAATTACAATATAAACTACTGGTGAATCAGTTCCAATGATGCATCATTTACATGGTGAATCAATTCGATTTATTAGTTTAAAAAAATAATGTATAGGTGAATTAATCAAGACAAAATTATTTTTTTGTAAAAGCCTGGTGATTGAGCCTCCTTTTTAGCTTGTACTATTTGCTATTTCTGGAGGTCCTGATTTCAATTATTCGTCAATTGGTGAAGATTCGCCACTAAATTTGTCCCTTCCCTCTTGATGTGTGTTTGCAGATTTTAGGTGGAAGATCTCTTGGAGAGAAAAAATTGCAAAGTTGTCAAAGTTGTCACCATTCTTGCAGTTTCACAGAAACTAGCCTAATTGATTTATTTCTAGATTTTTGACCGCAAGATTCAAGAATATGGGAGTTCAAACACAAGAGAACAGAACCCAAAAACCATTTTTTCAGGAGCTCTAGTCATGACTCATTTTCCATAGGGTGAATGAGTCCTCAGTTAGCTTTCAAAAAGCATTTTTTTGTGAGAGGTGCACAATATTTATCCCTTCCAGATTCTCTATAATTTTTGTAGTTCCCATTAGTATTATGTGTAATCTTTTAAATCCACTTTATAGATTGAAATTTGGAGTTAATTTGCTATTTTTAATCTTTCTCCTGAAAGTGTTGTTTAATTAGGACCCCCGTCCTTGCATAAAAAGGAAATCAGTAGATTCACACTTTGACTTGATTCACCTCAAGGTTGACAATCATTTCATAATATGGATCACATTTCCTATTGAAATTAGAGATGTAGGACCCCTTTTCTCTCTTTGGATCTACTTTTTCTATTATGGGAAATTCACCACCCCAATTTTTCTATGTTTCAAATTGTAATATTGAGTTGGATTTTTATGAACATTGTATATGTGGAAAGAAGGGTGAAGCCACAATAGTGGTTTACAATTTGATGGAGGAAGGAAAACTCACAAAAAATGAGCCCATGACAAAAAATGAGCCCATGGCAAAAAAAATGGTTTTAGGGGTTTGAACGAACCTATAGGTTTGAGTGAACCCACTTAAATACTTTCCCCCCATTTCCCACCCAAAAAACAAAAAAAATGGAAATTAAAAGGTGGTTCGCTCGAACCCCCCTTATCCCTCATTCTCCCCCTTAGACATAAACAAAAACCAAATTTTTTGCACTTTGGAGCTCGAGTTGAAGATGAAAATGGTGGAGACTTCACAAAACCAACTAGAATCAGGTTTTCTGTGAAACGAACTATCCAACGAATATAATTTTAATATGTTTTGGTTTTATTATGTATTTGTTTTTTTATTTTTATTAAACATAGGTTTTTCACTAAAAATCAAGCTCTTTGTTCTACACATGTGGAAAAATAATAGATTATCAAAAATAAAAATTGAAAAATATAAGTGCACCAGATATTGAAGTTCTTGATCCAACAAAAAAAATTGAATTTTGATACATACAAAAAAAGTTATGCGTTATACAGTCATGCTATGTCTGAATTGTAATTGGTTTGACTTTGAAACTTGATTAAAGAAAAAATATTCAATAAACAACTATCTAACCAAGTGGAACCACTAGATATCAGAGTTACAAATCTAAATTCGAAAGAATTATAATTTTATCCTTCATGGAAAAAAAGTTATGCGTTATACAGTGAGTGTCACTTTTTAAAAATGTTGTTTTCTAAAAAAAACTAGTCTTTGAGGGAGATGGAAAAAGAAGTGCAAATTGATTTCAAATTTTTTGAAAAAAATAATTTATAATTTATAGAAAAAATGTCACAAAATTCTAGGTTACATCATCTTCAAATTCCTCATAGTTTAGCTGCTATAGGTGCTCGAAAGTGAAGATTTAGTTAAAAATATTATTTCAGTGTCTAGTTTGGCCAAAAATTGTAAACCACTATTTTGGGATCACCCAGAAACATCATGTTTATTTTTATTTTAGTTCTCATAATTTTTTTGGGGCTTTAGATTATGTGCATATTGATGTGTTTGGTATTGCTAATGTTCCTTCATTAAATAGATCTATTTACTTCAAGTCTCATGCATAAATGACTATTCTAGAAAGAAATTTTTTATATTTCCTTAGAACTAAATCTAAAGTTTTCAGTCATTTTAAGGAGTTCAAGTCCTTGGTTGAAAACTAGACTAGTACAAAAATAAAGTGCTTGAGGATGGATAAAAATGGTGATTTTTGTTCCAGAAGATTCAATCGATTATGTAAGGACCATGGGATTGAGAGACACAAGAAAAATCCATATACCCCACAAAAAAATGGAGTTGCAAATATATTTTAAATGAAAGGATAATAGAGAGGGATAGGAGTATGCCAAGAGTTCTTCATCATGATGTTCCTATCATCAAAGGATATCTTTTCAAGAGGTCTTATCCTTCTCTTTCTCTTTTTTGGAGAGGATTTTTGTTCCCATTGGGTTTTCTCCTTTTTCTCCATTTACAAAAGATTGCATTGTACACAGTTACCTCAACAAGCATCGTAATCAGTACCCTTTTCTATCTATTGCACTTTTGTGATCACACCAAGTATAACTTAAGGGGAGTGTTAGGAGTAAACCCACAAAAATGGTTTACAATTTGAGTGAGGAAGGAAAAGAGGCAAAAAATGACCCCATAGCAAATATTTTGGTTTCTGGGGTTCGAATGAACCCTAGTTCTTGCGAACTAGTTAAATGCAATGTGGAACCCATCCGGCCAAAAAAATAATGAAAACCCCTCTTTGAATGAAAGGGGGTTTGAATGAACCTTGGTTGGCTCAAACCCTTGGAGGTTCACTAGAACCCCCCTAGTTCTAGCGAACCCCCCTTTTCCCACCTGCCTGCTCTCTGGCACAAACAAAACCATAAATTTTTTCCCTTCGAAGCTCAAGTTGAGGATGAAAATGGAGGAGATTTCATGAATCCAACTAGAACTAGGTAGTCCTCAGAACGAGCTATCCAATGAATATAATTTTAATATGTTTTGGTTTTATTACGTATTTATTTTTTTAGTTTTAATAAACATAGGTTTTTCATAAAAAATGAATATCTATGTTCTGCATGTGGAAAAATAGTAGATTATCAAAAAAAACTTGAAAAATATAAGTACACTAGATATTGAAGTCCTTGATCCAACAAAAAAAAAAGAATTTTGATATATACAAAAAAAGTTACGCATTATATGGTCACACTATGTTTGAATTGTAATTGGTTTGACTTTGAAACTTTATTAAAGAAAAAATATTCAATAAAAAACTATCTAACCAAGTGTAAGCACTAGATATCAGAGTTACAAATCTAAATTCAAAAGAATTAGAATTTTATCCTTCATGGAAAAAAAGTTATGCATTATACAGTGTGTGTCACTTTTTAAAAATGTTGTTTTCTGAAAAAAAACAAGTTTTTGTGGGAGATGGAAAAAGAAGTACCATTTGATTCCAAAAATTTTGAATTTTTTTTTTTTAGAATCTACAAATAAAATGTGACGAGACTCTAGTTTGCATAATCTTCAAATTCCTCATGGTTTAGCTGCTATAGGTGCTTGAATGTGAAGATTTAGTTAAAAATTTGTATTTCAGCGTCTAGTTTGGCCAAAAATTGTAAACCACTATTGTGGGATCACCCTTAGAGTGAATAATTTATCTATTCACTATAGCTTATGGGTACTTAAGTTGATGAGGTTAGACAACATCTTACCTACCTTATAGTGCAACCTTTAGGCCTCTAGAGGTCACCTAGTTATTTGGTAAACCTCATAAACATACCTTTTGAGGTTGGAAGACTTTTCATCTCACCTTAAAGGTCACTCAACACGTGTCACTAAGGTTGATGAATTGGTCAATTAGGCTATTGGTTTACATATTCCAAGTCATCCAAAGGATGACACCTATAGGATGATTTTGTACTCATTTGTGCCACATTACGAGATAAATTTTAATCCACATTATAGGTGGATTCCCTCTTCCTTTGCAATATATATAAGGCTTCCTCATAGTTCGTCTAAATACATATTTGTATTGTTCATTGTTCTTATATTTTATCTCCATGATTTCTTAATTCTTCTATTTATTACCTTAACAACTTCAACCCTAATTTATGTAATGTTGTATGTATGTTCCATCACAAATACTACTAGCATATATATAATATATGTATGTATGTATCTAATAATATATATTTAAAATACACTAAGAGATATCATTCTCAAGGTGCCTATTTTTAACCTAACCCTAATACCATTAGTAACATTAACCCCAAACATAATCCTAATTTTATGTCAAACCCTAATTGTATCCCTAATCTTACCCCTAATTGAATCTTTTATCTTTAACCCTAACCCGAACTCTAATGTACTAATACTATGAATACCCCCAATCCTAATGCCAATTTAATGTCTACTCCTAATCATAACTCTAAACTTGATTGTAATCATAATTGTAACCCTAAACCTAATTAAATTTTTAACCTTAATCCTAACCCTGACTAGGTATGTCCAGGATCATGATGGACCAAAAAGTGGTGATATGATGGGTATGTGAAGGCTATGTGGCTGACAACTTTTTTTTTACCCAAAATTGATGAAATAAAAAGGGTTTCTAAAGGATATTCTCAACTTTCGACCAATATAAATTATACTTTACTTTGAATTTAATAAATAATTGTTATTCATTTTCTATTTGAATTACGACTAAAGTCTTGATTGATAGGTTGATTGAAAACCATCTATAGCTTTCAAACGGTATCACATTTTCTGAATCT
The DNA here is from genome assembly GCA_007258455.2 of Sequoia sempervirens. Lineage (NCBI taxonomy): Eukaryota > Viridiplantae > Streptophyta > Pinopsida > Cupressales > Cupressaceae > Sequoia > Sequoia sempervirens. The sequence continues at coordinate 621,758,601 of VDFB02058242.1, forward strand.
AACATGAGTCACATTCTATACTTCATATATTTTAGAATTAAAAAAAATGAATTTCATGAAGTTTTGACCAAGTTAAGGTGGTCAGACATACAGGTTTTTATATTTTTAAAAATTTGTAATAAAAAATTGATAATTAATTATTTACTTGGAAAAAAATTACAAAAAAATATGCATCGCATCGAGACATGAGTCTTCTACTTATATATAAATATTATAAATAAATATTATCATTTTATTGTGGTTAGGGTGGTTAGACAGACACGTACTTCTTATTTTTTACTTGAAATTTAAGTACTACTGCATTGAAATTTTAAATTTTAACCAAATGTATATATTTTTAAAAATAAACCTAGTTGTTTAGAAACCACATTCAATTTTCTACATATTCTATTCTTATATATTTTTGAAATAATATAGATAACTTATTCAAATTTTTACGTCAAGCTGCCTAACTTTGATTTTTCTAAAAATTTTGCCACTTAAGGGCCTATTTTTTCATGATGATCCTACACATACCCAACTATACTCTTGATCTTAATTTTATCTCTAATCCTAACCATAATCCTAATTCTAGTGCTAACCCCAACCCTAATTCTAATTATTTTTTTAACCATAACCCTTATCCCAATATTAACTTTATCCCCAATGTTAATCCTAATTTTATCTCAAACCCTAATTGTATCTCTAATCTTACCCCTAACTATATACTTGATCTCTAACTCTATCCCTAATCTTAACCCTAACCCAACTCTGATACTAATAATAAGACTAACCCCAACCCTAATGCCAATTTAATGTTTAACCCTAACCACAACTCTAAACTTGATTGTAATCATAATCATAACCTTAATCCTAATTATATCTCTAGCCCTAACCCTAACCTTAATCATAGCCTTTACCCAGATTTCATGCCTATATATTTAGTGCATGAGTTGAAGAATAAACAAGTTAAATTGTAGGTTGTTGAAACAATGAAGTGTTGCAGTGGTTCAAAGGTAGAAGTTGTATTGATGTAACTGATTTGAATAATTAATGCAAGTTTTGGATCTCTTTGGGTGTCTAGTTTTTTACTACTAGAATTTTTCCACATAATTCTTGAATTATGATTTTCTTTTACATTGTAATTTATTTTCATCTATGATTTATTGATATCTATTTATTTGGATGCATAAAATGATCTACATACTTTGACTCTAAAATTTTATCCTGATCTTTCAACAATCTTCCATTTATGTTATCACTCACTTGAATTGCTTCATATCCTACTCTACCATGCTCCCATTTTTGGTGCCTAGGATTCCATTGTTGCTATACATAATGTCTAATTTTCTATGCTTTTCCATGGCCAAAACCACTACTACGCTTACATCTTTCTCTTTGGTCACATCATAGTGGATATATAAAGCCTAAGGAGAAAGGGATTCATCCATTTTCATACCAGTATCATCTGGAATTTCTCCAATTATGACTTTGGCTCCATAATTTGTGAATACCCGAATGATGTCCTCATGAATACCTACCGATTTGCCTCTAAGTATTGCAATATTTCCTTGCATTCTGCATTAAACAAATACATTTCATTCAAAATATATTATCCAAAGAAAAAGAATAGTTCAAGAGAGTTCCCAGTCTCTGTGTCTATGTGCTTATGATGTAAGAAAACACTTGGCATGAAGTGATACACAGAGTTGTTTCAAAGCCAAATAATGTAATGTATGTTTATAGATCTATTTTGTGGAGCCTTGATTGGAATGATATGCCTTTGGAATCTTGGATCAAACCTAAGGAGTTGTAGAAAACATTGGGCCTCTAAGGGAATAAGTGAATTTAAAGATATGATTGATAATGGTTTATTAAAGGAATAGAATAAGTTGCAGATTGAGTCCACAAAAGATCATTCTCTATTCTAAAAAATATTTTTATGGTGTTGACTTCCCCCTTTCATTGAAGTTTCACTCTGAAATTCTTGAAAATATCTAGTGCAAAGATGGTACTTTGTTTTGGTAAAATGACCTCAAAAAAATTGTAATTTGAATTAATTGACTTGAGGGCTATTATTTGCAAACACGATAAGGATTGGAACCTCAAATGCTTGGAGAAAAAGTGATCTTGAGTTGAAGTTTGTATGGTCCTTTATTTGTGAGCCCAAAAAATGGCTTTTTTAGATGGATGCTCATTCTGAAATGAAATATTGAGAGGAATGAGTTGTCCTCTTTATATATACCTATTAGAATTTGTAATATGATTCAATAGTTTGAACACTTTATTTTTTAGCTTTCCTCTACTTATGTGATTTATTCTATTTTTTGGGTAATTACATCAAGAGGCATATTACAATGGCATCCACCAAAAAGCAATGTGTAAGGAAAAACTATTTAGCTAGAAATTGACATTCAAATAACATGAAAATCCATATCCACTCGTAAATCTTAGCTTCTTTTTTTTTGAAAAAAAACACAGTCATTATTGTTAAGAGATTTAAATAAAAAACTTTCCTATGTAAATGATTTTATAATTTTCTTAAATGCATTTTCTGTTGGACACTAGGAACTCTGAGAGGGGGGGTGAATCATTGATCCACAATATTTGAATTTCAAATCAGACCTTAAACTATCAACAACAATATTAAACTTTAATAGCATCCATAGCATATAAACAAAAGGAAACATGCAAACAAATTAAAGAGACAATGTGAACACCAAGATTTTTACGTGGAAACCCTGTTAGGGGAAAAACCACAATGGAGATTAATCCACAAAGTATACAGTGTTAAAAGTATGATCAAAATGGAATGCACTTGCATTCAGGCACACTGCCTAGATCTCACTGCTCAAAAAGGAAAGGCTCACTGCCTTACAAAATATTTGATAATACAACAAAAAGGTTGAAATAAGAAAATAAAATATTTGAATGCTTGGATTTAGTTCCAATGAAGCTTAGTTAAAATGATCTTCAGCTCTGACTGACTCTATTTTTTCTCTGCTCTGCTCTACTTTCTACCCTTCTCAAACCCTTCTAATACTCGCACACACATCTACTTTTCTCTACACACATTCACACACTTTCACACTTCTTCACACATTATATCTCCTACAAAATGAATTATCAATCCAATTTATATATCCGCTAACAAGGATTTCACTTCTATATGTCAGCTTCAAACAAAACATAATATACTTCCACATGTCGGCTCAAATCACCAATTAGAATTAATGTGTACCCACACAAGTCGGCTAGACTATAGTAGAGACCCAAATCAAAATTCCCAACACAAGAGATATTTAAACAACTGTTCCTTATACATCCACAACATGCTATATACACCAGGTCGGCCATAATGAGAAAATAAAGAATAAGTCATTTTACCGAATCTCCAAACTCATACACCGATCAATGCAACATTATAAAACTTACCATTTAGGTAATATACATGCTTGAAAAGATTCCTTGGGGATCCACACAAAAAACATAATGATCTAGTGAAGTAGTCAGACTGACTTACCAACCAAATACTTTGTTCTTCATGCTTTCTGTTGGTAGTTATCTATTTTCTACTTTTCCTACTGATATGAGCTACTTCTAAACTATGGACCACACTAATGACTACAGTTTCCATCAATGAAAACACTAGCAACCAAAACCAACTTCCCAAGGCCATATGCCAACAATCTCCCCCTTTGGCATTGATGGCAACACTTAGTGAAAAATGACTAAGTGTTGGAACCAAAATTCAAAGCTTCAAAACATAGCAATGAACTGCTCCCCCTTTGGATGTCAAGGAATTTTTCACTGCATTCTCTCCCCCTTTGACATCAATGAAAAAAATTCCACTAATTTTCTCTCCCCCTTAGTATTTTTATTGCACTCTCTCTCATTGCATTCTCTCCCTCAATTGATAAAAAAAAGGTTGCAATTGCTGCTAAATTCAGAAAATTATTTTATACTTATCTTTCATCTCTGAAATAAATTTCTTCCAAGAGTCCACTGCAATCCCAATAGCTATTATCAGACTATTGTTTTCTAATGTCCTATTGATGACCTAGACAAGGGATTCATGAATGGTAATGGCCTCTTCCATCTTTTCTCCTTTCTTCAGAACTTCAATCATTTCCTCTAATCTGTATTTAGTTTGATCCTTCACTTTCTAGAAAGTATCCATAAGAGTTTTTCTAGAAAAGTGAACCTTTGCATGCCCAACTTGCAACTCATGAACTTATAATATCACAAAATTGCACCTATGGGAAATTCCATATTCCCACATTCTTGCCTAGCATTTATGACACTCCAAGACATTAATGACAAAACCCCTTAAGTTAGAATTTCATGATTTTGACTTTAGGAAGACAAGTAGCTGAGCAACAGAAGCCTGGTGATGCATTCCCCAAGAATATCTATGCTTTGGATGAATGTGCGGTGCATAGATGCCTGCGTAGTGTGCTAGCGTCCTGGTCATTTCCCGAGCTTGAAACATGGAATCTAGAAGGTTAACCCCTATGACACATGTCCTGGTGGTTACATTCCCAAAGTAACGGCTCTTTGCCACCTTTGCAAGCATAGAAACCTCATTTTTTCCTCTCATTTTGGAGGTTGGAAGATTGGAAGACAACACATTAGCTCTCATTCAGTTCTTGCTACCACTTTGAGATTCATTCTCTTTTGATAGCAGTGCTCTCACAAGTCAAGCCATGCTAGATTGAGGTCCCCACCAGTAGCAATAACAGCTCTCAAGCAAGCACTCAATGGTGAGTCTAGATGCTCCAGAGATGGCCTTGGCCTATGGGCAACACTCTCTCTCCCTTTCTCACTTTTCTTTTACAAGCATTTGTCTACTCTTTAGTGGTGCGGGTTCTACTCCTCAGGCAGGTATTGCTTTCACCAATGCTTTACTTTCTTTTCCAACTTGGCTAGCTATGGAGGTGGGAACACCAAAGTGGCATCTAACTGAGGCAGGACCCTATACAGCCACCCAAAAACTTTCTCCTTGATCTCTAGTGCAGGTTATGAAAAGGAACTTGGAGTGGAGACCTGAGTGTTTGTAAAGAGGGTAAGCTTTCTCCAAGTATCGTGATATTGCCTTCAGTATTTGGTTTTCTAGTTAGTTAATAGTTTTGTTTATATCACCCCTGAATCTGTGAGTAGGATTGCTTTCTGTCCATTGAGTTCTTGAGTTCCCTGTCACCCGAGACGCTAGCACGACTTTCAGATGATAGTGCACCATGTTGGCGTCCTAGGTTTGCGCTAACATCTCCTAGCTGAGAGCCCTCTCTTGACAAAAAACTCCTAATCCGGCTCTCTCAGGACCTCTGACTATTTCCTCTGAAACATAATTGTGTTCTTGGTTTCTCATTGTTATGTTATCCTGAGGTGTATAAGGGTAGTTCGTTCCCTGGTGATCTCTCGAGAAAGGAGAGACCCATGTGCAGTGAATCCCTCTTGTATCACATTTTGGTGAACGCGATGTGAACATCAGAAGATTATTTGTGATGTTGCACATTCATCATGATGAATTTTCTGATGAATATTTCAATATGTTGGAGGTTGCTCTAGATGAATTCTTAGAAGCACTCCCCCTATCCATGAATCTCCCGAACAAGTCTCTTCTCAGAAGGCTGAGGGATCGGTAAATGTAGTGGTAATCTTAGCATCTCCTCTAAGCCTTAACAAACTTGTCATTTATGTAACCCCAGCTGACCCTGTCGTCTATGGAATTTCATGTCATAGTAATTCACTGATCTTGTATTCAAAGTTCATGAAAGCTACATATTTTATATCTTATAATGTCGTTGGACACACATATCCCGCAAGGAGTCACAGATAGAACTTGGATCAACAACCTTCTATTCCTACCTCATAACCTACCTCTTTACCACCTTCCCAACTGAGCCTCCCTATAGCACCTAAACTTGCGATCAAAGCATCAGGCAATTATGATCTTGTCGAGCAACTTCGTATCACTTTGGCTAAGATCTCGCTTTAGGACTTGCTTCAGACCGCCCTGGTTTATCAAGAGATGCTTTAGGAGGCCTTGAAAAATATTCTCTTGCCTTCCTCCATTAGGCCTACGGATGTTAATGTGTTGTTGGCTCATATTCATGTGGATTTTCTAAATATTATGTTCCACCCATAAGAACTCCTACCTCCAAATGTGTAGAAGCAAACAAAGCCTTTGATGATCATAGTCAATGTTAATAACATTGGTATTAGGCGTACCCTCATTGATACTAGATCAACACTCAACATTTGTGGTATGGACCTACTACCTAAAATTAAAGTTGATTCATCCTCTTTGGCAACTTCCTCTTTGTACATTTGTGGATTTGATAATGCTGGTCGCCAAGCTCTAGGTACGATAATACTACCTTTGTAGCTAGGCCCCGTTACCTTACCCACGTTGGTTTATGTGATGCTTGGGCCTTTACCTTATAACCTCCTCTTGGGGAGACCTTGGATCCATGCTATGGGTGCAGTAACCTCCACTTTACACTATTCTTTTAAATTTGTCGCAAACAATTAGGTAGTCATGGTCAAAGCGGATCCAAAAGGCATTTGCCTCTATGAATTGGATGTTGCCAGTCACATTTCAACTATGTATACCCTCAAGAATTGTATTCCTTCCTTAAATACTGATGCATGTTCTTCATCGATACCCTTTATGGAAATTGTTCCCGAAGTGAGTATCTAAACTAAAGAACCACCTAAAGCAAAAGATCCTAGTTCTCCCGCATCGTCCTCTCAAACAAATGCTTTTATTAAAGATGATTGGGGTTCCTTGAACTTTTCTGAATTATTTACCGTGGAATACAAGGTAGAACCCTCTTGCATGGACCTTCCACATGCCCCTAGTACAAAGGTGGATAATACTCCCATGGAGGGGAAGAAGGGCGATCCTATTCAGGAAACCACTCCTTCCCGCATTAAGGAGAATGATCTGCCTCTTACAAAAAAAATTAACATTTGTGAATCCAAAAAAGGAGGTATAAGTACCCTCGTAGAGATGTTTGACATTCATTGGTGGAATGAAGCACTCTATGAGGAGCCGCCACCCCCTAAAGCTTTACAATATTGCTACGGATTTGGATATGAGCTCACTTCTTGATATGGCTATGGGCAGAAGGGCCTAGGACGTACTGAGTAGGTAATTCAAGTCCCCATCAATCTTAAACCATGACAATGTAACCTGGGATTAGGTTGTTCCATTGAACAATCTAAGCTAAAGCCTTGGTGGAGTGTTAATATGATTTTGGTCAAACCATTGAACCTCGTCCACCCTGAGTTAATAGATGAAAAGGAGCAAGCCAAAAATATTCCTCTACATACCTTCTCTTTGGATGAAGCACTAGAGGAATTCCTAGGCGCATACTCCTCGTTCCCCCCTTATCATCACAAAAGACGTTTCTCGTATCGCTTGCATAGTCAAGCATATTTCAGGGTATCTGTCCTGAGTATTGATGAGGAGGACCCTTTGTCTAACACCAGTGATGACATTGCAATGCCTAGGAATGAAGATCGAAGTTCCCTTTTAAAAGGGGATACTGTTGAGGTCTCTGTAGATCCCATATCCCTGGAAAAGGTGATCAGAATCAGAAAGTGTCTCTCTTCAGAAGAAGCAAACAAACACTCTGATATTTTGCATTCTCCTATTGAAATATTAGCTTGGACATGTGAGGATATGCCTGGTATTGATGAATCTATAGTGGTTCATAATATCATCCTATGTCCTGATGCCAAGCCAGTTAAGCAAAAAATCCAAAAAATCAAATCCTAGAGTGGCATTAATGGTTAAGACTAAGATATAGAAACTATTAAAAGTAGGCTTTATCTATCCCATTAATTATTCCCCCTAGATTTCAAACATAGTCATTGTTAGTAAGCTTGACAGTCGCATTCGCATATGCATTGATTTCTGAAACCTTAATAAGGCTTCTCTTAAAGATGATTTCCTATTACCTAATTTATAGATATGATTGTTGACTGAACTATAGGCCATGCATTGCTTTCTTTCATGGATGGCTTCTTAGGTTATAATCAGATTTGTATTAACCCAGATGATTAGTACAAGACAACCTTTACGACCCCATGGGGTACCTTTTGTTATGTGGTCATGCCATTTGGATTAAAGAATGTAGGAGCTACTTACCAATGAGCAATGACCCTGATATTTCATGACTTCATTCATGAGATTCTAGAGGATTATGTTGATGACATATTGGCCAAATCTGCAACCTGTCAAGATCCTCCTAAGAACCTTCCCCTTATTTTCAAAAGAATTCGACTCTACAAAATGAGATTAAATCCCCTTAAGTGCGTCTTTGGCATTGATGCCGACAAGCTTCTGGGGTTCACAGTCTCTCATTGTGGGATCGAGGTTGACAATAAAAATATCAATGCTATCGTCAACATGCCTCCGCCAAGGAATATTACTGAGTTGCAGAGTTTACGGGGAAGATTCAGGCAATTCATAGATTTATATCTCAATTGGCTGATCGTATCCTTCCTTTCACTCATTTTTTGAAAAAGGATGTACGCTTCATATGGGATGAGGGATGTCAAAAGGCCTTTTATTCAATCAAATCCTACTTAGCCAACCCTCCCGTATTGATGCTGGCTATGCAAGACAGACCCTTTCTGCTTTACCTAGCCGCATCACCATATGCTTTAGCAACTCTTTTAGCTCAATATAAAGACTCCAGAAAGGGAAGAGAAGTCTACTACATTAGTTGCATCTTGGTTTATTATGAAACCCATTATTCCTCCATGGAAAGGTAGTTCCTTTCTCTTTTCTTCGCTACATAGAAGTTGAGGCATTACCTCGTCCATGCTGAAACCCACATCATAGTAAAAATGGACCTTTTAAGTCATCTGTTTTCAAGTGTCAATCTAGCAGGAAGATTAGCGAAATGGGTTATGTTTCTTTTTGAGTTCAATATAAAGTTTGTAATCTAAAATTGATAAAGGGTCAAGTGGTTGTGGATCATTTGGTAGACACTCCTTCATCTCGCTCCTTTCTTGGATTAGATTTATTTCCTGATGAAAACATTTTTACAATTGACCATGATCTTGAATGGAAAATGTATTTTGATGGGTCAAGGTGTCAAACCGGTACCGGAGTATGGGTAGTCCTAATATCCCGCAAAGGTAAACCAGTTCCCTTGTCCTTTCGATTAGACTTTCCTTGTACCAATAACATCGTCGAGTATGAAGCCCTTATAGCTAGCTTATGTGTCATGATAGCGCTAAAAAACACACCTTCATATCCTGAGAAACTCTAAACTTATAGTGAATCAAATAATAGGAACCTATTAGGCCAAGCAAAGTAAGTTGTCCTAGTATCGGGACCTTGCCTTGTCTTTGCTCGAACAATTTTCTTCTTTCACAATAGACAGTGTCCCTAGGAGAGAAAATAGACATGTTGACACCATGGCTAGTGTCGCTTCCTTGGTACCTTCCGAAGAAGATATGGAGGAGTACCACTTTGTAGTATAGGTCTTGCGAAACCCTATAGTTCCTGAAAAACCTGAAGTTGAATTCCTCGTGTGTTCCCATGTAGACTCTTGGGAATGGTTTTTTGATATCTATAACTATTTAAAAGTTGGGAACTTCCTTGACGATGCAAAAAAAAATGACTATGTTCGCATGAGGAAGTTTTCAGTTTGCTACGTCATCCTATCAGACATCCTTTATAGGAAGGCCTATAATGGCCTACTCCTTAAGTGTCTTATCAAAGCAGAAATACCCCTTGCCCTTAAGGAAGGCCACATAGGCTTTCAGAGTGGAAATTTTGGTGGTAAATCCTTGACGCTGAGATTGATACACATGGGATACTATTGGAAAATAATGGAGCAAGACTCCTTTGACTTTGTCAAGAAGTTCCCTCAATGCCAACAAAATAGCTGACTCATTCACATGCCCGCCCAAAAGTTACAAAACCAAACTTCCCAAGGTTGGCCATTCGCTAAATGGGGTTTGGATATTATTGGAAAGATATCACCTCCTTCTTCCAAAGGACATGCTTTAATCATTACTGCTATAGATGACTTCACCAAGTGGGTCAAGGCTATCCCGCTCTAATCCACAAATGTTGAAGCTATCTATAGCTTCCTTATGAACAACACCATCTCTCAATTCAGATTTCCCACTACACTTGTTTCTAATAATGGTACACCATTTAAAAACAAGGAAGTGAAGCAATTCCTCAAGAAATTTCACATCCAGCATGGGTTCTCCACACCCTACTATCCTCAATCTAATGGTCAAGTAGAAGCATCGAATAAAACTCTTGAGTTTATTCTCTGAAAAATAGTTAATAAACATAGTAAATATTGGCACATTCAATTAACGTATGCTTTATGGGCCTATAGCACGAGTTTCCACACAGCCACAAGGACAACACCCTCTAACCTTGTGTATGGTGCTAAAGCTATCATCCCCTTAGAATTGAAAATTTTGTCTCTATGAGTTCCCTTGAAAGGGCTAATTGATAATGAGACCTATCGAGTCAACCATCTGCGTCAACTAGATATGCTCGATGAGCACCATTTACGAGCCCTCGAACACCTTAAAGCTTATCACCGGTGGATATCTAGACAATACAATCAAAGCATACTCCCTCAAACCTTTAAAATAGGAGATTTGGTTCTCTGTGAGAATTAGAGAAATGTAAATGCACCACCTAACTAGAGAGGAAAATTCAGCCCTAACTGGTTAGGCCCTTACATTGTGATTTTCGTATATGGTTCAAGCACCTATGGATTATCATCTATGGATGGAATTCCTTTGAAAGAGCCCATTAATGCTATGCATCTTCATCATTACTATGCATAATGTCCTATGTATCGCCTATGTGGTGCTCTCTCTCTCTACAAAAATAGTAGTAGTACTGCATATGTTGACATTATTCATTAACACATTATGATAGTTTTATGTTATGAGTGACCATGTGCATGTGTGTGTGTGTCCATTAGATCATCATTGTATATAATTAATATACATCCATGTGTGTTTAATTAAATCATATTAGCATCTAATATAAGCATGCATAAGAACATAACATCCATGATAGTGTGAACATATGAGAAATGAAAAAACATACACATTGAGATAAACAATGCCATGAAACTAGAATTGATGTATCCATATATGTATATATATACGAAATGTATGTATCCAATGTCATGTACATGTATCAGGCCACTACTACAAAAAAATGAGTGGCTACTGAATATATGTCTATACAGAAGGATCTACAAGTATGTATGAATATGTATGTATCTCACTACCAAAAATGATGTACACAAAATATAATGATGATCCCTAATCATTGAGGCCCATGGCTCCCAAACCCCTCTGGCTCTGGGGGATGCTTTGGAAGCTATGGGAGGGGTTGGATGATAGTCATCGAGCGTGAACGATGAGAGTGTAATGTGGAGGCTGCACGCATCCCTCTGATCTCCCCCTATAAGGAAGATATCGTTAGCTCCACCTATCGTAGCTAGTCCTGTAGTCGCTGAACCTTTATCGGACTCACGACTGATGGCTTCCCACTGATGTCATCAAGACAACTCTGAAGGGTGTCACGTGCCTGCTTAGTGGCATCAACGCTCCTCACTGTCATGTCTCGCTTGGCAAGTGTTGGTCGTATCTCCCCCGATATTTGGTCACGTTGTCCATGTACACTCATTAGCTTTGCTGTCAGTTGGAAAACCTTTGCACCCCACTCCTCATATGTGGTCTATAGGTGCGCAACTGGCTCAAAGCTGGGAGCATGATGCCCTACAGGCACCCGTCGATATACCTCCAGGAATCATCCCTGAATCTTTATCATGGGGGCCACCTTTGATATGCACTAAGCTATGATCCCAATCCATCACCGTGGATCCTCTATAACCATAGAAAAGGAAAGGACATCAATATCACATGGCATATATATATAAGATACATAGATCATCATATTGAAAGTACACAACATAGAACAACAAATCATGTATACCTGGATCCCTCAGCTACCATGTTGGGCCAGGGTGAGGCTCGGTGCTCAGACCTGAGCTGCCGACCTTAGTGGCCACTCCTACTATTGAGAGTGATGCAACCACAGTAGAATACGGTGGCTCCTGGTAAAGGTGTGTGAGCATGCTACACCCCCAGGAAAAGATGGTCATATGCTCTACCATCTCCCTAATGGTGTGGATGAGGCCCCCATGTAGGTGTGAGCCTCACCCATCAATCATGATCTGAAACGCAATGGTCACGACCATGACTCGATGGATCGGTGGCGTTATGGTCCTCGTCTAGTCATACTAGTGCATGTAGATATGGCCTGTGCCATCACCGCCATTCGTCCTCCCCATGTAGTAGCAGACACCCCTCCACTTATTCCCATGTCTACCATGTGTTGTCTAAGGCCACCTAACATCCACAAATGGGTAGTCTGAGGATCCGATAGACGTCCTCGAGAGTGATAGTCATCTCCCCAACTAGTAGCTAGAAAGTTGAAGTAGTGGAATCCCACCGCTCCATAAGGGTTGTAAGCATCCACTCATGATATATCATCTCTAGCATAGTGAAAACATGCCAGAGACCAACGCACTCCAGAAGTGTGATTTCATTCATGGATAAGTGGTATCTCTACTTGTGAATCAGTTAGAATGCTCAACCTCCAAGATTCTCTCGAATCTGGGGATATTCCTTCCAAAAAGCAAGAAAAGGTTGTGTTGATGGTGTTTTTATGCACTTCTCAACACAGGCAGTGTGTAGGTGCACTATCTCTCTTGAAAGACAATCTCCCACAATTGAATTGAAAAACACTATCCCAAGGTCTCTCGGATGTCAGGTCTTAACAGTGCTTAGATACCTCAATAGTTTGATGTGATTTGCTAGAATTACAAGGTGGTCTTACACAGGAAATACAAAGCGTGGATACAAAGCGTGGAAGTTGAATCTTGGAATGGAGTTCATAGGATGGAAAGCTATCATGTGCTGGCTGTAGGTTCAAACAGCAATCTTGGACTCCATTTTGTTGTTGGATTTGGCTTTACAATGTGAAATGAACCTTAGCATAGGTCAGTTATTAAAAAAAAAAAAAAAAGGCGAGGAAGGGGGAAAGTTCCTAAGTCTGCAACTAGCTATGAATAGTGACAATGGAGTTCCTACAATGGACAATTCCTCAAAACAATATCCCACTTAACCAGGGATTTCACAGTATCATGGAAATTGTGCTATCTTCTAAGGTCTACAAATATTTTATCCTTCATCCACCACATACATGCATGAATCAAAGATGAATGTTTGGAGTAGCTTTGAAATCAAGTCCAGGCTAACTTTGCACAGCTATCTACCATCAGCAAACAACAAAAAGTATGGACAAAGAAATCATCAACATGGCAGGAATTTCATAATCACCCAATAGCATTTCTAAAATCTACCCAAGGAAAGAAAAAAACTAACTAGAATAGTAGTAAGATCTAAGCCAAACATCTAACATTAGAGACTGAATCAAGTAACATGAGATAAACCAAGAAAATACACCAAGTCAATGCCCTTTTCTTATAAATTTCTTCAGCATGCCTTTACAACAACTCAACTCTCACTTTCCAAATGAGAGGAGAGCCCTATTTATAGTTTTCCAAAAGTTAAATGAATGGAGAAGATTCATTCTTATTGTGTGGCCAAGATTCATTACAAAATAGGGTTTCACCTACCCCCAAATAGATCACAATTTAAAATTACATTCTTGTCTCATCCCTATTTCGTCCTCTAGCTGATGGCATTGTAGCTCTTTTGTATTTTAGCAAATTGCTATTTTTTTTGTTGTAGCTACTCTTCAGAAAGCTCTTCATCTTTGGTAGGGTTGTCTTCTTGTTCCCTGAAAGTTGTGTATTCGACGAACCAAAGGATGACCTCCTAGAGTTTGTCTATTTCGATGACTTCGCATAGCAGTGCCTGGTAGCTCCACTCCTTTGCATTTTCTTCCAGCCTTTTCCAATCTTCATCATACTTTGAGCCTTGGTCTCTGAACAGTTCTGATTGGTCGAAGGTGTGGGCAGCAAAACTCAGGAATTCTGTTGTAATATCTTTGGCCATCCCATCCTTCATATTTTCCTGGAAGTAGGGCTTTATCTTCTCTAGATCCATTTGCACAGTGGGCATATCATAGCCCGTCATCAGCTTAAGGTATCGAGCGCATTCCACCCAGATTTCCTTGATCCACTCAATATCAGGATCCACCCTACTCAAGATTTGCTCCAACCTCTCCTTCTGGTTATCGAAGTCTTGGCGCCATATGTCCATCAGCCAATGATCTTCTTTCTTAAACGCGAGCTTCTTCTCCCATGTGGACTCAGGCAATTGAAGGATAGCCTCGATCCTTGGGAAGGTGGAGTCATAAGTTGCAGAGAAATTGGTGCAAAGCTTCTTTGTGCTCTCTAGAGACTGTATTAGGTCCAAAAACTTGATGGCTGTTCATACAGCCCTATTGATTCCCATCTTTCTGACGTATGAGACTTGTCGGAACCAGTCCTCGGTGGTTTTCTCTAAGTTCTTCCTTCTCTCCATTTTGCCAATCTGTTCTTTGGAAAGAAACTAAGGCGCAGCCGTGGATGTAGTGGGCAGGTCGTCCACTGAGGACCATTGTTGTATATAATTTGTTAATGTTGCAACCTATGCCTTAAGCTCATCCTTGGAGATTTTATCCTGCTTTATCAGGTGCACCACTGTGGCCACTGAATCCTCAAGGTGCTCGACCTTCTACTCTCTAGTTGTAGTCCTGAAGTCAATGGTGGAGATGTTATAGCTTACCCCAACCTGGCCAATGGTAGGAATTGCGATTTGTGCTGCTCGAGAGCCGGAAGCATCCATGGTTACTCTAGATTGAACCTTGGGCTTCTCCTCCTTCTTCATTGTGATTTGGGCTCAAGCCAAGATGGCCTCTAACCTCGCCCTTGGGTCCTTCAGCACTGGGGTCTTTCTTTCGATCTGCTTCTCCAACCATTCAGGCACATCAGACTTCCCCTTGGGTGAATCATGGCTACCCTCACCCTTCTCAGTCAAGGGCAAGATTTTTGCTTCCTTTTCCTTTTAGGATTCTCCTTTTCTTTGCAGCATCCTCCTCCTCTTCGTCGGAGTCATGAACGAATACGAGGCATTTGACAGGCAGCCCAGTGGATGGTTGCCGAATGGGGCTATCTTATTTTGCTGCTTCTTCTTCCTCCCTTTCCTCAGTACCCTTAGCCATAGGGCTTCTGACAACATGGGCTTTAGCCTCGGTTAAGTCCTTTATCTGTTGCTCTTCTGGTGGCTGCCCTTCTTCACCATGTAGTGACCCTTCCACCACTGTCCCATGTCCTTTAGCTACTACGCCATCTCCTCTTCAAGGTCATCATCAAATGTTTGGATGATTTCCCTAGCACCCAAGCCATCCTCATCCCCGCTCTTAGAAGAGCTTGTCTCCTCCTCATAAACCACCCTGTCGTTGGTTCGCTGCTCGTACTCTGGGTGTTCATGATACTCATCAGCGTCCTCCTCGATAGACTTTGAGGCTTCCTGGTCTCGCTCCTCCAACTCCTTTGAGATTTGCATTGTGGCCTCCATAGCTGGTGGCCCTGTTGGTGGTTGTGAAGGTTGAGCCATTGCAAGGACCTAGGCAAGGGCTGCTTGGAGAGTTGGATCCATTAAGATCTAGGATAGCTCTGGGGGAAGGTTTTGCATATGCCTCGTAAGAGCCTCGGGCATAGTGGCAGCAGGAATAGGCAATGTTATTGTTGCTAGAGGGAGTGATGTGATTGGCGACATAGCAGCAGAGGAGGGGGGAGAAGTCATGGTAGAAGAGGAGTCAACGACTATTACTGACTCGGCCGGGGGCGAAGGGGCAAGATGGACAGAAATGTCCACTGTCGGTGGAGATGCGGCGACCATAGCTAGGGAGGTGGGCGGTGCAACAGAAGGGGTAGGGAGAGCCAAGGGAGGCTGCAATTCTGTTGTACCTACTGCTTGTTTAAGCCTTTTGTGAGACGAGCCTCCCATCTCTTTCTTTGCATGGGCCTTGGGATCTCGAGACTGCGCGGTCTCTGTTTCATTCCTTTTCTAGGACCTGGTGACTGGAGGAGACTTGGAGGTCCCGCTAGTTGACATGGTGGCAAGAACATCCTCTGTGGCACTTGGCTCGCTTTTGAGCCCTTCATAGGTCAGGACTATTCCTTACCGCTTTAAATGAGCCACCTGCCCATCGATCCACTCCTTGGTATGAGTCAGGATTTGCTGGGTTATGGTGTCCAGGTCATCGACCCCCTGTTCATCCCAGTCAATCGATGGTATTGGTAGGTTGGCAACTGTAGGGTACTTCAGATGCATGATTGTGGACTCATCCTCCTCAACTTGGTCTGGTATCGGAAATGGCTGCACTCTTCTTAGGAACTACACAGTCATGTGCATATAGTGCCTTGTGCGTACTTCTTTGTCATCTTGGCAGTCAGCCCAGAAATCTTCAATGTGATATTGATGGGCATAGGCTAGCCCCAGTGCTTTCCTAACATGGCCATGTGGGTCCATCCGTGGGCAAGTAGTGTGCTAATCGAAATGGTACTCCTTTAGCTCCCTCTCAGAGTTACTAGCACATTGTGATGTCTGTAGTCAGTACATGCCCTAGCCAAGGGTAATGGGATAGGAGATCCCTGCTATGTGCTTGTTGTTGAAGATGGCCTGCAGGTGTTGGAGCTACCGAGAAAGCTCCAGGAGGATGATTCTGTCATTGGGGTAGCGAGGCAATCTATTTAGCCTTTCAGTAAAGCCTTAGGCCCGAATATATGTAAAATTCGGATAGTGGATGAAAAGAAAAGCATATTACTTTAAGAACACTCTGGCACTGTGGGAGACCCTCCTCTCAAAGTTTGGCAATCAACCTAATGATATGGCCAATGAAAGCGTCATTAGCCCTATAGTAATCTCTTTTGAAGTTGCGGTACTAGAGCTGCGGATACTTATCAAATGGTTTGAGTCCTCACTTCTGCCCTTGATCGTGTGCTACAAACAAGTCGCTGTACTGCCTTTGATCTGCCAGGGAGTAGACGAGGTAGGAGGTTATATAGAACTTGGAACTCTTTTTCACATTAACAAACTGCTCATAGAAGTAGTTGTTTATGATTCCTCCCCAATAGAATGAAACCTTCGTGGTGACATCCTCGTTTCCCTGCAAGATTTGTTCAATGAAATAGGCCATCCATTCCTAGAAGTAGGCGGTCGTTGGAAGACCCATAACCCTGCTCAACATGGTTACCAGGCCATGGTAATCCTCATGGAAATTGCTATAGAAAGGCTCCTGAGGAACTTTCACAGCGTTGCCTTGTCTTTCCTTAAGCCAATGTAGATTTATTGACTTCTTGCATGCTGTCGGATTATCAGCCCACGCCGCCTAACACTCTTCTATTGTGGGGACCTCCATCTGTTGGAATGTGGGAATGTGGAAGGTCTTGGTGATCCCCTATGGCAACATGTCTACGAGGATGTTTCCCTCCTTATTAACAATTGTTTTGGTATCGGTTTGGTAGGCTTCTCGGCAAGCCATGACTAATTCGGGTGCCACGAGGGATAGAGGGAAACCAACAACCTTAGCTATTCCACTCTGCCATATCAATCTAGCATTCTTTGTTATCGGGTTGACCTTGACCCTCTGCATGAATTCATCAATATCCACCTAGAAAATGTTAGTGTCTGTGATTTCTTTCGAGTCTGTAGTGACCTTTGAGTGGAGTGGCTCGCCCTGGAATTGATACTTTATTTGGTGCTTGTCCTCTTTCCCTCGAGGGGTCCTTCCTGATTTCTTTCCCTTGTCCCCTTTGGCGAATTCCCCTGAAGTTCCTGCACCTAATTCTATATATTTTGCAAGCAAGGGAAAAGTTAGCAAAATGGGTCACAAAACCATTCATGTTAGTCCGTATCTCAAAAACAACATCCATTTCAAATAATCAATCAAGCATATTATGAACTTTCATCTCAAGATGTTATTGATCTTTGATAGGACATTTGGACAATTCGGGCCTGGAGGGTTGGACTTCCCTGGCAGAAGTGCTGTTTAAAAGGGAAAACACGGCGGAAGGCTCCTGAAGACTTTCTTTGGTCAAATTTTAATATGTCAAGAAGTTCATGATGAAGAGGACCAAAATTGAGGATGTGGGTCGAAGTTAGATTCCAAAGTTGGGTTCGTTAGGATCGATTTTGGAGGGCTCAGAGGTCTCAAGCTGGAAAGCTATCTAGAGATAGCATTTTGGAAGTAGAAAGCTGACAGAAATCCAAGGATGGAAGTCCGGGGTCTGGGGCCCGGAGGGCCAAAGGGCGGCTGGCATTAAGTCATTTCACTTCTGAGGGCTTGGGTCGGCGACACTGGGATGGCGAGCGATCTTTGCCGTTTGGGACGACAAACACCTGACGAAAGTCTAGCAGGGGAAGCCCGTCAGCATGAGTTTGTTTTGAATTTAATGGCAGCAATCGGCAGGGCGGAGCCCGGGGGTCGGACGTCAGGCAAGGTTTTCCTATTTACAACGGTGATCGAGGATGGGAGTCCCTGGACACGGGGCCCGGCGAGTAGATGGCCGCTCAGAGTTTTAGCATGATTCCACATAAAACGGAGGTTTGGGGTCCAGTGGTTGGACAGATGGAGATACATTGCCATGAGGGCAGCGGAAAAAGAGGTGCGGAGACCCGGCGGCTGGAGCTCGGAGGGCCGAAGGACGGAGCTCCGTCAATGCAAAAAAGCAAGCCGACAGCGGGGAAGTAGGCGAGAATCGGAGCACGGGCGGCACCAAGGAGCTCACCGTGAGGGTGGCAAAAAATGAGGCAAGGACACCCGACAGTCGGAGCCCGGAGGCCAAAGGGATGTCGTGAGCTAAACCAATAGGAGACAAATGTAGATGGGAAGGCAGATTCCGCAGGCCAGGATGCCAAACGAGCTTCGCCGTAGACGACGGCAAAACAACCGGGGCACCCCGTAGGCAGATCCTCGGGGTCCTGGGCCCGAGAGGCCCGACGGACGCATTCTAAGTTTGAGGTTTAACGGCAATGAGGAGGTCGGGATCTGGCAACTGAGAGGCAAGCGAGATTTTGCAATTTGGTGCAGCGAAATGCAGGCAGAACTCCAGAAGGAGAAGTCCGACGGGCCAGGCTCGGAGGGCAGCATTGCCGTTAGCAAGTGTTCAAAGGTTTAAAATCGAACGGCAAAGGCAGGTTTCGGGCCCCAGGAAGACGTTTTCCCTACGCGAAGAACAACTGCAGTAGGGAGAAACTCTAGATCAGCAAGGAGGGCATCCTAGGAGGTTTGCTCAATTTTCTATCATGTGGGTTTGGTGTGCAATTACATGTTCTACTATTCTATGTCTTCCTGATGATTGTTCATTTATTTAAATTCCTTGAAATGATGAAATGAAGCTCAAGACGGGCAAACGGATGGCCTACCTAGAACACGAGGAGTGGGGAGATGCAGAATCCACCTACGTTTGACGAAATGATGCTGAGGGCGATGATCGCAAAGATGCCGAAGACGGTGGGGCTCCAAATGATAATTTATCCAATTCGCTCCAATCCTGCAAGATGAAAATGACTGGTTGGATTGGGCATTTTATACCCCAACTACCATGAATGTCCACATTTATTGCAAGTACGACTACGAGAAAAGTTGCTAGATTTGAATAGGTCAGCGATGACGGCGAGAACGCTGGGGCCCGGCGGCCAGGGAGGCGTAACGTGATGGCTGCTTTAAGATTTCTCGTTGGTTGATCGGCAGCGGCGGGAAGCGGCTCGGGGTCCGTAGGGCGGGAAGCCACCAGGGATTCGCCGTAAGGGACAACAGAACTATCACGGAATTCTGGGCACAAAATTCTAGACAGTCAGGCCTAGAACGCCCCATGGTAGGTGGGAACTTCGAAGACTTTGGCGAGCGAAAAGGTCGACAGGACCCAGAGGGCAGGACGTCACAGGGAGTCCACCATCGTGGATGGCGAAACTCAAACAGAACCTCGGAGGCAGATCTCCGAG
This sequence comes from Sequoia sempervirens, assembly GCA_007258455.2. Classification (NCBI taxonomy): domain Eukaryota; kingdom Viridiplantae; phylum Streptophyta; class Pinopsida; order Cupressales; family Cupressaceae; genus Sequoia; species Sequoia sempervirens. The sequence continues at coordinate 621,778,614 of VDFB02058242.1, forward strand.
GCCCGGGGCCCAGAGGGTGGGGCGCCGCAGAAAATTTCACCAAGCTTGTGGATGGTGGAAAGGGACTCGGACTCTAAGGTCCGGGATGACGCAGAGTGAATGCCACCAAGAACGGCGATTCCAACAGGGAAACCTAGAAACAGAATTCTGGGCAGCCAGTCCCGGAAGGGTTCGGGGCCATTGGCAGGGACAAATTGCCAGAGGGACTCAGTGAGGCAACAGAACGCAACAAAATAAAAAAGGGGAGGCATGGTCAATTTATGATGGGACTTTGAAATGACATCGACCATCCGAGACATCAAAAGGGGAAGCACACAAAAAGAGGTGATGACAAAAACAACCCGACGAGGCAAAAGAAAAGAGGGTCCCCGTTCTGAATGGGGCGTGTGTGCTAGGGGCACAACAAATGGTGACTCCACTGGAGAATGCTCCCGAGCGTTCGAAGGATAAATATTCATTCAGGACCTAGAATCTCTAATTTCGTAGACCAGGAGTGGCTTCCAAAGATGAATCTGGGAGAACGAGATCTTTAATTGGGTCAATTTATAGGACATCTCAGAAGTGTGTGTAGTGAGTTCATTCCTTTCCTCGGGATAGTGACCAGGGTTACCAATTCAACCGAGCGAGCTACCTAAATCGTCTAACACCAAAAGTAACCTGGACATTGCCCTGCTACCAGTCAAGCATCCATAGCCTCGATAGAGTTGTCGCTACAATCTCATGGATATTGCTCTACTGCCGGCCGGGCTTCCATAGCCCCGGTAGAGTTATCTGAACACCCATACGGTCATTTATTTCCTTTTTCAGAATTCCTTTGTTCTCTTTTGCTCTGATATTTCACTTCTCTTTTATCATTTAGTTTGACCGTGTAAGCATTGAAGCCTACAATGAGTTTGAGACTGCAGTAGTCACTGGAGCAGACTTGAGATTTTTCACTCATTAGGGTGTCATAACAACCGTAGCACAGTCCTTTAGAAATAATTATTATGAGCTTTGTGCGAGATCCGAGATATGTGTAAGAAGATCTAGCCAAGGGTCAAGTTCTAAGTAGAATTCAAGCAAGGAAATCATTCACAGGCAGCTTTCAAAGACCGATAATCAAGAGTGAATTTTTACCCAAAGAACACAAAGAATGGACAGCAAAGTGAACCGCTTGTCAAGCAAGCACAACCACCACAAAGGAGCAAGAAACAAATTTTGAAACAAAATTGCCAGGAGGGAGAAAACAAAAGAGCGATGCAAAAAAAACACAAGCAAGACAGAAAGCAAACTACCCTAACCTATGTACAAATATTTACAACAATGAGCTTGAACGAGCTCAAGCCTGGAATTAATGCTTCAGGTGTTGCCCGTTGACTGGTAATGGGACGTTTTTACCAGTTAAGGTCTTTAGGCAGAAGGCATTATCTCCCAGAATCTCAGTTATTTGAAAGGGGCCAAGCCAGAGCTTGTCGAATTTGTTGTGTCCCCCTTTCTTCTCATGGGCCTTGTCCCAATACAGGACCAAATCTGCAATTCTAAAGGCCTTGATCATGGCTCGGCGGTTGAACCATCTCTTAACTATGCCCTGATGTTTGGCAAAATTTTCTATTGTGCGGTTTTAGACTTCCTCTAAGTGCAAGATCTCAGCTAACCGAGCTTCCCTACGATCTCCTCCCTCAGACTTCATCGGTTGGATCTCCATATCATACTCTTGGAGCAGGGTGACCCATTTAGCTCTTTGTTTGCCCAATTCATTTTGCATGAGCAACATTTTTATTGCTGGGTCAGGGACAATGGCAAACACCTTATTATGTAGGATATAGTGTCTAAATTTCTTCACTCCTCTGACGAGATCATACGCCTATTTTTCAATGTTGTGATAACGCAATTCAGCATCCTTGAGGGAAGCACTCATAAAGGTGATCGGGTGCTCATTTCCTTCATCGTCCTTTTGGGTCAACATGCTAGCACATGAATGTTCTAAAGCAAATGAGTAGATGTAGAATGGCTTTAGATAGTCCGGGCTGACTAACATAGGGGCCTCAACAATGGCCTGTTTGATTTCTTTGAAAGATTGTTTGGCGTCAGTTGTCCATTCAACTTTGGCGTCTTGTTTGAGCATCGCATTGAAAGGTTTAACAATCTCCGCGAAACTTGTGATGAATTTTCAGACAAAGTTGATCTTTCCAAAGAAAGATTTTAATTCTTTCTTGCTCCCTAGGAGCTGAATTTTGAGTAAGGACTCGATGTGCTCAGGATCAATGGAGATTCCCTGCTCTGAAATGATGTTCCCGAGTAATCTACCTTCAGTCACTCCGAAAATGCACTTCTTGGGGTTGAGAGAAAGCTTGAATTCCCTGCATCTCTAAAATACCTTGCATAAATCAGAGATGTGATCACCTCACCTTTTAGAAAACACAGTTAAATCATCCATGTAGATGATTATGCACTTGCCAATTAGGTCCTTGAAGGCGATATCCATTGTGCATTGGAAATTGGCGCCGGTGTTGATGAGCCCAAAAGGCATTCTTCTATATGCGAATGTCCCCCACTTAGTGGTGAATGTCGTCTTGTGGCGATCATCATATTGTACCATTACCTGGTTATACCTGGAGTATCTGTCAAGGAAAGACCTCATCTGGAAGCTGTTGACGATCTGCAACACCTCATCCAATGAAGGTACTGGATAGTTGTCTTTCTCCGAGGCACGGTTCAGATTGTTGAAATCCACACACAATCTAATCTCCCCATTCTTTTTTTTGACTGAGACCAAATTGGCCACCCATGTGGAGTGCCTAACTGAAAAAATGATTCTTGCTGAGAGCAACTTTTGTACCTCTTTGTAAACGATAGGTTCCAGCAAGGCATTGATAGGGCACTGCCACTAGTGGAATGGCCTCACTTTCATCTTGAGAGGCATGGTGTGGGTAATGACAGAAGTGTCATAAGTTTTTAAATCTTCGTAGCTCCATGCCACCACATCATAGTACCTCTGCAATGCATCCATGATTCCCTTCTTTTCCTTTGGCGTGCACACCTTACCGATAAAAATATTTCTGATCTCCTCGGCTGTCCCAAGGTTGTGAGCATCGCACTAGTTGTTTATGGCCTCCTTTTTCGTATGCTGATCCTGATATCTGTTCTGGTCCAAGTCAAATATATGTTCCAACTGAACCATGTCTCTAGAGATTATGTTGTTTTTTAGGTTAATAACCCCCTCTATGTCCAGTTAGGCTTCCTATGGATCAACTTCATCAATTAGTTGAGCTGCGAAGACATCAGAAGTTGTGATGAATTGAAGGATATGCTTGTCATCATTGAAGACTTACAAATGGGTAACATTATCTGGAACCGATGGCGTGGATGTTAGTTCAACAGTGAATTTCTTCAGCCCAGACAAAGAGAGGGGTTATAGAGTGCTAGTTGCTTGAGCCAAGGCATCAGTTGTATGATTCTGAGCACGAGGCATCAATTGTATATTGAATGCATCTAAGCCCTCCAAGAGATCCCAAACCCTATGCCTATAGTTTGTAAGTCTTCGATCATGATAGGAATACAACTGCCTGACCTATTTGACCACGAGGTCGGAATCCCTGAAAACTTGCAGTATTTTTACATTTTTCTTTAAGGCCATGAGAAGGCCTCGGACTAAGGCCTCGTATTCTGCTATGTTGTTGGTGCAATAAAACTTCAATCGGTGGGCAGGAAGAAATGTCTTACCTGTTGGATTGATGAATTCAAATCCAGCTCCAGCTCCTTGCCTGGACTATGATCCATCAAATCAGAGTGTCTAGCTGTGATCCTAAGAATTTTATCCTGCTCTAACGTGCAAATTAACTTAAAAATGCAAGTGATAAAAGACTAAGGACACCTCAAGATTAGCCTAAAGAGTGATAAAACAAGAAGGAAAATGGACAAAACAAGACACAAATGATTTCACCTTCCTTTCTATTGATGTCTCCTTAATTGGCCCTTGCTTGGGATGATTTTGTGTGCTCCATAAATGATTTCTTGAGTGACTAAAATACAAGATTGAATGTACAAAGTGATTAGAATGGATAGCTAGATGATGGTGAAGGGTTGAGAATGCAAAGCATGTAGTTATCAAATGGCTAAGTATTCTAGAATGCAAATTGGCAGCATAAAGTTGCTCAAATGAAGAAGTGTTGAAAATGCCCTTGAAGAGGGGGTATTTATAGGAGAATTTAAATTCTCTAAAGAATTCAACGGTCAAAATTGATCCAACAAGGTCAAGATGAAGGGCTATGGTGGGTTGAGAACCCACAAGTCCTCACATCTTGACATGTGGAGGGTGAAGTGGCCAAGGGGGATATGAGATGGAGTTGAGGTGTCATAAAGGTACATGAGGTGGAGGAAGGACAAGCACCTTGGGGACTGAGAAGATTTTCACAAAAAATGATTTCTTGTCCCCAAGTGGGAGTGAAAGGGACATTTGAAGAATTTTGCAATTCCTCAAAAATCTACATGGGAAAAGGAAAGGTGATTGGGGAAATAAGTGTGAATTAAAAATTCACATTCCTAGGAGGATCTAGAGGATAAAAGGTGGGTTCCAAAAAGGTGGGATTTGGTCACATGTGGAGATTGTGACAAGTCCAAGGTTCTAGAAGCCTTGAAAGGATGGAATGCGAATTAAAAATTCACATATAAAGGAGGGGAATCTAGGATAAATAAAAAATGAATTAAAAATTCCTTGGGGGGGAAGAGTTGACCAAGGTACTAATTAGGTTTGACTAATCAGTAATTAGAAGATAATTAGGGGTTAATTAGAATTAAAAGTCAACTTGCAAAAGTTGGAGGATGTGACACATCATAATCAAGGATTAGGCATGTGCACATCCTTAATGAAGAGATTAAGAAATTGATTAGGATTAGATGAAAATGACATGTGAGGAATTAAATAAATGTAATATTTTAGAAATGTGATCCTAAGAATTTTATCCTGCTCTAACATGCAAATTAACTTAAAAATGCAAGTGATAAAAGACTAAGGACACCTCAAGATTAGCCTAAAGAGTGATAAAACAAGAAGGAAAATGGACAAAACAAGACACAAACGATTTCACCTTCCTTGCTGTTGATGTCTCCTTGATTGGCCCTTGTTTGGGATGATTTTGTGTGCTCCTTAGATGATTTCTTGAGTGACTAAAATGCAAGATTGAATGTACAAAGTGATTAGAATGGATAGCTAGATGATGGTGAAGGATTGAGAATGCAAATTGGCAGCATGTAGTTATCAAATGGCTAAGTGTTCTATAATGCAAATTGGCAGCATAAGATTGCTCAAATGAAGAAGTGTTGAAAATGCCCTTGAAGAGGGGGTATTTATAGGAGAATTTGAATTCTCTAGAGAATTCAACGGTCAAGATTGATCCAACAAGGTCAACATGAAGGGCTATGGTGGGTTGAGAACCCACAAGTCCTCACATCTTGACATGTGGAGGGTGAAGTGGCCAAGGGGGATATGAGATGGAGGTGAGGTGTTAAAAAAGTACATGAGGTGGAGGAAGGACAAACACCTTGGGGACTAAGAAGATTTCCACAAAAAGGGATTTTTTGTCCCCAAGTGGGAGTGAAAGGGACATTTGAAGAATTTTGGAATTTCTCAAAAATCTACATGGGAAAAGGAAAGGTGGTTGGGGAAATAAGTGTGAATTAAAAATTCACATTCCTAGGAGGATCTAGAGGATAAAAGGTGGGTTCCAAAAAGGTGGGATTTGGTCACATGTGGAGATTGTGACAAGTCCAAGGTTCTAGAAGCCTTGGAAAGATGGAATGTGAATTAAAAATTCACATATAAAGGAGGGGAATCTAGGATAAATAAAAAAGGAATTAAAAATTTCTTGGGGGGAAGAGTTGACCAAGGTACTAATTAGGTTTGACTAATCAGTAATTATAAGATAATTAGGGGTTAATTAGGATTAAAATTCAACTTGCAAAAGTTGGAGGATGTGACACATCCTAATCAAGGATTAGGCATGTGCACATCCTTAATGAAGAGATTAGGAAATAGATTAGGATTAGATGAAAATGACATGTGAGGAATTAAATAAATGTAATATTTATTTAATTTATTTGATGAAAAGAGGATTAAGGAGGGTAAGGTATTTAATTATTAATTAAATACCTTAGGGATTTGGTAGAATTAAAGATATTAATTAAATAATAGTAATATTACTTAATTAACTCGGATAAGAGATATTTAGATGAAAAGTGATAAATTTGGATGTCTAAATTTTGCCCCTCTTTGAGATGGTGTTACGAAGTAGCATCATTTCAAAGAATATTAAAATATAGAACCTAGAAGGAGATGGTTAGATTGGAAAAGATGCCCCAGTCATCAAAGGGATGACTAGGAAGGAAGACGATGGGGGTGAAGATGAAGAGTAGGGATTGAGGATGCCCCATCGAGAGGACATGCAGGTTGAAGAGAACACGTGTGTGCTCTCGAAATAGATGATGTGATGCAAGGGGAGATGAGGAAGATGATGCAAAGTGATGGGTAAGAGAGTAAGTGATATGGAGATGGATGAAGCACAAATGGATTTCAAAAGGTGATGTTGCCCCAGTCAAGGTACAAGCCAAAATGGGTTGATGATCGATGGAGTGTTGTCAATGAGGGAATGAAGGAGCCCGAAACAACATGATAGGGAAGGATACATCCCACTGAGTGGTATTGATAAGGGAAGGATACATCCCAAAACACCACTAAAGGATAAGGAATAATACCTCCCGATGATGATGATGAAAGTGTTGTTGATGAGGGAAGGATACATCTCAAAACAACACCAAAGGGATAGGAAAGGATACTAATGGATGATGATGATGATGGGTCAAGGCTGGTAACAAGACTAAGAACAAGACCAAGGATATGATTAGATGATTCGGGTTAAATGGAATGGATGGGGATTGGATAGATATGTGAGATAAGGATGAAGGATGAATGGGGGGATACATGCAAGACGATAGAATGGAAAATGAAATACAATCCTAATGCAATTTTCCATCTTTGGAGCACTGATTTTTGTTATAGCATAAGACACCAAGTGCCAGGGTATGTGGAACCAAGGCGAATTAGTGTCTAATGCATAAAACAAACAGAACAGACAAGAAGGCTACCCCAACACCCCAAGTCACAAAGACCTTGTTCGGGCTAGGTATTGAGATAACCACAAGCACAAAAGGAAGCCCCAACATAATACAAGACCTCGAGGATCTTGGTGGGTACTACGTGGGACAACCAAGAAGACACAATCAAACAAAAAAACAAGATATGCCCCTATGTTGACCAATCAAAACACACCATAATATGATGGATCATGGCGGCCTTGAAAAGTGATGATAGGGATAAACAAAATCCAAAAGTATCAAAATATCACAATCAATTTCAAATGTCCTTTGCCATAGGATCAAGGGGAGGGATGGGATTGATGAGGTCTATTAGGAAGGATGCATCCTATTGAGACCGATGATGGGTACTAAGCTAAAAGATTGATATGACATAAGATATTCAAAACTGATTAGATTTGATGATACAAGTGGCTCTTGTTTGTTGAGAACCAGCTAGATAAGTAAGGGAATAGCTTGACGCCATGACACAAGGGAGACAAGACATGAGATTGACACACCCTAAAGACCTAGGGGCTCGGGGGCCGATCAAAGATTAGCCTTGTCTACGTAAAAGCACAGAGCCCTTGTAGTTTGATAAAAAGTTGACGACTGACCAAGATGGAGACCTTGATGGATGGTAAAGATAGGATGGAAAAAAGGATTAAAGTGGATAATGGCGATCGATGAGAGACGATAGACGATAGACGATAAAGGAGCCCTGGGGGCTGATCAAGTGATCGACCTTGCCTACGTGAAAGTGCAGGGGCAACATAGTTCAACATGACCAAGGCAAACAATGGATGAAGGATGATAAGATGATAGGATAAGTGGATAAAAAGATGGGACCGATATGACAAGATAGGATAGACCTGTTGGATTGGATAGGATGATGATGATCACATAAAGCTCAGGGATGGGATAGTTATCCAAAAAAGTAAAATGACTTGGGAGGATGATATGATAGATAGATGAGTGATGAAAAGTTATAGGGGATTGGAAAGATGTGCAAAAGAAGTAGGCGTGATGACAATGAGATAAATGGCATTGGGTTGCATAGGGGGAGGCCTATAGCTATATACCAATGACAAGGGATTGTGAGATGGGATGAGGATAAAGATGAAAGAATGGATAGAGATATAGGGATGGGCGATGGAAGGGATTGTTTGGATGGATGGGAATATAAGGATTGGGAGATGAAAGGGATGTTGTGCTAGATGGATATGAAGATAAGGATGGGAAGATGGAAGGGATGCTGTGATAGATGGATAGGGACAGAAGGATTGTGAGATAAAAGGGATGCTAGGATAGGTGGATACAAAGATACAGATGGGGAGATGGAAGGGATGCTATGATAGATGATGTCTCCAAGGACTATGTCACAAAGGAAGCAGATGCCCCCACTCTAGATATGTCATATATGAGGAGATATGAGGGATAGAAGACAAGTGGATGGGAAGATAAAGGAGATAACTAGATGAGGATAGGATGGGTGACTAAGGAATGTGATAGAGCAGGGAATGTATACCAATAGGTTTCTAAAGCATGCATAGATAGGTGCCCTATTTTGATCAAGATCACAAGAAGGATGGAGGGAATGGGAGATAAATGGGATATGATGGTAGGATGCGGAATATAGGTGGGATGGGGGGATTTATGAAGATGATGGATAACAGGAAGATAGGTGCATAGTGGAAGCATAGCGGATGGAGGGAATGCATATCAAGAAGTTGCCCACAAGTGCAGATGGGGATTTGCGCATGACGCCTGTTTGCCAGGTTTTCATCATGATACTTATCCAAGGCACTTGTTTGCCAAGTTTTCACCATTGGATGGATTATTTCTCTTTACTTTTTTTTTAAATTTTATGGATTTTTGGACTTTTGGACTTTTTGGATTTTTGGACTTTTTGAATTTTTGGATAGTAGGGGGATGAAAATGGATAAGGATAGGGATGTGGATTAGGGAATTTAGAAGATACATGATAAGGATATGGATGAAGGACTCAAGCATCAAGTTCTATATGAGGTAGTAAGAGCCCATGTTCAAACTGACTATTGGATATTGGTACAACCTTATGAAGATAAATGGATTATGTAAGAAGATGAATTAGGGGAATTTGAGATGGGAGATTCATGGGATAATGGATGGGATGCTGCAAAGGGTATGGATGGAATGATGGGGTGGATATGTGATAGGGAGATGTGTTCAGGACCAACATTGGCACATGTGGTGAAAAGATAAGAGGATTAAGGGACAGAGAATGTGGGGATAATGGGGGAGATGGAATGGTGAATTTCGGGACATAGGGACCCAAAACAGACTTAGGAGATGAAAGGGGTGTATGATTAGCTTTTGGATTAGCGACTTTGGATGTTCTTACTGATTTTTCATGTGATGGCATTGCATCTTTTTTCTTTGGGATCCACATGGTTTTGATCTTTGTTTTGGTGGGCCTTTGTGGCCTATGGATTGGATGCATATTTAGATTTTTCTTCTCTACACCACGTCTTTTGGAGGGGACACGAGGAGCCTTAGATTCATGTGGATGTTTGGATTTATGCATTTTTTCTTTAACAACCAAAGTTCTTTTAGTAGCAATGGGATGGGTGTGAGGAGATGGATGATGTGGAGTGATGGAGGTAGGATTATGGGGATTATGTGTAGATGGAGGATGTTTAGGTATATACCTTTGTTGATCCTGACAATGGGGTATGTGAGAGAGATGTTTATGATGGATGAGATGGATAGGTGATGAATGGATGAAAGGATAGATAGGACGAGATGGGGGAGGTGATTTTGGGATATAGGGGCCCAAAATAGACGTAGGACCTGGAGGAAACAAGGGCATGATAGATGGAGGATTGGAGATGGTAGATGGAGGGATGTAAGGACCCAAAATGGATGGAGCAGATGAAGGAGGAAGATGGACAGTTGTTTTGAGGTGATACAATAGAGGAGGAGGGATGGCCACATATGATCTGGTGGGGCGATGGGAAGAGCTGATATTTCTTTTGGAAAAAGGCTTGTTGAGTATGTCTAGAGGTTGTACCAACATTTTTGGATTGCGAGTCATGAGTAGTACATCCAAGACCTTGCGGATACAAATATTCTTTAGCTTGGATGGGCTCTATAATACCTTGCTCATGAAGGCCTAAACCTTTTCCTTGATAGTTCATTCTCTTGAGTATTCGATCTAGGATAGGATTTTTGTTATTCGGAAGAATGATGCAGTTCATTATTAGGTGGAAGAGGAGGGTTGGTGTATATACTTCATTTTTCTTCCTCATGAGGAGACCACCATGGAGGAATGTGAGAGGACCAAGGGGATATGCAAGCGGTGTGGGGATAGCATTTTTAGGCAATGATGGGGGATCATGAGAAGGAGATGATGGGATAGCAACATCAGGAGAGGGAGTAGGGGCCATGATAGGATTTGGATTTGTGGTAGTAGGCTCATGCGATGGAGATGGAGATGGAGCAGTGGAAGCTTGAATGACAAGGGGATCATGGGATGGAATGGATGGGGGACTGTGATCTTGAGGTGGACTAGATGGGATGGTAGGATCTTGATCCGGAGAAGGGATATGTTGGCATGCTTTGGATTAGACTCTTGGTGTGACCCATTGTGTGCGGGGAGGCATGGTAATGGAGTCTTGTTGGGACTCCTCAAGTGGGGAAGATGGAGGGATGGAAGATTCATGAGGTTCATTGGAATGGGTTTTGGTGCTACTAGGAGTGGGAGGAGTGGATTGGATTTGGGTGGATCTAGGAGTAGAGGGAGTGGATTGGAATTGGGTGTCTTCGATGGATTCGATGGTTCTTGGAGTAGGAGATGGGGGTTCAATAGATTTAGTGGGTTCAATGGTTTCAATGGTTTGAGCAGTACTAGGGGTGGTAACATCAATAATAGGTGTGGTATGGAGAAGGGTCTCATCACTAGTGATCATGGATGATGGATCTAAATGGCATGGTTCCATGACTTCAAGAGGTGGAGTTGGGGATGGCTTCTTTGTAATGAGTCCTTGAAGAACTTCTGAAATGAGAGACTTGCATATGGTTGGCTTCTCGGGTGGTAGAAATGGATGAGGGATTATGGATTGGTGGACTAGGTTAGATGGAGGAATGGGATCGAATGTAGGACTATGAGTAGATGGGGGATTAGGATTGGATGGAGGACTAGGAGTAGATGGATGAATGGGATTGGATGGAGGACTAGGAGTAGATGGAGGACTAGGATTGGATGGAGGGTTAAGGTAAGAATATTGGAGTGGTGAATTAAGATAGGGGGACATGGATTGTGGATTAGGACAAGAGGATATAGGTGGTGTAGTGGGACAAGAGGATGTGGGGGATGGATTATAATAAAGGTATTGGGATGGTGGATTATGATTAGGATATGTGGGTGTAGGATTAGTATGGGAAGATTGGAAAAGATGATTAGGATAGGGGTCATGTATGGGGAATTGTAATAGGAATATTGTGATGGAAGATGAGGATAAGAGGATGTGGATGTTGAATAAGAGGATGATGTAGATGGGGAAGGGGAAGGTACTATATACCCCTTGTCAAAGGTAGCATAAGGAACATGATTAGGCTTAATTGGATTTTGGAAAGTGGGTGGAGAAAGCTTACTAGAGATGATAGTGTCAAGGGGATCTATGTTGTATACCTCTTGATCAACAAGACTTTCATTATCGTCATCAACGTAATTAGGGCTTCCCTTGACTACTATTGATGGAGGATGAGGATTCATGATGATGACAGGATAAAGAGGATGGATAAAAGATTTTGGATGGGATTGCTTTTGATTTTGATGGGATTCGGTAGATGGATGATTGGATCGGGTAGATGATTTGATGAATTTGATTAAATTACTAGATCAGTTTGATTGGATAGGATCAAATAATTAGATGATGTTGATTGGATAATTATGATTAGATGAAGATGATTGTATGTATCTAATTAGAGGAATGGATTTGTTTGATTATATAGTAAAAAAGGGTACCAATAGATAGAGCTTAAAAAATTAAGCAACTTTGGTTCTTGTACGAAGTTGATTTGATGTACGGTTTGTAAATGACAGCCCCGAGAAGTTAGGGGCGTGTCCACCCTGTGATGCGGGGTATGGCCACCCTGAGATGGTCAAATTATTGATAGGAGGAAATGGAAGGTACCACTATATAGAGCTTGAAAAACTAAGCAATTTTGGTTTTTGAACGAAGTTGATTCGATGTACGGTTTGTAAATGACAGCCCCGAGAAGTTAGGGGCGTGTTCACCCTGCAATGTGGGGCGTGGCCGCCTTGGGATGGTCAAATTTTTGATAGGAGAAAATGGAAGGTACCACTGGATAGAGCTTGAAAAACTAAGAAACTTTGGATTTTGAACGAAGTTGATTCGATGTACGGTTTGTAAATAACAGCCTCGAGAAGTTAGGGGCGTGTCCACACTACGATGCGGGGCGTGGCCACCCTGGGATGGTCAAATTCTTGATAGGAGGAAATAGAAGGTACCATTGGATATAGCTTGAAAAACTAAGCAACTTTGGTTTTTCAACGAAGTTGATTCGATGTACGGTTTGTAAATGACAGGTCCGGGAAGTTAGGGGCGTGTCCACCTTGCGATGCGGGGCGTGGCCGCCCTGAGATGGTCAAATTCTTGATAGGAAGAAATATAAGGTACCACTAGATAGAGCTTGCAAAACTAAGAAACTTTGGTTTTTGAACGAAGTTGATTTGATGTACGGTTTGTAAATGACAACTCTAGGAAGTTAAGGGCGTGTCCACCCTGCGATGCGGGGTGTGGCCGCCTTGGGATGGTCAAATTCTTGATAGGAGGAAATGGAAGGTACCACTAGATAGAGCTTAAAAAATTAAGCAACTTTGGTTTTTGGATGAAGTCGATTCGATGCACGGTTTGTAAATGACAGCCCCAAGAAGTTAAAGGGGTGTAGTCAGCTTTCTGCAGCAAATCAGGGGCATAGTCAGATTTCTGCAGCAAATCAAGAGCGTAGTCAGCTTTTTGTAGCAAAATCAGGGGCGTAAACAGCAAAATCAGAGATGTTGATAGCTTTCTGCAGTAAATCAGGGGTGTTGACAGCTTTCAAGGGCGTAGTTAGTAAAATCAGAGGCATAGTCAGCAAAATCAAGGGCGTAGTCAGCAAAATTAGGGGCATAGTCAGCTTTCAGCAGTAAATCAGGGGCGTTGACAGCTTAATCTGGAGCGTAGACAGCTTTCTGCGGTGGAATCAGGGGCGCTGCCACCTTTTTGCAGCAAAATCAGGGGCGCTGCCACCTTTCTGCAGCAAAATAGGGGCGTTGCCGCCTTTTGGCAGTAAAATTAAGGGCGTTGCCGCCTTTCTACAGAAAAATGGGGGCGCTGCTACCTTTCTGCAGCAAAATTAGGGGCGTTGCCGCCTTTCTGCAGTAAGACAGAGTTTGGTTTTGATGGTAAAAGCTATGACAAGGACACAAAATGATAAAGTAAGGCCAAAGTATCAAAGATTTCATAGATTCTTCACAAGAAACACTTCAAGCAAGCACAATCCTATAATTAATATTAGGGGTATGGCCAGGCAAGGTCTTAATCTATGATGCACAAGACTTCTAGGGAGTCCTCGATATAATCTCGATACGTGAGGCACATCCGTGAACACCAGTTCGTCACAAGCGTGAGTCAGAAACCCCAGTGAGATACTAAAAGGCTCGGACCAACTCTTCACGTCTATCTAGGTATCACCCTAGCTTTGATGCTCCACCAATTATGACGTGACTGGATTAGGGTACAACTTTCGTTTTCCCCCCTTTATATACCCCGCCGATACATGTGGTTGGAATCATCCCTTGGGGTGATGAAATCTCTAAGCAGGTCCCACTAAAAAGAAGACACTAACCGTTTCCAACTACTCCCCAGGCTCACACAAAGTGCAAGGGGAAATCGAAAACAAATTAATGCCCCCTTGAGTAACACAAGAAACAAATAATCATAGCAAGCAATGAAGTTTATTCCCCCTAATTAGACTATGTTCCAAAACAATAATGATAATTTTTTGTAGATCTAATCAAATAGATGGCCTTGGAAATAAATGTTAGGTGTTTTTTTCTTCATTCTTGGTCGATTACACCCTAATATGCTGCAAAACGTTAGCAAAAAACACCAATATTCTTACCAAAACAATGTTAGAGGGTTACTACTTGAAAATAACAAAAAAAAGAGCAAAAATGAAGCCAAAATGACTATTTTACTTTCCAAACTGTGTTGTTTTGGGGCGCTGTCGCCTTTCTGCAGTGAACAAGAGGGCGCTGCTACCTTTCTGCAGTGGACAAGAGGGCGCTGTCGCCTTTCTGCAGCAAAATGGGGCACTGTTGCCTTTCTGCAGTAAAGCAAAGGGCGCTGCCACCTTTCTGCAGTGGACAAGAGGGCGCTGCTGCCTTTCTGTGGTAAGGCAGAGGGCACTACCGCCTTTCTACAGCAAACTTTATCAGATTTTTAAGAAAAAAAGAAAGTTGTTCCCCTCCCACTACAAAAAAAGTGTTAGAAAAACTTTCTAAATATATCCCTAATCGCAACAAACTTGTTAGAAGGAATAAAAATTTCAGATGTAGGGCACTGCCGCCTTTCTGCAATAGCCAAGAGGGTGTTGCTGCCTTTCTACGGCAAACTTTGTCTGATTTTTAAGAAAAAAAAAAATTTGTGCCCCTCCCACTGCAAAAAAAGTGTTATAAAAACCTTCTAAATATATCCCTAATTGCAGCAAACGTGTTAGAATGAATAAAACTTTCAGATGTGAGGCTCTGCCACCTTTCTGTAGTGGCCAAGAGGGCATTGCCGCCTTTCTGCGGAAAACTTTGTTAGAATTTTAAGAAAAAAAGAAATTTGTGCCTCTCCCACTAAAAGAAAATTGTTAAAAAAACCTTCTAAATATATCCCTAATCACAGCAAACGTGTCAGAAGGAATACAAATTTTAGATGTGGGGCGCTGCCGCCTTTCTGTAGTGGCCAAGAGGGCACTGCCGCCTTTCTACGGTAAAATTTGTCAGATTTTTAAGAAAAAAAAAGTTGTGCCCCTCCCACTACAAAAAAGGTGTTATAAAAACCTTCTAAATATATCCCTAATCACAGCAAACTTGTTAGAAGGAATAAAACTTTCAGATGTAGGGCGGTGCTGCCTTTCTGTAGTGGCCAAGAGGGCGCTGCCAGCTTTCTACGGTAAACTTTGTCATATTTTTAAGAAAAAAGGAAAGTTGTGCCCCTCCCACTACAAAAAAAGTGTTAGAAAAACCTTCTAAATATACCCTTAATCGAAGCAAACTTGTTAGAAGGAATAAAACTTTTAGATGTGGGGCGATGTTGCCTTTCTGTAGTGGCCAAGAGGGCGCTGCCACCTTTCTGTGGTAAACTTTATCAAATTTTTAAGAAAAAAGAAAAGTTGTGCCCCTCCCACTACAAAAAAGTTATAAAAACCTTCTAAATATATCTCTAATCGCAGCAAACGTGTTAGAATGAATAAAACTTTCAGATGTGGGGCGCTGCCTTTCTGTAGTGGCCAAGAGGGCGCTGCCACCTTTCTGCGGTAAACTTTGTCAGACTTTTAAGAAAAAAGGAAAATTGTGCCCCTCCCACTACAAGAAAAGTGTTAGAAAAACCTTTTAAATATATTCCTAATCATAGTAAATGTGTTAGAAGGAATAAAACTTTCAGATATGGGGTACTGCCGTCTTTCTGTAGTGGCCAAGAGGGCACTGCCACATTTCTGCAGTAAACTTTGTCAGATTTTTAAGAAAAAAGGAAAGTTGTGCCCCTCCCACTACAAAAAAAGTGTTATAAAAACCTTCTAAATATATCCCTAATCGCAGCAAACGTGTTAGAAGGAATAAAACTTTCAGATGTGGGGCGCTGCCGCCTTTCTATAGTGGCCAAGAGGGCGCTGCCGCTTTTCTGTAGTAAACTTTGTCAGATTTTTAAGAAAAAAAGAAAATTGTGCCCCTCCCACTACAAGAAAAGTGTTAGAAAAACCTTCTAAATATATCCCTAATTGCAGCAAATGTGTTAGAAGGAATAAAACTTTCAGATGTGGGGCGCTGCCACCTTTCTGTAGTGGCCAAGAGGGTGCTGCCGCCTTTCTGCAACCTTTTCCTACAAAATTTTTAACAAAAATGGAGGTTAAATGCAAGAACCTGTTTGTGGGTCCCACCGGGCGTACCAGAAATGTGATCCTAAGAATTTTATCCTGCTCTAACGTGCAAATTAACTTAAAAATGCAAGTGATAAAAGACTAAGGACACCTCAAGATTAGCCTAAAGAGTGATAAAACAAGAAAGAAAATGGACAAAACAAGACACAAACGATTTTACCTTCTTTGTTGTTGATGTCTCCTTGATTGGCCCTTGCTTGGGATGATTTTGTGTGCTCCTTAGATGATTTCTTGAGTGACTAAAATGCAAGATTGAATGTACAAAGTGATTAGAATGGATAGCTAGATGATGGTGAAGGATCGAGAATGCAAATTGGCAGCATGTAGTTATCAAATGGCTAAGTGTTCTAGAATGCAAATTGGCAGCATAAAGTTGTTCAAATGAAGAAGTGTTGAAAATGCCCTTGAAGAGGGGGTATTTATAAGAGAATTTGAATTCTCTAGAGAATTCAACGATCAAGATTGATCCAACAAGGTCAAGATGAAGGGCTATGGTGGATTGAGAACCCACAAGTCCTCACATCTTGACATGTGGAGGGTGAAGTGGCCAAGGGGGATATGAGATGGAGGTGAGGTGTCAAAAATATATATGAGGTGGAGGAAGGACAAGCACCTTGGGCACTAAGAAGATTTCCACAAAAAAGGATTTCTTGTCCCCAAGTGGAAGTGAAAGGGACATTTGAGAAATTTTGGAATTTCTCAAAAATCTACATGGAAAAATGAAAGGTGGTTGGGGAAATAAGTGTGAATTAAAAATTCACATTCCTAGGAGGATCTAGAGGATAAAAGGTGGGTTCCAAAAATGTGGGATTTGGTCACATCTGGATATTGTGACAAGTCCAAAGTTCTAGAAGCCTTGGAAAGATGAAATGTGAATTAAAAATTCACATATAAAGGAGGGGAATCTAGGATAAATAAAAAAGGAATTAAAAATTCCTTAGGGGGGAAGAGTTGACCAAGGTACTAATTATGTTTGACTAATCAGTAATTAGAAGATAATTATGGGTTAATTAGGATTAAAAGTCAACTTGCAAAAGTTGGAGGATGTAACACATCTTAATCAAGGATTAGGCATGTGCACATCCTTAATGAAGAGATTAAGAAATGGATTATGATTAGATGAAAATGACATGTGAGGAATTAAATAAATGTAATATTTATTTATTTTATTTGATGAAAAGAGGATTAAGGAGGGTAAGGTATTTAATTATTAATTAAATACCTTAGGGATTTGGTAGAATTAAAGATATTAATTAAATAATAGTAATATTACTTAATTAACTCAGATAAGAGGATGTTTAGATGAAAAGTGATAAATTTGGATAAATTAAGTGTCCAAATTTGGATATCTACACTAGCATGCGGAGAATTATTTTTCTTTGGGTTCGATTAAGCTTCTATTCCCTTTTAGCTGGGTGGTTGGTCTTGTGACCTTAGGAGAATTTTCTGGTTCAATGTATTGTTTGACAGGTGGTTCTGCTGGTGTCTCCTTTGGCGTTTCTATCTGCGGAGCAGGTGTTTTTGTAACATGTGTAACCGCTGCTTGACACAAGCAACAAGCAAACTCAGAGTGTGCAGCATTGTGAACCCTGCACCAATTCAGCAACAAGAGATCCTGTAAATTCGTTCGGGCCCCTAGGTTGAGTTGATCCCTTACGCATTTCTCCATGAATTCCTGGAAGCCACTGAGTAGTCCCCAGTTGTCATCCTCATCAGGTTCATCATCGGTTTCCATCAACACTTCTATATCTGGGGGCATTCATGTAGAATCGGTCGAGGGACTACACAATACTAGCAACACTTCATCTACACGTTCTTCTTGAAGCCTGACCTCATTTTGGTAGGCAAAAGGGCGGTAATTCCCTAAATCGGTCTCGGTAAACAACACCTCACTGAGATTATTGTATTATGTGATCATGTACTTCATACGGGGTTTGCGGTCGATACAGATCTAATTTGGCAGCCCCTTCCATGGTAGCCACATGTGAGAAAGGTCTGTGGCGGTGTATCCATTCAGTGCCTTGGTGAATTCCCTTCCCAAAATGATTCCATATGCATCGAAAATGTCAGCCACTTGAATATCAATGCCCTATTGTATCCGTGGGTCTATGGCAATCTGCATCAGGATATGGTTTATTTCACCCATGATGTTGATCTCTGTTTTGTCCAGCTAGGTCACCTTTCTCTTTGAAGGCATGGGAGTGATGCCAAGAGCCTTACATACTGTCGAGGGCATGACATTGATAAATACTCCTGAATTGAGTAGGTAGTTATGTAGGTTCTTCCCAAAGATCCTAATGGTAGTCAAGAAAGGGGGAGTTTCCGGTCTCCCTTGGAAGATGACCGTAGGCGTGTCCATGTGAGCTATCTGATCTTTGTTCTTATCATTGCCCATATCTCTAGTCTTCCTAAATAGCTGGTCTTTGGAAAGCTGCCTTTTAGCGCTTTCCGGCTCTTTTTCAATTTGTTTACTTGCTGATTGATTTATGGGAACATCCTTCCTTTTCCCGACATTATCCTGTATCTCCAGTTCTTTTCTAGGTTCTTCAAAGGTAACCCTCTTAGTTGGGGTTTCTTGTTTTGTATTAGAGGATGGCGTCCCATTAAGAACCCTAAAAAAGGCATGCCTCACGGAAGGAACTTTGAGTAATTCAAAGGCTGACAAACTGATTTTTACTTTCTTGAACTCTTCTGCTACATATTCACCTATTTGCTCGATTTCCAAACTAAAAGCCTGGCCTATAGCAGAACTAGGAAGTTGGGCCTGCGTTTGTCCAGACAGATTTTGGGATTGGCCTTGAGGCTAATTTTGCGACTAGTTTTGAAATCCATTCTTATTGAGGTATTGGGCAGGTATGTGAGGAAGCCCAGGGTTATTACTGGCATTTGGATTAGGCGGGGTGGCAAAATTGTTTGGTGGGGTAGAAGTTGTAAAGGGTCCACCCGCCTGTCTATTCCTAAGGAAGTAAGGAGTCAATCTTTGATGGAACATGTGGACCTCGTCTACAAATGGTTCTTCTTCATCTACCAGACCATTATCTACTGAATAAAAGAGCTGAGCCAAGGTTTGGTCATTACTTACCTCCGGCGCTTCCTCACCCTCAATAGGAGCAGACTCGACCTCGGGCTCGTTGCGGTCACCTTGCGGGAACAATGCTTGATTAACCACGAGACATGAGGAATCATATGGCTCGGATGGAGTGATGTCCTTGTAGCTGGCATTGTCGACTGCATTCTGCACTTCCACCTGGAAGATTTTAGCAGCTGTCTGGAACTCTGAACAATCCAACTCGGAATGCCTGCTGGTCTTGTGGATTCGACACCATCTAGATAGGGCTGCCTCAGCAAGGTATACACCGCTAGTTAATTTTTCGTTGCTTGTCGGTTGATCGAAAGGCATAGGGACACCACCATTGTTGGGCCTAGTGTTCCATGTGCGATTTTTCCTTTAAGAGGGTCTCCTTTATGCATTCTGATTGGCATTTTTCCCCCTCTCATAGTTCTGCCTAGAGGAAGTGCCTACTTCTTGATTATCTCTACTGTCCCTATTGTCTTGGTTGTCCCAGTTAAGATTGGCCTGGAAATTGCACTGGGGGACCTGCAACTGATTATTCTGATTCTTTAGGTGTGTCATTTCCGTGGACATTTTCTTTATCATCTCAGTCAATTCCTCTAATTTATCTTTCTCAATCCCGCTCCCAAGCGACGGCGCCAGATTTTGGAAAAAAGTGGGCGGGGCTATCGGCTGATTTTGATAGGCTGGAGGAAACTCCGGTCCTGATAGGTACAATGGTGCCTGGGGCTATTGGGAATATGCCTGCTATTATGGAGTAGCCTGAGAATAGTTATACTACTGCTGGGGCTGCAAATAGGAAGGCGTGGGAGGTGCATAATTCAATGGCTGTCCTAGATGTGGTACCATAGGCAATTGAGGTACTTGGCTCATAAGAGGGGTTTGGTGAGAAAATGGCTGATTAAGCCATTGAATCTGCATTGGGTGGGCTACCGGCTTCAGAGAAGGCAGTAGGTCAGGGAGTTTCTACCCCAAGTCCGCATTGGCGACAACAACTTCCGCATAGGCGGTCACCAGGGTAGTGAGCGGTGGGCGCATCCTTTTCACTAAGGCTAACGTGAGGTTGTCTAGCACCGTGTAATAGACCGGGAGAGCTGCCACATCATTATGGAGGTACGGGTCCTGAAGCCTTGTGTAGGCCCGATGGAAGCGGTCGTTAAAGGAGCTAATTGGTTCGTTAACTTCCCTCCTGACAGACATAAACTGTTGGTAAAGCTCCGAAGGGCTGATGGGGATCTTATATTTCTGCAAGAAGGCATTCATCATCAGGTTCCATGAGGTAATGGATCCCCTCAACAGATTAATGTACCAATAGAAGGCCTCTTCCCCTAATGAATGCGAAAAGAGGTGACATGCCACGTCCTCATGGTCAACTTGCATTTCAGTAATCGTTGTCTCAAATATTTTGATATGCTCCTTAGCTGTTCTTTGCAAATCTCGCAGATAGAACTTTGAACAAAAGCCCTCTAGATTCTTAGGCATATCATTATAGGCAACGAAGTGTATAGGTGATGGGTTATGTGCTAACCAAGCCATGGAGGGTGGCGGAGGTGGTGCTTGCTGTTGGAGAATGAGAATTTGGGGTTGTATTTGCAACACAACAACAATCTAAGGCTGCACTTGAGTTATGGCTGCCTGGACTGCACCTTGGGCTAGAAGCGCCGGGAGAGGAGCAAACCCCTAGCTGCCGGAGATAGGAGGTGCAAATGCGATTTGAGATGGTTGGGTGGAAGACGAAGGCCAACCAAATGAAGGTGAGGGTGGAATGGAAGAAGATGGAATGGAGGAAGAGGAAGAGGCAACGCTACTTCCTTGAGCTCGCTTTGCCCTCGTAGGAGGCTATAATTCTTCAAATTCTCCCTTGTTTGGTGTTGACCGTAGAACTCTCTTAAATCTTTCCGGAGAGAATGATTTGATTCGATCCAGCTTCATTTTATCCATTAACTTAGTATTTCCATCGTGGCCCTCCTTCTAGCGCTAGTTCTGTTGATGGTATTTTTATGCACTTCTCAACACAGGCAGTGCGTAGGTGCACTACTACCTCTCTTGAAAGAAAATCTTCCACAATCGAATTACAAACCACTATGCCAAGGTTTATTGGATGTTAGATCTTAGCAGTGCTTAGATACCTCAGTAGTTTGATGTGATTTGCTGGAATCACAAGGCGGTCTTACACAGGAAATACAAAGTGTGGAAGTTGAATCTTGGAATGGAGTTCATAGGATGGAAAGTTGTCATGTGTTGGCTGTAGGTTCAAACAACAATTTTGGACTCCATTTTGTTGTTGGATTTGGCTTTATAATGTGCAATGAACCTTAGCATAGGTCAGTTATTAAAAAAAAAGAAAAGGCAAGGAAGGGGGGAAGTTCCCAAGTCTGCAACTAGCTATGAATAGTGACAATGGAGTTCCTGCAATAGAAAATTCCTCAAAACAATATCCCACTTAACCAGGGATTTCATAGTATCATAGAAATTGTGCTATCTTCTAAGGTTTGCAAATATTTTATCCTTCATCCACCACATACATGTATGAATCAAAGATAAATGTTTGGAGCAGTTTTGAAATCAAGTCCAGGCTAACTTTGCACAGCTATCTACCATCAACAAATAGCAAAAAGTATGGACAAAGAAATCATGAACATGGTAAGGATTTCATATTCACCCAATATTATTTTTAAAATCTACCCAAGGAAAAAAAAAGTGAACTAAAACAGTAGTAAGATCTAAGCCAAACATCTAACATTGGAGACTCAATCAAGTAACACGAGAGAAACCAAGAAAATACAACTCAATGCCCTTTTCTTATAAATTTCTTCAGCATGCCTTTACAACAACTCAACTCTCACTTTGCAAATGAGAGGAGAGCCCTATTTATAGTTTTCCAAAAGTTAAATGAATGGCCAAGATTCATTCTCATTGTGTGGCCAAGATTCATTACAAAATAGGGTTTCACCTACCCCCAAATAGATCACAATTTAAAATTACATTCTTGTCTCATCCCTATTTTGTCCTCTAGTTGATGGCACTGTAGCTCTTTTGTCTTTTAGCAAATTACTGTTTTTTTTGCTCTAGCTACTCTTCAGAAAGCTCTTCATCTTTGGCAGGGTTGTCTTGTTGTTTCCCAGAAGCTGTGTATTCGATGAACCTGAGGATGACCTCCTGGAGTTTGTTTATTTCGATGACTTTTCATCGCAACACCTGGTAGCTCCACTCCTTTGCATTTTCTTCTAGCCTTTTCTAATCTTCATCATACTTTGGGCCTTGGTCTCTGAACAGTTCTGATTGGTCGAAGGCATGGGCAGCAAAACTCAGGAATTTCGTTGTGATATCTCCGGCCATCTCGTCCTTCATC
Source organism: Sequoia sempervirens (assembly GCA_007258455.2). NCBI lineage: Eukaryota > Viridiplantae > Streptophyta > Pinopsida > Cupressales > Cupressaceae > Sequoia > Sequoia sempervirens. The sequence continues at coordinate 621,801,341 of VDFB02058242.1, forward strand.
TTTTCCTAGAAGTAGGGCTTTATTTTTTCTGGATCCATTTGCACAGTGGGCATATCATATCCTGTCATCAGCTTAAGGTATCAGGCGCATTCCACCCGAATTTCCTTGATCCACTCAATATCAGGATCCACCTTGCTTAAGATTTGCTCCAACCTCTCCTTCCGGTTATCGAAGTCTCAGCACCATATGTCCATCAGCCAATGATCTTTCTTAAACGCGAGCTTCTTCTCCCATGTGGCCTCAGGCAATTGAAGGATAGCCTCGATCCTTAGGAAAGTGGAGTCGTAAGTTGTGGGGAAATTGGTGCAGAACTTCTTTGTGCTCTCCAGAGACTATATTCGACTCAAGAACTTGTTGGCTGTTCGTACAACCCTGCTGATTCCCATGTTCTTGACGTATGAGACTTGTCGGAACCAGTCCTCAGTGGTTTTCTCTAAGTTCTTCATTCTCCCCATTTTGTCGATCTGTTCTTTGGAAAGCAACTGTGGCACAGCCATGGATATAATGGGCAGGTTGTCCACTGAGGAACATTGCTGTATATAATCTGTTAATGCTGCAACCTGTGCTTTGAGCTCATCCTTGGAGATTTTATCCTTCTTTATCAGGTGCACCACTATGGCCACCAACTCCTCAAGGTGCTCAACCTTCTGCTCTCTGGTTGCAGTCCTGAAGTCAATGGTGGAGATGTTATAGCTTACCCCAGCCTGGCCAATGGTAGGCATTGCGATTTGTGCTGCTTAGGAGCCGGAAGTATCCATGGTTACTCTGGATTGGACCTTGGGCTTCTTCTCCTTCATTATGATTTGGGCTTGAGCCAAGATGGCCTCCAACCTCACCCTTGGGTCCTTCAGCACTGGGGTATTTCTTTCAATCTGCTTCTCCAACCATTTGGGCACAGCAGACTTCCCCTTGGGTGAATCACGGCTACCCTCGCCCTTCTCAGTCAAGGGCAAGATTTCTACTTCCTTTTCCTTTTAGGTTTCTCCTTTTTCTTTGGCAGCATCCTCCTCCTCTTCGTCAGAGTCATGAATGAATACGAGGCATTTGACAGGCAGTATGGTGGATGGTTGCCAGATGGGGCTTTCTTCTTTTGCTGCTTCTTCTTCCTCCCTTTCCTTGGTACCCTTAACCTTGGGGCTTCTGACAACATGGGCTTCAACCTCGGTTAAGTCCTTTATCTGTTGCTCTTCTGGTGGCTGCCCTTCTTCACCATTCAGTGACCCTTCCGCCATTGTCCCAATGTCCTTTACCTGCTACGCCATTTCCTCTTCAAGGTCATCATCAAATGTTTGGATGATTTCTTTAGCACCCGAGCCGTCCTCCTCATCCCCTCTCTTAGAAGAGCCTATCTGCTCCTCATAAACCACCCTGTCGATGGTTCGGTGCTCGTACTCTAGGTGTTCATGATACTCATTAGTGTCCTCGACAGACTTCGAGGCTTCCTGCTCTCACTCCTCCAACTCCTTTGATATTTGCATTGTGGCCTCCATAGCTGGTGGCCTTGTCGGCGATTGTGAAGGTTGAGCCATTGCAAGAACCTGGGCAAGGGCTGCTTGGAGAGTTGGATCCATTAAGATCTGGGAGAGCTCTGGGGGAAGGTTTTTTATATGACTTGTAGATCCTCAGGCATAGTAGCAGCAAGAATAGGTGATGTTATTGTTGCCAAAGAGAGTGATGTGATTGGTGACATAGCAATAGAGGAGGGGGAGAAGTCATGGCAGAAGAGGAGTCAATGACTATTACTAAGTCGGGCGGGGGCGAAGGGGCAAGATGGATAGAAATGTCCACTACCGGCAGAGATGCGGTGACCATAGCCAGGGAGGTGGGTGGTGCAACAGAAGGGGTAAGGAGAGCCAAGGGAGGCTGCAATTCGGTCATACCTACTAGTTGTTTAAGCCTTTTAAGAGATGAGCCTCTCGTCTCTTTCTTTGCATGGGCCTTGGGATCTGGAGACTGTGCGGTCTCCGTTCCTTTCCTTTTCTAGGAACTGGTGACTGGAGGAGACTTGGAGGTTCTGTCAGTTGACGTGGTGGCAGCAACATCCTCTTTGGCACTTGGCTTGCTTTTGAGTCCTTCATAGGTCATGACTACTCCTTGCCACTTCAAATGAGCCACTTTCCCATCGATCCACTCCTTGGTGCGAGTTAGGATTGCCTGGGTTATGGTGCCTAGGTCATCGACCTTCTGTTCATCCCAGTCAATCGATGGTATTGGCAGGTTGGCAACTGTAGGGTACCTCAGATGCATGATTGTGGACTCAGTCTCCTCGACCTGGTCTGGTACCAGAAATGGCTGCACCCTTCTTAGGAACTGCACAGTCATGCACGTATAGTGCCTTGCACGTACTTCTTGGTCATCTTGGCAGTCGGCCCAAAAATCCTCAATGTGATATTGATGGGCATAGGTTGGCTCCAGTGCTTTCCTGACATGGCCATGCAGGTCCATCCATGGGAGAGTGGTGTGCTAGTCGAAATGGTACTCCTTCAGCTCCTTCTCGGAGTTACTAGCACATTATGACGTTTGCAGTCAGTACATGCCCTGGCCAAGGGTCATGGGATAGGAGATCCCTGCTATGTGCTTGTTGTTGAAGATGGTCTGTAGGTGTTGGAGCTACCGAGAAAGCTTTAGGAGGATGATTTTGTCGTTGGGGTAGCGAGGCATTCTATTCGGCCTTTCAGTAAAGCCCTGGGCCTGGATATATGTAAACTTCAAATACTGGATGAAAAGAAAAGAATATTGCTTTAAGAGTGCTCTGGCGTTGTGGGAGACCCTCCTCTTGAAGTCCTCGGCAATCAACCTGATGATATGGCCAATGAAAGCGCCATTAACCCTACAGTAATCTCTTTTGAAGTTGCAGTACTGGAGCTGCGGATACTTATCAAATGGTTTGAGTCCTCGCTTCTGCCCCTGATCGGGTGCTACAAACAAGCCGCTATACTGCCTTTGATATGCCAGGGAGTAGACTAGGTAGGAGGTCATATAGAACTTGGAACTCTTTTTCACGTTGACAAACTACTCATGGAAGTAGTTGCTTATGATTCCTCCCAATAGAATGAAACCTTCGTGGTGACATCCTCGTTTCCCCGCAGGATCTGTTCAATGAAATAGGCCATCCATTCCTGGAAGTAGGCAGCCATTGGAAGACCCATAACCCTGCTCAACATGGTTACCAGGTCGTGGTAATCCTCGTGGAAATCGCTATGGAAAAGCTCCTGAGGAACTTTCGCAGCGCTGCGTCGTCTTTCCTTAAGCCAATGTAGATTTATTGACTTATTGCATGCTATCAGATTATCATCCCACGCTGCTTGACACTCTTCTATTGTGGGGACCTCCATCTATTGAAATGTGGGAATGTGGAAGGTCTTGGTGATCCCCTTTGGTGACATGTCTGTGAGGATGTTTCCCTCCTTATCAATAATTGTTTTGGTATCGGTTTGGTAGGCTTCTCGGCAAGCCATGACTAATTGAGGCGCCACGAGGGATGGAGGGAATCTGACAACCTTAGCTATTCCACTCTGTCATATCAATCTGACATTCTTTGTTGTCGGTTTGACCCTAACCCTCTACATGAATTCATCAATATCCACCTGGCCAATGTAAGTGTTTGTGATTTCTTTCCAGTCTGTAATGACCTTTGAGTGGAGCGGCTCACCCTGGAATTGATACTTCATCTGGTGCTTGTCCTCTTTCCCTCAAAGGGTCCTTCCTGATTTCTTTCCCTTGTCCCCTTCGACGGATGCCCCTAAAGTTTCTGCACCTGATTCCATATATTCTGCAAGCAAGGGAAAAGTTAGCAAAATGGGTCACGAAAGCATTCATGTTAGTCTGTATCCCAAAAACAACATCCATTTCAAATAATCAATCAAGCATATTATGAACTTTCATCTCAAGATGTTATTGATCTTTGATTTAGGGCATTTGGACAATCTAGGCCCGAAGGGCCGGACTTCCTTGGAAAAAATGTTGTTCAGAAGGGAAAACACGGTGGAAGGCTCCTGGAGACTTGCTTTGGTCAAATTTTAATATGTCAAGAAGTTCATGATGAAGAGGACCAAAATTGAGGATGTGGGTCGAAGTTAGATTCCAAATTTGGGTTCATTATGATCAATTTAGAAGGGCTCAGAGGTCTCAAGCCGGAAAGTTGTCAGGAGATAGCATTTTGGAAGCAGACAGCCGACGGAAATCTAAGGATGGAAGTCTAGGGTCCAGGGCCCGGAGGGCCAAAGGGTGGATGACATTAAGTCATTTCACTTCTGAGGGCTTGGGCCAACGACACCAGGATGGCGAGCGATCTTCGCCGTTTCGGACAGCAAACACTTGACGAAAGTCTGACAGGGGAAGCCCGTCAGCATGAGTTTGTTTCAAATTTAACAATGGCAATTGGCAGGGGCGAAGCCCGGGGGTTGGGACGCCGGGTGGGGTTTTCCTATTTACAACGGCGACCGAGGACAGGAGTCTGGGGACACGAGGCCCGGCAAGCAGACGACCACTCAGAGTTTTAGGCTAATTCCACGGCGAATGGCAGTTCGGGGTCCAGTGGTTGGACGGACGGAGAGACATCACCATGAGGGCGGCAGAAAAAGAGGTGCTGAGACCCGACGACCGGAGCCCGGAGGGCCGAAGGACGGAGCTCCGTCAACGCAAAAAAGCAAACTGACAGCAGGGAAGCAGGGGGGAACCGGAGCACAGGCGGCACCAAGAAGTTCGCCATGAGGGTGGCAGAAATTGAGGCAAGGACACCCGACGGCCAGAGCCTAGAGACCAAAGGGATGCCATGAGCTAAACTGCTAGGAGACAAAGGCAGACGGGAAGGCGGATCCCGCAGACCGGGACGCCGAACGAGCTTCGCCGTAGACAATAGCAAAACAGTTGGGGCACCCCGTAGGCGGTTCCTGAGGGTCCCGGGCCCGAGAGGCCTGATGGACGCATTCTAAGTTTGAGGTTTCACGGTGACAAGGGGGCCGGGATCCGGCACCCGGGAGGTAGGGGAGATTTTGCAATTTGGCGCGGTGAAATGCAGGTGGAACTCCTAAAGGAGAAGTCCAATGGGCTAGGCCCAGAGGGCAGCATCACCGTCGGCAGGTGTTCAAAGGTTTAAAATCGAACAGCGAAGGTGGGTTTTGAGCCCGAGGTAGACGTTTTCCCTACACGAAGAACAGCCAGGGCAGGGAGAAACTCTGGATCGGCGAGGAGGGCATCCTAGGAGGTTTGCTCAATTTTCTATCATGTGGGTTTGGTGTGCAATTACATGTTCTACTATTCTATGTCTTCCTAATGATTTTTCATTTATTTAAATTCCTCGAAATGATGAAACGAAGCTCGGGATGGGAAAATAGATGGCCTACCTTGAACATGCGGAGTGGGGAGATGCGGGATCCAACTACATTTGACGGAATGATGTTGAGGGCGATGATCGCGATGATGCCAAAGACGGTGGGGCTCCAAATGACAGTTTATCCAATTCGCTCCAATCCTACAAGATGAAAATGACTGGCCGAATTGGGCATTTTATACCCCAACTGCCATGAATGTCCACATTTATTGCAGGTATGACTGCGAGAAAAGTTGGTGGATTTGGGTCGGCGACGGCGGCGGGAACGCCGGGGCCCGATGGCTGGGGAGGCGTAACGTGATAGCTGCTTTAAGATTTCTTGTTGGTTGATCGGCGGTGATAGGAAGCGACCCGGGGCCCGGAGGGCAGGAAGCTGCCAGGGATCCGCCGTCAGGGACGGTGGAACCATCATAGAATTCTGGGCGGTCAAGCCCGGAATGCCCCACGGCAGGTGGGAACTTCGAAGACTTCGGCAAGTGAAAAGGTCAGCGGGACCTGAAGGGCGGGACGCCGCAAGGAGTTCACCGTCGCGAGTGACGGAACTCAAACAAAACCCTGGAGGCAGATCTCTAGGGTCTGGGGCCCGGAGGGCAGGGCGCCGCAAAAAATTTCACCAAGCTTGTGGACGGCCGAAAGGGACTCGAACCTCGAGGTCTGGGATGAGGCAAAGTGAATGCTGCCGAGAATGGCGATTCCAGCAGGGAAACCCGAAAACAGAATTCTGAGCGGCCGGTCCCGATAGGGGCTGGGGCCGTTGGCAGGGACAAACTGCCAGAGGGACTCAGCGAGGCGCCGGAATGCAGCAAAATAAAAAAGGGAAGGCATGGTCGATTTATGATGGGACTTTGAAGAAATATTGACCATCCGAGACATCAAAAGGGGAGGCACGCAAAATGAGGCAATGATAAAAATAACCTGATGAGGTGAAAGAAAAGAGGGTCCCCGTTCTAAATGGGGCATGTGTGCTAGGGGCACAACAGGTTGAATTAGAACATTGACATTCTACATAAAATATTGCAAAAAATCATCAAGACTTATGCATAACATGCATACATCTGTGCGCTACGCATATGTCCCTTGCCACCATGGTCACCTCAGAGATGACAATGCATCTCTAAGACAAAAGTGCACAAGAGGGACAAAAGTGCTAATACTGGACGACAATGTGGTTTCAGGATGTAGGCGCCTAAGAAAGATGCCTATGCACCTAGCCGGCAAAAAAATCCAAAAAAATGCACAAAAAATTGCTAAAGATGAGAGTTTGTGACTTACGTGGTCCACCTCATGACCCTCAGCAACGTCTTGGCATAGCTACTCCAGCCTCAGCTCCTCATACTCTCTCCTGCTAGGCATTTTGCTGACTTTTCTCTCACAAAAGTCAACAATTTTCTTGTGGTGAATAGTGAAAATGACCCTTCTAGGGGCTCACCTAGGTATATATAGGCCCCCCTAAGGCCCATTTTCCCTAGGCTTTGTGGCTCCTCGGTTTCTCCTGAATTTTCCCCACTAAACTGGGGGAAAAATCAAGAGGGGGCATAAGGTCGTCTCTTAATCATAATTTTCTTCTGAATCGATGACTTTTTCTTGATCATTCATCTCTCCATATGTAGTAGCTTTCTTCTGCTTTTTCAAAGCTGAACTAAAATTTGAGTTTTGCAGGATGGAACATTCTACAAACTCACGACCATTTAGATGTTGTTTTTTGAGCTTGGATGCTGGGGGAATCTTCAGTCCCAGTTAGCTCAACTACGGTAGCTGCTATGGCCTCTCATTGTTGGCATGCAAATCTGTAAAATTCAAAAAATTGGGTGAATTTTTTTCTACTTTAGTGAGACTAATTTTTCGTAAAATCAAGCCCACTAAAGTGGGGGAAAAATGTAATATCACAAAATTGCATCTAGGGGCAATTCCATATTCCCACATTCTTTCCTAGAATTTATGACACTCCAAGACATTAATGACAAAACCCATTAAGTCAAAATTTCATGATTTTGACTTCTAGAATACAAGTGGTTGAGCAACAAAAGTTCGGCAATTGTTCACTAAGAATATAGGCTTTGGACGAATATGCAACACACAAATGTCTGTGCAGTGCACTAGCGTCTTGGTCGTTTCCCGAGCTCGAAACATGGAATTTGGAAGGTTAACCCCTGTGACCATGTCATGTCAGTTACATTCTGAAAGTAACAGCTCTTTGCCACCTTTGCAAGCATAGAAACCTCTTTTTTCCTCTCATTTTAGAGGTGGGAAGATTGGAAGACAACACATTAGCTCTCATTCAGTTCTTGCTGCCACTTTGAGATTCATTCTCTTTTGATAGCAGGGTATGTGCAGGATCATGATGGGCCAAAAAGTGGCAATATGATGGGTATGTGGCTGATGAATTTTCTTTTACCCAAAATTGATCAAACAAAAAGTGTTTTTAAAAGAGATTCTCAGCTTTCCACCAATATAAATTATGCTTAAATACTTTGAATTTAATAAGTAATTATTATTCATTTTCTATTCAAATTACGACTAAAGTCCTAATTGATAGGCTGATTGAAAAACATCTATAGCTTTCAAATGGTATCACATTTTTTTTAATCCAAAACATGTGTCACATTCTATGCTTCACATGCTATAGGATTAAAAAAAGAAAATTTTAATTTGATGAAGTTTTGACCAAGTTAAGGTGCGACATACGAAGTTTTATATTTTCTAAAAGTTGTAATAAAAAAATTCATAATTAATTATTTACTTGAAAAAATTACAAAAAGTATGCATCATATTGAGACAAGCACCTACTTCTTATTTTTCCCCGAAATTTAAGTACTATTGCATTGAAATTTCAAATTTTCACCAAATAGATTTTTTCCTTTTAAACAAACCTAGTAGTTTAGAAACTACATTCAATTTGCTACAAATTCTATTCTTACATATTTTTGAAATAATATAGATAACTTATTCAAATTTTTATGTCAAGTTGCCTAACTCTGATTTTTCTAATTTTTTTGCCACTTAAGGACCTTTTTTTTCCATGATGATCCTACACATACCCAACAATGCTCTCACAAGCAAAGTTATGCCGAATTGAGGTCACCCCCAGTAGCAACAACAACTCTCAAGCAAGCACTTAGTAGTGTGTCCACGTGCTCTAGATAGGGCCTTGCCCCATGGGTAACACTCTCTCTCCCTTTCTAACTTTTCTTTTACAATCATTTGTCTACTATTTAGTGGTGTGGGTTCTACTCCTCGAGCGAGTATTCTTTCAACACATGCTTATCGTGGTGCAAGTTCTACTCCTCGAGCGAGTATTGCTTTCACCAAATGCTTTACTTTCTTTTCCAACTTGGTTGTCCGTGGAGGTGGGAACACCAAATCGAGGTTTGACTGAGGTAGGCCCCTATAGAACCACCCAACAACTTTCTCCTTGATCTCTAGTGTGTAGGTTATGAAATGGAACTTGGAGTGGAGACCCGAGTGTTCGTAAAGAGGGTAAGCTTTCTCCAAGTATCGTGATATTTCCTTTAGTATTTGGTTTTCTAGTTAGTTAATAGTTTTTTTTATATCAACCCTAAGTCTACGAGTAGGATTGCTTTCTGTTCATTGAGCACTTGAGTTCCTTGTCACTCGAGATGCCAACGTGACTTTTAGACAATAATGCACCACACCGGCATCCTAGATCTTTGTTGACGTCTCCTAGCCAAGAGCTCTCTCCTCTAGGATAGAAAACTCCTAATTTGTCTCTCTCAAGACCGCTGACTATTTCCTGTGAAACATAATTATGTTATTGGTTTCTTATTGTTATGTTATCTTGAGGTGTATAAGGGAAGTTTGTTCCCTGGTGATCTCTCAAGAAAGGAGAGACTCATGTGTAGTGAATCCATCTTATATCACATAACTTTCTTCTTAACTTCTCCATCCTTGTCCTAAAACATATTGTAATCCCAACTAATTCTGATCAACTCATTCTCAATTTGCTCCAACTTGTCCTTGTATTTACCAACCATAGGAGGCCACCTAAGACAATAATTTAAAATCTTATTTGTTGAGTCAATGTATTGTCGTAGTACATTCATTTTCTTTTTAAGTTTGGCGAGAAATAGCCTAAATTGCATCCTCAAATGTAAGATTATCTCATCTTCTTTCCTATCTGGAGGCACAAAATCCATAGCATCCTTGATGCATTCAATCAATTCTTCTCAAAGTGCATTCTAAAAACTTTCCAATTCAATGATATTGTCCATAAAGTATCTTCCTAGAGTGTTCTCAATGAAATATTGTTCATATGATGGTCCATTTATCCATATGTCAGTTATCTTTTGCATTCCATCTTCTTCCTGAACAATCTACAGTATCTTTGCTTTAAATAAAGCACCATCTTCATCACTTTCTTTGCTATTATCGCATCTGGTTCAACTAGTTTTGGTTCATCTCTTGGCGTATATTCATCAGAATCTTCATCCATTATATCCACAACTATTTTCTCTTTACTTTTTCCCTCAACTTTGGTTGACTTAGGTGTTAGAGGAGTGTCACCAACCAACTCTCTTTCTCTTTTTTTCTTTTTCTCAGCCTTATCGGAGGATGATCCAACTTCAACTACTTTTACCAAGAGAGCAATATCACTTACACCAAACTTTCCTAACAAATTTCTAAAAAAGTTTTCATAAACTTGTTCACCATTTTCAAAAGTGTTGAAATGCTCAAAAATTTTCTTACAAACTAGTATATTTTCCTTCCATACCACATTATCATTCTGAGGTAAGAAATTCAGGAAATACATCATAATGCATATAACTAGGTTACCAAACCTGAAAGAGTAATTTATATCCTTCTTCAATTGCACATTCTCCATCAATTGATCCTTTAGCAATCCACATAGATCAAAGTCTTTCTCTTCCATTATCATTTTGTGTGCAATGTAGACTATGCCTACAGAGGTTTCACCTTCCCTATTTATGAAGAAAATCTTGTACAAAATTCCATATGAAATGTACCTTGTTAATGGATCTTTGATTGTTGTAATCACCAAAGCCCTCAAATCTCCTTTTACACCAGTTAGAGCTTCAACCTCAACATTCCAAATCAATTTATTTTTCGGGACATCTCTAATATTGCACAATCCTGTTAGATTTTTTATTAAATCCTTAGAAATTTGAGAGGGTTTATCCAGGGTAAGGATATCACCATCCAATCTATTCAAGATAAACTAGCCTACCTCCACATTGATGAAATAAGGTAATTCATTCCAAATGTCCAAATTCCTATGTTTCTCACCTCCAAGCTTCTTTAATTCATCGGCAGACAACAAACTTCTTACATCCCTGACCTTTCGACTACTATATTCATCCAAAGTTATTGTTCCTTTGATTTGCTTCATTTTTCATACCGAACAGGGTTCTACCGATCATCAAATATGTACAAAATTGACAAGTAATTGAAATACCTGGAGAATTAGCCGCTGAATTGACTTTCACTCCTTTGAAATTTTGCTGAAAAAGCTCTCCAACTATTCTCGTTCAATGCATGGTGACAAATTAGGGTTCCAAATTCCCTTTTATAACTTTGTAAACCTAACCTCTTTGTCGCATTAAATGATTTTCCCTAGGAGTTCCAGTTACTCTGCATTATCAGATAGCAAGAGTAGAATCCATCTATGGACCTTCAAGATTTCATCTTTTTGAACAAGTGATCACCGATACATTTGAAGATGAATAATTCACCTACGGACAACTTCCTACGATCTAGTACCAACTACACATAGGGGGACAAAAGATTTTCATGAAAATTTCCCCTAGGCCAATGGCCTGAAATCAATTGTTGGATGAATTACTAGAGGGAGCTTCTGGTATAGCCTTATTACATTCATCAGAATCACTCTTCTTTACCCATGTTTTCTTCATCTAATCTCTTATCTCTTCCACATATGCTTTTCCTTTTCCTTTATCACCTTTTTGTGAAATTCTGCCTTGATATACTAGACCTCTTCTGTCCATGTTTCTGTTCCTATAGACTCTTACAATGTGACCAAATTTGTTACAATTGTAGCATACTATATTTTTCTTTCTATACCATCCATTCCACTAATTTTCCCTTGATCTGCACTGATTAGAAATATGCCTAAGTCTTCTACAGGTGAAGCATTTAACATTCCTTATACTAACAGACATATTTCTGCATTCTATTGACTTATGATGAAACTTTTTGCAATTAAAACACTGACCATAAAATGATGGTCTGGCATAATTTATCTTACTTCTACATTGAGAAGCCATATGTCCAAATTTATTAAAAATAAAACAATATCCATTAAACTTCAAGGATTGGGTTGTCTTACTGGATATCTTCTGCCTTTATTCTTCTAAGTTTTCTTTTCAAGGTCTTTTTGTTCAGATCTGGAGCTCTCATCCTTCACATAGCCAATACCACGCTTATCATTTGCATCCTTTTGTCCTTTATTCATCTCATCAAGCTTAACAGAACTGCTCCTAAACTTCTCCTTAAACTCATTTGTAGTAGCAAGCTTATCTCTGAGAATACCTATATGTCTCTCAAACTCCTATTCATTGTTTCTAGATTATTGTAGTTCAATTTCTAGCTGAAAGAATCCACTATTAACTCTACTGCATTCCTTAGACTTCTCTTTCAAGGACTGTGCAAGATTCTCATCCTTCTTCTTTCTTTCTTCAATCTCTTTGGTTAACTTCATCACCACAAATTCCATTTCAATCTTTAGAGCAGTATTGTCCTTAGCAAGCTTTTCACATTCTTTTGTTATTTCTTTCAGGGTTTGATTCAAATGAACATCTTCCAAGCCTTTGCTTTCTTTTTGCTTCAACTATCCACATAGTTCCTTCCTCTTTTCCCTTGAGTCATTGATTGTATCCTTCAATGATTGAATGAATTTTTTGACAGTTGCAAGATTATCTTTTAACTCCTATAGACATGGAAAATATCCTGATCAGCTAACTTCAATTCTTCTATAATCATCCCTTTATTAACTACTTAATTAATTCATCTTAATTCCTCTATTAATCAAATAAACTAAATTTATTTGATTAAATCATTATCCCCTTATTGATTAAATAAATCATTTTATTTATTTAATCCTAAAGTTCATCTTTAATTAAATAAACCAATTTTATTTAATTCATATTTAATACTAACACCATTCCCTTTAGCTAAATAAATCAAAATATTTATTTGACTAAATCTTTATCACTTTTCATCTCCTTTTGATTTATTTTAATCCATAAAATCTAAGTCAAAAATTCAAATCACCTAATCCTCAATTAAGTTAAATAAATCATGATTAAAGTTAAATCTAATGCAAGTCCCATCCTCTAGCTTTTCCCACTTGCACAAATAAATGATTTTAATTAATTTATTAAATCTTCATGTTTTCCATCAACATGGCATAAATGTGGAATATTCCCTCATTTCAAATTTCCCTCTCAAATGACTTGTCCCTTCCAACATAGCATTAATTCCCCTCTTACATGTCCCCCACTTGGCATTTAAGACCCCTTCTTCTCCCTCCAACAAGCCAAATTTGAAATTTGGAAAGGCTACCTAATGTCATTTATTAGCACATTCATCAAAACTTGCACATCGTTGGCCCATTCACATGGTGACAAGTGGATGCTTCTTATTGGTTGGGTTTCTGTCCCACATTCATCCCTCTTGCCTCTTCTCTCATCAAAATCTTCTATAAATGGAGAGGCTATCCTTCATTCAAAAATCCACAATCCCATGCAAAGTTACTCTCTTCACATTTAGAGCTAATTTTGTCCATCATTGTATTTTCATCATTTGCTTGTTAAGGGTTGGGAAAGGGTCACTTTTCACAACAAAGTGACACCAATCCCCTATGGGATAGGTATGCTTTGTGCTTCTTTGATATTTTCAATTAGTTTATTTTGTCATTTTTTCATGAAGTATGGTGTATTATCTCATAGGAGCATTTGCAGGTTTGCATGAACTAACCCATGTTATGGAGTTTAGATTGTATGCAGATTTTTAGGTGCTCACAACTCCATGACCTGAGCTTTAGACTGATCAAGATCATCAAGTGCCACCATAAGCTATTTTTTAAGACCACCAACTTCCATTGTAATCCAAGATCCACCTCAAGCTGTTAAACTTCAGAAGAGGAACCTGTTCTGATGCCAATTGTTGGACACCAGGAACACTGAGAGGGGGGTGAATCAGTGTTCCACAATATTTGAATTTTAGTTCTTCAACTATCAACAACAATATTAAACTTTAATTGCATCCACAATATATAAACAGAAGGAAACATGCAAACACATTAAATAGATAATGTGAACACCATGACACCAAGATTTTTACATGGAAACCTTATTAGGGGAAAAACTACGATGGAGATTAATCCACAAATTATACTTTGTTAAAAGTATGATCAAAAGGGTTCATGCACTTGGATTCAATAACATTGCTTAGATCTCACTGCTCAAAAAGGAAAGGCTCACTACCTTACAAAATATTTGATAATATAACAAAAAAGTTGAACTGAGAAAATAGCATCTCTGAATGCCTGGATTTAGTTCCAATGAAGCTTAGTTAAAATGATCTTCAACCCTTCTAACTGACTCTATTTTTGCTCTGCTATGCTATGCTTTATACCCTTCTGAAACCCTTCTAATACTTGCACACACATCTACTCTGCTCTACACACATTCACACACTTTCACACTTCTTCACACATTATATCTCCTACAAAATGAATTACGGATCTCATTTATATATTTGCTAACAAGGATTTCATTTCTATATGTCAGCTTCAAACAAAATATAATATACTTCCACATGTCAGCTCAAATAATCAATTAGAATTAATTCATACCCACACAAGTCGGCTAGACTATAGTAGGGACCCATATCAAAATTCTCAACACAAGAGATATTTAAACAACTATTCCTTATACATCTGTGGCATGCTATATATACCAGGTCGACCATAATGAGAAAATAAACAATAAGTCACTCTACCGAATCTCCAAACTCGTACACCAATCAATGCAACATTACAAAACTTACCATTTAGGTAATATACATGCTTGACAAGCTTCCCTAGGGATCCACACAACAAAATAATGATCCCATTAAGTATTCAGACCAACTTGCCAACCAGATACTTTGTTCTTCACGCTTTCTACCAGTAGTAATCTGTTTTCTACTTTTCTTGTCACTATGAGCTACTTCTAAATTTCAGACCATACTATTGACTCCAGTTGCCATCAATGACAACACTAGCAACCAAAAACAACTTCCCAAGGCCATATTCTTGAAAGAGAATGATGAACTTAGAAAGGCTTCCAAGATCTAGTATGCACCTTCAATATCTTATGCTTCTTAAAATAAATCAAATTTTAATCATCTTGATACAAGCACATACTACTATTTCTTAAATCAGAAACAAACATATAGTTTAATTTATCATGCATTAACCCTTCTAGGAAAGTTTATGTAGTTTCATATCTAAGAAAATTTCAGCAGCATAACGACATGTAAATTAACATTTCAAGAATGAGAAACACAAAGAATAGAAGAGAGATAGACAAAAGAGAAGAAAACACTCAATATAATTGGGGAAAACCCCTTCAAGTTGGAAACCCCACACTCCAAAGCATCAAACCAATGTATTAATTTGCAACAATAAGGTTACAATACACTTGCAGGCTCGTGGCCTTAACATGGAGACTACATCTTGCTCTTATGGAGGAAATCCAATAACACTTCAACACCTACAATCAAACTATGCATTCTACAATGCAAGGCATCCTATTTATAGGAGATACAAGCTTCTCTTACAACTCTTATAGTTTTCATAACATGTAAAACAATCCATCCTCTCATCTCTAAGCACACATACCAATGTACAAATGACCAAGAACAAGGCCAACAATCAAAAGTCTGCAAAAAAAATGCATCAAACCTAGTGAATAAAGATAATCCACAACCAATTCATCCCATTGCAAGTAAACGAGTAGCTAATCCATAACCTACATGACTTGTAGATCTAATCACTTAAACATGCAGACTCATCATCGCATCAGTAAACTACAAATTGAGATATCTAAGAGAATAACCATCTAGACCAAATGACTCAAACAACAGATCAACCTCTAATCTAATTTCCCAAACATGTCCACATTCAAGTACCATAGTTAAGGAACTAAAGAAGAATTCCTTCAAATCTACAATTGTTTTCATCCAGAAAACTCCAAGAGTTTGAACACAATATTTTCCACAAATCTACAAACCATAGATTTTTGGTTAACATGAAGAAACCTGTAAAAAATCATCTCCATGCAAATCTAAGACCACTTAAACATCCAGAATAATAGATCACACATATTTCATTTGAACAAGTGAATACTCCAGATCTACACAAACCCACAGTTTGTAGAACATAGGGAAACTGTAAAACCTTCAGAGGAAATAGGTTGTCTAGAAGCTTATAAAATATAAAGTATCCAAAATTCACAATCCACAAATCAGCAATGGTCAAACATATACCAACATTTCCTCAACAAGAAAGCTGCAAACCTCCTCAAAACATGCACAAAGCATACGTGCAAATTTGCAACTATCTTACATCCAAAAATACCAGAAGGGAAACATAATATGAAAAAATAGTTCATCTACAAATTTTTAAAACTGCAAGTTTTGATTCACCATGTAAACCTGCAAACCCACCATGTTTTGTAACAC
Source organism: Sequoia sempervirens (assembly GCA_007258455.2). Classification (NCBI taxonomy): domain Eukaryota; kingdom Viridiplantae; phylum Streptophyta; class Pinopsida; order Cupressales; family Cupressaceae; genus Sequoia; species Sequoia sempervirens. The sequence continues at coordinate 621,817,395 of VDFB02058242.1, forward strand.
ACATGTAAATCCATATCCACTTATCATCTAGAAGACCCTCAAGTCTATATACAACAATAATAGTTAAACTAGAAGAATGAAATATCATGAATATCCATAATCATATATTTTTAAATGGAAAATCCATAAAACCCTCAAATCCAAGGAACATGAATCTAAGCCATGCAAGTACAAACATCCATTAGGAAAGAGAGGTCTAGGAACTTCTAGGCCCATTTGCAAGCCAACTCCACCACCAACATGTACATGCATCTGAGAGAGAACTAAGCTATTATAAAATCTTCCATATCATCTAATGATCAACTCCATAGCCTACATGCATTCGGTGTTATTAAATCAATGCCTTCCAATGTTAGGAATTAAAAACAAACACCAAACATAAGCATACCAAATTGAAGTAATAACAACACGAGTCTCTTCATATGACCAGAAAGTCCATCTCAAACATCCAATATGAAAACTCTAATGCACATAATCACATAATGAAAAATAACCACCATGCATGAGGGTAATTTAGCTATCAAATTAGGAGCTCCAGATCAATAACATATCAAAGTAACCACATGACCAAATCCATTAAAGCTCTATCTTTTCCATTCTTCACAATGCCTATTGTTTCTAGAAAATAAGATCAACTACAAAACTTCCACTCAGTCAAGGATTAATAATCAACCAATTCCTTCAAAACAAATTCCCTCAAGCTTTCCAAGCTAAGAAATCACAACAAAAGAAATATTCAAAACCCTAAACACCACATGCATCACCATGCGAGCACATGCAAGTCTAGAATTGGCTCTGATACCAAATGAAAGGGAATGATGAAATCAGAAAGCCTTCCAAGATCCAATATGCACCTTCAGTATCCTATGCTTCTTAAAATAAATCAAATTTTAATCATCTTGATACAAGCACTTACTACTATGCCTTAAAGCGGAAACAAACATAGTTAAATTTCCCATGCATTAACCCTCTAGGAAAGTTGATGTAGTTTCAGATCTAAGAAAATTTCAGTAGCATAACAACATGTAAATTGACATTTCAAGAATGAGAAACACAAAGAATAGAAGAGAGATATAAAGAAGAGATGAAAACATGATATACATGGGGAAAACCCTTTCAGGTAAAAAACCCCACACTCCAAAGCATTGAACCAATGTATTAATCTGCAACAATAAAGTTACAATACACTTGCAGTCTCGTGGCCTTAACATGGAGACTACATCTTGCTCTTTTGGAGGAAATCCAACAACACTTCAATACCTGTAATCAAACTATGCATTCTACAATGCAAGGCATCCTATTTATAGGAGATACAAGCTTTGAGAGACTTCTAGAAGAGCTTAGGCATCCAAACCCATGTGGTAATAATATCTCGCACCATAGGCATGATTTGGACATTTGTACATCATTCTCTTATAGCTCTTACAGTTGTCATAACATGCAAAACCTCTCTCCCAAGATTGGGCACCTAATTCATGCTTATAGTGTGTTATGACAAATTACTTACAAATGTCGTATAACATGTGCCATAAAAGTTTGTCACACTTACAACACATTCAACAAACAAAGAATAAGTCAAACATGACTATCACACTTATTCTTTCACACTTTTGTCATATCCCACTAAGGCACCACACTTTCTCCATTCAAAATATACCTTATGACATGTCATAAGATGGCACCATTTGTCCTAGGTCCATGATTCCAAGATAGGACGCCTACCTCCACATGTAATGAATATGTGTCATACAGTCACCTCCAATGGGGATGCCACCTAACTAGTGGGTCCCACTTAATGACATGACATTCTAGGTAATTAGTTAAAACAAATAAATACAATAATACATTAAATAATTCAATGTTAGGACTCTAAGGTTGAAACACCTTATTCCCAACAATTCCAACATTTTAAAGTATCATTTTAGAAAATAGAATGATTTACAGGTAAAAGAGGAAAAACTAAAATAAAAAGATTGTTTTTATATCTAAATTTAAAATGAATATGAAATTTATTTAATTCATTTGTATAGATAATTACTTCAATTTAATTAATAATATATTTTTTATAAATTGTAGAAATTATGATTTAATTTAATTTTAGAATGAAATTTAAGTTTTCAAGATATTAAATTAAAGAGATTTAAATCAAAAACTTTCCTATGTAAATTATTTTATGATTTTTTAAAATGCATTTTTAAGCCAGAGGCAGTCACACATTAGAAATGAAATTTCTTAACTTTAGCTTTAGTTTTTTGCTTGTCTTTTGCTTTAAAAATAGTTTGCTGCTTTTCCATCTTTCCATTATTTAGCTGCTTTGTTTAGCTTTCTTTATTCATGCAACCTATTTTGCATGAGTTTTCCTTTATTGCAATTATCTCTAAAACTCTTTATATAAGAGATTGTTGTAACAGATTTTGATATTCAGCTGAATAATATTACAATTGAATAATTATAATCTACTTGTGTTTCTAACATGGCCAAAAATAATTGCAAAGATGAACTACAATTACAATTTGATGAATAGAAAATCTCTAGGAAAGTAGATGACCCAATGAAATCTAGACCTAGATGTGGGCTAAATCACCTGCGAATGAATCAACTGATGTGGGCGATTGAAATTCTGCCCCTGCCTAACACTAAGGTTTATACTTTGAATATCATCAAGGTCAAGTGATTGGAATCCCCTCTTCATTTGTCTAAAGAAATGCCGACAAGATTTGATTATTTCTTACTGCAAGGTGCATCCTCATTGTTTAGATGAGGAAGAAAATGGTAAGAAATTTTGTTTTGGGAGGAGGTTTGACAAAACTTAATTCTTTGAGACTTTTAGAATTACTATACACAAAGCTCTTGAAGACATCACTGCCCTTTTCTATGATAAGTAGCGAAATGAAATATATATAGGAAATAGGCATGGTTTGGTTCATCTATGGTCTTGAAATCAAGGTACCCACAAAGCGTGCAAAGCAATGCATGCTTGATTGCTTAAGGATCTGCGGTTGTAAGTTAATAGTAGCAATGGAAACTGTTCGATATAATCCAAATTATGTTGCATGCTTCCATTTATTATATATCAAAGTCCTTGAACATCAAGCATAGATTACATAGAATAGGGCATATAGACTATGGAAGTTCAATTTTTTCAAAACTCATAATGATGGTGAATGTCTTTTGTAGACGATTGTGTCCCTACAAATCTGTATTTTGAAGTACAACTCATAGTTTCTACCGTGTAATTGTTCGTAAGGTAATTTTACCCATGTGTTATTTTTTTTTCCTTCATGTAATTCTCAATTTTTGTTAGCTTATGTATTTTTCTTTTCCCACAAAAAGTATTTTTAGAGTTTCAATTTGAGTGTAACCTCATGGTTTTAGTGGAAGTTGTGTACCTTTTGACTTGGGGTAAATGGTGTATTTGATGGATCCTAATTAGGGAATATTTTTTTACTATATTATTTTTTTTTGATCTTTGCGAATCAAAGCCAAATCAAGCGCATCCATTCAGATGGTTGTATAATAGATATTTTTTGTTTTATACTCTATTTATAAAATTTTATATCTTAAATCTTTTCAATAACAATTTATAAAGATTTTATAATGACAATATTTAATGATAAGCAAATAGAGTCTTTTTTTCATGTAATTAAGTGTTCAAGTGAATACTTTATATAATATTATTTGAATTTTAAATATAATTTTTTTGCCTCGAGAAGGATAACTCTCAACATATTTTATATTTATTAATATTTAATATATGTATGCTAGTTACTTTGTCTTGAATAATAAGATTGGACTCACCTAACATGAGATCTTGATTATATGTAAAATAAAATTCTAATATATATATATATATATATATGAAAGATAGATTTATGATTCTGTTGGAGGAAGGATCATCTTGATGTATAAAAAAGTGCTATATATATATATATATAAAGAGAAAGATTTATGATCCTGCTGGAGGAAGGATCCATCTTGATGTATAAAAAAGTGCTCATTTCAAACTTAATGAGGAGTTGCATATCAAAAATAGTAGAAGTAACTTTGTGAGCAAATAAAGATAGGAACCTATTGTTAAAGACCTAGAATCTAGTGATGTAGCTTATACTATGATTGTACATTTTAGATTGACATGAATGAGAATAGTAGCATCCTTTTAGATCGGCGTGAATGAGAATAGTAGCACCCAAAGGTGTTCTTGGGAGTGACTTTTTTTGTTTTTTGCTTTCCTACAATGTTCAGATGATTTGTGAGCTATGATCCTATGTCTAGATAGACTAGACTGTAAGCGGCGTTCTTCTAGTCTTTTTGGGGTGGACTTTATTGGTGACCTACAATATGGACCTGGTGACGTTTTCATCATATTTTGATATTTTGATCTTTTTGGTAAATGTTTTGTAATATAAAAATAATGATTTTCAAATTTTAGGGAGACTTAGAAGAATATACATAGGGCCTCCACTGGGTGATGAATCTCTGAGAGGTCACGGTTTTAAAGGATTCAAAATATTGTCTTCCAACTTTTTTATATTGGACTATTCATGGTTGGGCATTTATTGTGAGTATTTTGGTTGTCATTTTTAATTATGTTTTGTAGGTTAAGAGTGCGGTCAGATGGAGGGGCTTTAGAATCTATTTTCATGGAGCAAGCGGTCCCATGAAGCAAAGGTCACAGTTTTGAAGGATTCAAAACATTATCTTCCAGGTCTTTTATATTGGAAAGACTATAATTATTCAAGGTTGGACATTTATTGTGAGTATTTTTGTTGTCATTTTTAATTATGTTTCCTCAGTTAAGAGTGTGGTCCCATGAAAGGGCTTCAGAACTATTTTCGTGGAGCAAGTGGTCCCATGAATCAAAAATAATTATGCTACAGGATTAATTGGAATCTTTTTCTCAAAAATAGCAGCCCTTATTTTTTTAGGACTGCAAATTTCAGCAGGGGAAATTGAGGTGGGGCTAGAAATTACCCTTACAGCTTAGAAATTTTTCTACCACTTGACTATAACTAAAATTTTAAATTCTTATAAGGAAATAAAAATGAGAGATTTTTTATTTATTTCTTAATTTTTATCAAAATACTTCAATTCATTCCTTAAATTTTAGAAATTGTAAAATTAATTTCATGGGACCATCAACTTTAAAATATTCTTAAAAAATCTCAGCAACACACACTTCAATTTTTTAGGAAACCCCCTCCATGAGACCTTTCACTAAGAGGACTTGCTTTAATGACCTTTTTGCTGCCCATTATTTTGATATTAGCCTTTAACCTGTGAGCTGTTGTACATTAATTTTCAACTTCTAATTTTTCTCGTGAGCCCAGAAAAGGAGTCACTTTTTTGTATGGTATTGTATCTCATTAGGAGTTCAGCTCAAGCTTGGTTCAGAACAGAGTAATATGCAGTTTTTTGTGCAACTGTAGCTGCTGTTGAATGTATTTATATATCTGAGGCTAATATATGTGCAAATCTGGTTTCACAAACAGCTGTAGTTTTTGTTCTTTCTCTTGCTCTGAATTTTTCGGGTAATTGTTATGTTTATGCTTCTCTGTTTTAAAGCATTAAGTATGATTTTATTTCCTCTGCTCCTGCTTTAAAACCCACATTTTATACAGGTTATGATTTTATTGCAGACCTAGAAGGTTACGATATCTTCCTAGCATTGATTGCTACTTTCTGCGCCAAAATTTAGACAAGCTTCCTTCGGGTGTTTGTAGCATTGGTTGCTACTTGGTGTGCTAGATTCCATGTCTTGGTTGCTGCTTGGTGCCATCCAGTTGCTTAGATTTATATAAAAAAAATAAAAAATCATACATTTAATTATTTGTAGCAATCCATGTACTTTAGTGAAGTGATTTTTCGTAAGTGTTGTTGGCTTTGGAAGTTCAGCTTTAGTCTTTCTTTTTGTTACATATCCTTTTCCAATCATACGTCATGAATGTTGAGCGTTTGTCTTTTGTCTAGGTGGTTTTCATGGTTTAGCAGTAGTTTAGTGGCTGAAGACAGTGTAGTTTGGTATTTTTACCTGGTGTTTGCATAGTTATCTCATTTTCTACTCATCTGCTCCTTTGAGAACTGCTTATTGTTTTGTAAGTGTTCTTTGATCAATATAAAAATTAAAATTAAACTTTAAAAGAGCAGGAAATGGCTTTCACAGACAATTTTGTAGACACAACCAGTAAGCCATTTGATAGTATGGAAACATATGAGTCCCCACCCTAAAGTCAGGGACTAATAAATAGCAAAAGTTCATTTCTAATGCTCAACTTCACACATATATCTCTATTAAAAGTAATTACCACAATGGGCGTGTTCGATGCTAAGCCAGTTTAAATACATTTGTTTGAAAGAGACTACAATAAACAATTTGTATATGCATCTTCAAACATCCCAATTAAAGTTAGGATTTACATTTACAAATGATTGATCCCCTGTTCCTGTTCTTGCCTGTCTTATTATGCCAAAATGATGAAAGTCCGATGGTTTTTCCCTTGGTTCATTTGTACATCATCCAGTCATTGTTTACAATGGATATTCCACCATCTACAACCATATTGTGACCGCTAACATATTTGGATTCATCACTGGCCAGATACAAGGCAGCCTCTGCAATATCCTCTGCTTTAAGAATGGTTTCTTTCAAGTTGGCTTTGCCGTAAACAAAGGCTTCCAGTTGGGCCTTTACCTCTGCTGAAGGGGTCTGACCGATCCAATTCATCATCATATCTGTGGCAACTACAGCGGGAGAAATACAATTTACTCTGACACCATATTTCCACAGCTCGGCTGCACCATTTTTAGTGACCCCAACGATGGCATGTTTGGAGGCTGTATAAGAATAAGGAGCAACTCCTCCCATTATACCTGATATACTAGCCGTCGAGATAATGCTGCCCCTTTTCTCGGGAATCATAACACGGGCTGCGTGCTTAATTCCATGCATTACTCCTCTCACATTTATGTTCATCACTTGGTCGAATTGCTTCATATCATACTCTGCAACACTTCCGTTTTGGGTGCCGAGGATTCCTGCATTGTTATACATAATGTCGAGTTTTCCGTGCTTTTCCATGGCCAAATCCACGGCTGCGCTTACATCTTTCTCTTTGGTCACATCACAGTGAATATATGTAGCCCAGGGAGAAAGGGATTCAGCCATTTTCATACCAGCGTCATCTGCAATGTCTGCAATAATGACTTTGGCTCCATGATTTGCAAACAGCCTAACAGTGGCTTCTCCAATGCCTTGTGATCCTCCTGTGACGATTGCAATCTTTCCTTGCAGTCTGCATTTAACAAAGACTTTTTATGTACTTATTCAAAAGTAATGCTTCTCCATAACTTCAAAACTAGAAACAATGTATAGAAAACTTTGCATACAATGACATAGAGAGCTTTTCATGAGCGTCAATACAACAGCATACATCTTGCTTATTGAACTACAAGACTATCAGAAACCAAGAATTTCAGATAATATTTTAACCAAGAGAAAAGTCTTAAAAGAAAACAAAACCTTCCGCAGAGAGCAGCTGCAACCTCTACAATAGACATAATCTGGACTTAGAGAACAGACTTCCACAAAAGCTCTCGAAGACCCGATCTTCTGGAGGTAATGCTATTGCATAGGCACTCCGAAATAAAAGGTTCATAACCCATCACTTCGCCTGTGGCCTTTGAAGCCTCGGAGTGCTATGTGGGCAATTAAAAAAATAGAGAACCTATGGCGTGTAACGTTCACCGAATGGTACTGATTTGAAAGCTTCGACTAAATATATAGAGCACAGTTTACTGACAACAGCTTTATAATTTTTTAAAAATATTAGATCATGCTCCAGTCTATTCAGACTGAATAAAATCTAAATAATTTAGTTTCGTTTGTTGTAATCTCTTTTGTTTGAATAAAACTGACTACGAAAGAATGAGTCATTACAAAAGAAAATGCTTGCGAAGAGTTAAAACTCTTACTAATCGATTTAATTATTCACATCTAGTATATGTATATATTATGTGTATTGTTGAATGTTATGATTATATGGAAAATTTTATATATAATTGTAGTTATATAGTTTTAATTATGAATAGTGTATATTTTAAAGTAAACAATAAAATATAGTATGTTAATTCACATAAAAGATGAAGACATGGAAATTATATCCTCAAAATTTAATAGAAGAGTTTATAGTCAAAAGAGTCATCACATTCTTTATGTAATTGAAGTTATTCTAGTGAGAGAAAAAGGTGAGTCATGGTCAAGGTGGTTGTTCAAACCATTTGGGAGATCCTAGCCATTAGGAATAATCTCCCAACTCATCACTGTGTCATCTTTTACTTTTACTTATTTATAATTAATTAGAGTCAATCGAATAGGAGATATAGCAAGGTCTAGTCAGGGAGTTTCTTATTGTCATCCTAACCAAGGATGCCACAATCATGCTAAGAAGTAAAGGGTTATCCATATGGTGATGAAGACCAACCATGCTATCTATGCTTAGAAGATCTATGAGAACCATACCTAGAAGCAACACTTGGCTATGACCAAGATGATTTCCACATGAGGAGAGGGGCCATTGCTTAGCAAGGGATGGTGGCACACTAAGTTAATAGTATGCAAAGCATTAATCTAATGTCCTATATGAGTGTGTAAGTCGGAAACTTTGAGACTAACTTTATTATCATGAACTTGAATCTATAATATAACATGACAACATATCATAGCCTTATTATACATGGAAAAAGAGCATCCATAGTAACTCTTTAAAATAAATTAGGATTCACATATTTTCATATGTCGAATGAAATTTTCATTTTGGAATCATCCCAAATTTGGGTTGAATCTCAAAGACATTTTAGGGGAATCACTGTGGAAAATCATTTAAAATGTATGTATCTAGGTCCACACATCTTAAACTTGTGGGAAAAACTAGAAGAGGTGCTTGAGGGTTTCCAAATTCCTAAAAAAATGATAACTAAGGATGGAGACATACAAATGGATAAGCTAGGATCTAATGGAAATACCTTAATAAATAAAGAACCATTCAAAATGATCCAATTTGAGCACAAGCGCAACAAACTAAACTATTTGGAACCACTAATACCATGTAGTAGCAATTGGCTAGAGATTTTTTTGTAAATGAAGTTTGAAACCACATGTAAGTCAGGGGAAAGCAACGAATATGATTTGGAAGGAATATAATTTCTAAAAGGAGTGATTAGATACCACCTCAAATCTTTCCACGAAGGTCTAATCCATCCAATCCCAAGCTCATGAATTTTTTTTAGAGAAAATAACTCCCACAATGGTTTTAAGGGATTCATAATCTTATTTTCCAAGTTTTTAAAGGACTAGAGATTTTATTTATAAATAATTTTGTAAACCACACATAGGTGAGGAGAAAGTCATGAATCACTTTTGAAAGGTTTAGAATGCCTAATAAGGATATTTGGATACCACTTACAATCCTTCCACTAAGGTCTAGTGCATCTAATCAAAACCTATACAATAGTATCTAAAGGTGTAAGAGAAATATTGCATCACTAAAAAAATGATTAATTTAATTTTTGATTTGGTTTTGAAAATAACTATGAAACCCATCTCATCTAAAAAAAATGTATAATGGTCTACAACTATAGCATCATAAATTGTTACCCTTGATAATTTCACACTATATTAGCTCCCCCTTATGTGCTTGTAACCAATTGTATATTTTATTTTCCCATTTTGTAATAATCTTTGAAAAATCAAAGTTGAATTGGGAGTAACGTATTAATATTTATTTATCGATACTTAAGACCCCAAAATAGGTCTAGACTAGGGCATTGGCACCATTTTCTAGCCTATTTTGGCCCAAACTCAAATATGTTGGTGTCAATTTTTTACATTAGAAATTCAAATTCAATTATCAGTTGTTAGTAATCAATCTATGGGAAATTAAATGATTTCATATAAATACAAGTCTTTTTCATCATTTGAAATCCTTGCATTTTGAGATCATAATCAAGAACATCCTAAAAAGAAATCAAGAGTAGATTTAGTAGGATTATTGTTGCATTATTTAATTCAAGCATCATGTTAGTAATGCATCAGGTTTTCATGTGAGTTTTCTCATGTTCCATGTCCATTTTTTTGTGAATACTAACACTTGTAAGGCTTCAAATCAATCATCAATTTTAACTTGAAGGTGATGAGTAGAATGACTTCAGTCCATCAAAGAATGTAGATCTGAGTGGTAAATTATAACAATTATTAATTTGTCACTTTTCATCATCTACCCTCTAACTAACTAAGGGTAAGCTCTCTTTTACATCATCATAGTTGTTGTGTCCAAGTAGAAATACAAAAAAAGGGTTTCACTTAAACAAGCCCCTATACAACACAAGCCTTTTCCCTCTTCCTTGTGTGTAGGTTATAGATCTAAAGAGAATTTAGGAAAGGATTGAATATCTAATCTCTCATTTAAGCATTCAACCCCTACAAGTCAAAAAAATAATAAAATTGAAATTTATTAGTGATTGAAGAAGTTTTGGCACTGATTCTAGGGATACGAACCCACAAAAAAGACCAACTAAGATATAAATTTTGATTCTAGGTGTTTGCACTTCTAGTTCTAGGGTGCTAGCACCCATGTCCATCCATTTCAAGATAAAATTTATATGTTAGGTTCCTTTGTGTCTACACTATACACTTCTAAACACTATTTATGGCTTTTAGTTTTATGTTTTCTTGAAATTATAACAGTTTGCTACATTTTCATAGTTAACCTAGGTGCATCTTCATATTTTCAAGTTATTTCAATTAACAATGATTTAATCAAATATCAAATCATCCCCACATCAAAGGACAAAAACTCTAATCCACCATTTTAACTCTTTCATAGAGGTTAGTAGCCAAGTGGGCGTTTGAGATTAGTTTTAATAATTTCCATTATGATACAAGAGGGGGTGCGATTTAAACCCTAGATCTCCTTTTATTACATAAAATTTTAGTGAACCGTAATATTTGTGCACTTTTAAACCTTCTAAAATATTCATTAGGTCATGTTAAAATATGAAAGCAACTTTCAAAAATTTTAATTTATCACTTATGCATGAAGATTTTGATAAAAAAATATTAAAAAGTAAAGATTTGTATAGTATTTTCAATTAAAAAAAATGATTGGTGGAAAAATTGGGGCTTATCAAGATCAAGGTAAACCACTAGAATTTCTCCACACCAAAATCACTATAATTAATGCAATTATGAGGGCCAAAAGATGTAAATAACAATCAGAAATCAACACTAACTATTATAGCAACTATGAGAGGAGTTTTTAGAGCTCAAAGAGGTTTGTACCTTGTTGCAAGAAGCCTATTTTTAGGGCATAGAGGACTCATTCACCTTTAGTGGAAAATGAATTCATGTTAACGTTTTTGAAACTAAGATTTGCATTAAAGGGATGGACCTTCTTGAAATTTGAGTTAACCCCAAATAATTCATGTCCAACAAAAGAATTATCTTCCTCGTTACTATGTGAATCTTCTCCATTATACTTCATACCATGAATAAGTGGTTTCAATTCACTCATATCCTTTTGCATGTCCCTTATTATTGACAAAATATCTTCAATTATCCTCTTCTCCAATGATGAAATATCACCCTTGACTTTGATAATTTCACTATAAGTGTTAATATCCTCAATTTTTACATCATCCATATTTAAAGATTTCCTAGGTGTGGTAGCAATCTTTTTGCCTCTTGTTGTAGGACTGATTCATGATGGTAGAAAATAATTTTGAAACAAATCACACAAATAAAATCAAAATAATTTGAAAGACTTACTGTAACTTACCAAGGCCTAGGTCACATTTTCCCAAAAATATCTCACAAAAATTAGGTTTTTGTTGTTTTGAGAGAAAATTTGTCAAAAACCATAATTTTGCAGTAAATTCGTAAAATATACTTTAATTTCTCTAAAATTTGGATGGTAGGATCCTATTAAACTTATTTAAAAACACACTAAAAATCAAGGAAAAATTCTCTAGGATGTGAGAGCTATGTAGTTTCCAAATAAATTAAGCATAAACCCTAATTCTATAATAAATCTCTCAATTGTGCTCCCAATCCTAGGATTTGGACTTTAGAATTTTTAATATGTTCTTCAAAAATACTTTAAAAATTATTATTATTATTTCAAAATATGAAAGATACGCACTTCCAAAATGAGCTCCAATATTAGGAAAATGCCTTGCCTCTGTGATTCCAAGATCATGTTGTGATACAACTTGTAATGAAATAACTTGCACAATAGAGGAATATGACTAGAAATATGCTATAAATACTCGACAATAACTAAGAATAAAAAGTCACTTTGAGGGGAAAAACCTCCAAATATCTCCAATGAGAAAATAATCTGCAATATGATGATTAAATAAGACTCACTATCTCCTAGATATAGCTTATTTATGCCTAGGATATCACCTAGACTAACTTAGATATCCCTATATAAGTATTAGGAAGACTTAATTTACTAAATAGCAATATAATAATGATGAGAAGTTAATTCAGAGTTAAGATAGCCTCAAGAAGACTATTCATAACCCTATGTACACTAATATTAAGGTCATAGCATATATTCACATGTAGAAAATATTTAATACATACATTCAATCCAAACCCATTATCTACTAGTGTATATTCAACTCTAATATTTCCATTCTCATCCACAATATGTAATGATCTATACTCATGAATCACACATAGAGATGATAATTCATGAAGTGAATCTATTGAAATATTAATTATAATATCATGGCATTTGAGTCTCTCAAGATTAAGAGTAGATGAAATAATTGTCAACTCTAGAATTTTCCTTAAGTTGTTCTTATGATATTGTTTTTAGGAGCATACCAAGCCCCAAAGGGAAATTTTGTGGTAATTTTAAGAGAAAGAGCATGTGTACCATACCCCATGTTTGCATGCCTAGGTGTAGTATGAGTTGGTGATATAAGTTAAATAATGAAAAGTAAGAATACAATTAGGCCTACTATGAGAATTTAAGGTATGAGGAAAATAAAACGCATTATCTAAAGAATATTATAAGTTTCAATTTTACCTTTAACATATGATGCATGCTATATATAGTAATGCAAGGTATAAGTGTATCTTGTGTATCCTTCACAATAGATGTAGTGTGAAGTATATGATTTGAAGGAAAGGTACTCAAAGGTAGTATACAAGTTGAATCAATCACATTACTATCACTCTGCATACAAGAGATATGTAACAAGTGGTAATCTTGGAGATTGAGTGAAGAACACTCAATATGGAAGGGAAAGTGATTATAAAATCCTTTAATGAATAAAATGAACGTATATTATCATATCATTTTTCCATGGATAAGTAACCCCATTTGTGTGATAAAAATGTCATAAGTGATCAAATGTCTCAAAGTATGCAAGCATGTCAAAACTAGTAAGGGAAGCGTGAATAAATTTCAAGAATAGAGGACATTAAAACCTATCATGTAAAAACAATGATCTATCTAATGATGTAAGGTTCACAAGGGTATACAATAAAGATGTAAAACCCTTAACAAAATGGTTTAGAAATATGGCACACTTTGTTTTAGATGGGAAACTAGTTCTATATCAAATTTAAAATAGATGTAAATTGTAAATTGTAAAGTGAATAAATGGTTAGATAGGGTGGGTGAAAAATAGAATATGTGAGTAAGCATGGAAAAGCATCAATCCTATTTCTACTCACTTCTAATATTTTACATAAAAGAGGGGTAAAAATTTATTAAAACAAGAAAAATTACAAAGAAAGGCCTTTACATAGCCCTGTCATGCTCCACCAAATGGTCCAACTATTGAGACAAATCTAGGGGTAATTGACCCCGATCCACTAAGTTCCAATCATGAATATGATCAGAAACCCATTTAGCCAAACAATCAACAACACCATTCCACTCTCTAGGAATATGAGTGAAAGTAACAAACTCCAGAGAAGCACAAAAGTTGAGAATCTGTTCAATAATCAAAGCCAAATGCCAACTAACATCATCTAAATGTCGCCTATTCAACAAGTTCACCACAACTTGGGAATCGGATTCACATATGATCTTGCGCCACCCCAATTGACTTCCACACTCCACAGCCAATAAAATTGCTTGAGCCTCCATTAAATTATTAGTATGAAGACCCTTATAAACAAAGAAGATAAATTGAACATCTCCAGAGCTATCCAGACCAATACCACCAATACCAGCATGACTAGGGTTTCCATGAGAAGAGCCATCAGTGTTAATTTTTAGGACTCCCTAAGGAGGAGGGGACCATCTTCCCTCCCTATTCACCTTTGGGGTAGGATGTCCACTTCTAATATTTGAGAGATGGTGTGATTTAGAAATACAGTTTTTGGAAGGGTTGTCATCATGCCAATAAATATATACATATAAAGATAACATAAGAACTAAAATTATAAGAATGTATGTACAAAGATAGAAAAAGGTCAAAAAATGGATCTCAACTTCACACAATATTAAATCATTTAAAACATCCAAAATAAATATAAAATTATATAAAAAATAACTATATGTTCAAATTTTACCATTAGAAATCAATATAAATTAATTTGAGATTTCTGTATAAACTCAAGAATCGGATCACATAATGACACCACTTAAATAAAATATTATGGATTTGTTTCTAAATTTTAAGAGAAATTTTGATCTTGGGGTGAGATCTGGACTTTTCATAAGAATATACAATGAAAAACACTCTGAATAGAAATTCCAAAAGTACAACATCAAATACTGTGACGCGTTCGTAACTGAATTTGCCACCAAATCAATTTTCTACACATAGACCAACGTAGTAGAAAAATTCTGAAGTCAACCTTCAACAACTGTACAGTACTTTGGATTCATCCTCAAAGGGAGAAGAAACAAATGTGATTGAACAAAAGAGAGTCTTAAGTATTAAATCTAGTGCAGTCTTTTCTGATTTCACCCTGGTCTCCTGTCTTGACAGCAATGCTTCCCATCTTGTCCATGGCAGAGCTAAAAGCTTGAAAGAAACTCTTTGTATATTTGCCATAGAATTCAACCAGCGATTTTGTTCGTGGGTCTCCAATGAGAGCTTGGTCAGTTCCCAGTAACCCCAATTTTAGCTGCAGATTTCTGTAATACATGTTGTCAAATTTAAAGGGTGTGTACACATCAAAAGGAGAAAGAATATCTGTATTCCCACCCATTGGAGGACATGACATCCTTAGAGCTTTTAGAAGCTTTGGATCCATGGAAGGGTCTGGTTTATTTAACTTATGGTAGTTGTATAAACGGTCCAAGAATCCATCACAGTGAGAAAAACCAATGCTATGAGCTCCTGTTCAGTAAATTGCACAATTAAATACAAGAATAATTAATAATAACTTAAATTTACTATCACTGCTTATTTTAATTGAAAATAAAATTAGAATTATAACATCACTAGGTGTTGGGCGAAATGTGATAATAGGTCTATTTTAACTTAAAGCTGTTTTATCAACCAAATTGACAATGATCTTCCTAGGGCTCTTTTACACTCTCTTCTCTAACTTATTGTTTGGTACTATTCTTATCTATTAGAAATTAGGAATACCGCATTAAGCTACAATGGTTTTGTGCTATTCACACTTAACTATCAAATCAAACTTGAAGAAAATATCCACAGATTATGTCAATGTTTTTTCTTCAATGAGTACTTATCAAATTGTACCATAAGATGATGTCGCTAGTATATCACATTGTAAGATACTTTTTGTTGAAGAATATTCAGTCTTTGTAAAGGAAATCAGAACTGTGAGTTTCTTTTTTTAGTTACCAGATAGAGCTACCAGGTCTGATCTGTTTAGGCCCTTAGAAGCAAAGATTTTCAGCAATTGATCCACTGTAAAATTAGCTTGTGGGAGATTTCCTGTAACTCGAGATGCAGATGATAGCTTTCCATCTTTTCTGCCTTTCTTCACTGGATAATTTGGACCTCCTGCCTATTCATATTGATAATGATAGTTCAACAACGTAAGCACTGACAAGACTTCTCAACCTTCTCTAAAATTACATCAGTCAGAATCATGGCTGCTATAACAGAACTTCACATGGCCAGGTTCGTATGTGTGTGCTGTGAATGTATGTTATTATTGTACTGAAAAAGTTCAGTTTCAAATTTATTTAAATGCACACAGCACAAACTCTGACTAAGTTTCAATTTGGGCGAGATCGTAAAAACCAACATTATGAAAGTTACTGTCTACTTACTAAAGCAACAAAATCTCTGGCTGCAATGGCAAGAATATCAGCACATGAAACAATACCAGGGCACTTGGCCTCCACAGCTGTTTTTGCTTTATTGATAGTATCAAAGGCATCAGCAGCCAAATTTTTGTTGTAAACTGCATCCCTTTCAGCAAGATGTTTTTGGGTGGATGAAATTAACACTGATCCATCACATCCCTACATTATCAAAAACCAACAAAATACCTAAGAACAAATTGATTCCATGCACCAGAAAAAACCCAATCATATACAAGAAAGATTGTTTTCATGCGGCATAACTTTGATTCAGAGCATTTCACCCACACCCAAATTGTATACAGTGGAGAAAAAGATTAACAGCCATACAATATTCATAAGTTTCTCTGATATCAATACTCTTCAATTTTCTGACATTCTAACACACCCTTAACTTAGGTGTGTATACTTTATCAAGAAGAAAAACTCACATACCAACTTAACCTGATCTAAAAGAAAAACTGAAAATATCCTGTACTGACAAGTATCAATTACCTGCGGTGACCAGTTTTAAAATCATCGTTAACAAAGTTTAACAAAGAGCGAGTCACATTCTAAGAAACACCATTAAAGCCATGTTCCTACTAGTCCACTGTTCTTTGATCCTATTTATACACACATTGAATATACTGAAACAAAGCAGAGGCTAAGCATTGGATATATATTGATAGATAAAATATATAAAGAAAGAGATACATTATCATACATCAACAAAGCAGTCATGGAAGAATAGCCTTATAGTGGCTGGAGCTGATACAGGTGCCTCCACAAATTTCTGTTTGGCTACACCCAACACTGATGCCTCCACACTGGGACAAGATTTAGAGTAAAAATTGACTGAGAGCTGATCAGCATCAGTACTTCCAACACAAACAACAAACCAAATTATGAGAACTACATTTACTTGGATGTCCACACCCATTGTGATTTCAGGTCAGCCAAAACAGGCAAACTTCTCTTAGAAGGGTCAAAACAAAAGGTTTCAGGCTCCAACACTCAGTGCCAAGGAATCTCTTCTTTCGAGTTATTAGTGAGTACTAATAAAACACAGCCGACCAGAAAGTATAGGACAAAATGCAGATGACTTTTCTGGAAGAGGAAGCATTATAATTTGCTCATCACATTAAAACCCGTGATACAAGTGGGAAAGCGAGCCGTTGTATATTAAAATTGGCATTAAATTAGTAGAGCATTGATTCTGGACAGATATCTCTATGTCAAAACAGAGTCTATCGATTCTCTAAAGCTTTGACCAAAGCTTTGTCCAGCATTAGTGCAGGGAGAACAGCCTTCTGCACCTCACTCTGTGTGGAAGTGATCCTCAGACTGAGCAATCAAGGTGGTGCATGCAATGTAAACCCAATAAGAAATTTAAAGATTAAAACATCCTTTAGCACATTTAGTTTGTCATATATATGGGAAATTTGTGGATTGGGATTGAACCCATTTACGGGTATTTTGGATTTACAGAAGTTAATCTTTCTACTCAGAATTCTGCCAAAAGACACAATCATTACAATATTCTGCGTCCCCACTTTCTTGTGTCTTCTTTTTATAAAACTGATTTACCAGATGTACTTGGATCACTCTGCCGACCTCAAAATGTTATCAGCAATACTGTCAGACTCTTAAAAGCAATGCACATAGGCACTGGAGAATGGGTGACTGATTCATAAGATATAAATGAGTTGCTTTTCGTGCTTGTGGGAGGCACAGTGCACAGAAGGAACTACTTTTAAGGATGAAATCGTTAAGTTTAAGACTCCAAGTGGAAGGACCATCAAGTATCTCCGAGAGAGTGGTATTAGGCAGCCCACGGTATTTGTTTCATCATAGATTTGGCACTATAAATGGATCGGACAAAATGTTTCCAAGTGAATAAGATTTTTCACGAGAAACCATTTTCAGTGTTCTCATGTCAAATGCCCATCTCCAGGGGTTCTGCCACCAGGTCATGCAGGACACCATCTTTATAAAAGAAATGACCTCGTGAACGAAAGGTTTTCTATTAGTGGGTCCTCCATTGGTACGTTTAGTTTATTGGCTTAATAATCCTTCATTCAAGGAAGAAAACACGAACACTTTTGCTTTATATTATTTTTGTATACATATTTATTTTCTTCCTGTAAATGAAGTACATGCACTAAAGTCAAATTTTTTGCATTTTTAAGCATTGCTATTGCATGTTGCAATTGATTCTGGCATAAGTAGACTTCAAAAGGAAACATCATGTTGAAAAACAGAAATTGCACTTTTATAGAGGTTGCTACTTTTATGCTTGCTTTTATTGATGAATTTCAGAAATAGATATGACAATATATATTAACAAGTTATATTTTGGTAAGGACCAAGGAAAAAAAGCTAATGAGACTCTTTCATCATTGGAGAAAACAAGTGAGGGTCTTTCTATTTTGTTGTTTGGTATTGTAAAGGTTGGGCATTGAAAGAATGGTATTGTAGTCTAGTTTGAAATATATATCATATTATTTGTAAAATGTTGGTAATGCATATTTTCTTATAGAAAATTGAATGAAATTTTCATAAAAAATTATAATTGTGGCAATTTTTTTGCCACTTATTCCATTTGGTTGTAATTTATAGGAGTCTTTACATGGCCATGTCACATTCCATATTCTTCTCCATCTAGAATATTTAGGTGTCAACCCATTTAGATCATTACATAATATCAACACATGTTCCCTACTGATTATCATTCTTTATATGGGATAGTTCATGTTATATAGGAAAATTAAATTAATATATCTTTCATACACATATAAAATTGTATTTTCTAAAGATAGATTTTGACAAATACTTTGCCACCCCTTTTGCACTTCCCATATGTGAGGTTATGTCTTTCAATTCATTCCCAAAATTAGTAATCTTCTCATTGAATGTTACACTTCCCAAAAAATACAATCACTACATAACTTCAAAAGAACTCCAAAAAGGATTTATACTTCTACTCATAGGATACAGTTTCCCTATTGCTTGGAATTCAAGTTCAGTCACCATGTTTAAATTATTTTCTAAGAATTGTTGATTACTAACTTATAAATTATCATTCTTGAACCCATTATGCCAAATTTGTTCATATTCATAATACGTACTCATTGTATCTATATAGGTGGATTGTCATCTCAAAAATAGAAATCACATGTTTGCACCATGATATCATTGGTTAGCCTGCCTATCTATTTGAAGAACAAGCCCAACAACTAGATACTATAAGATCAACTCATCCATGTACAAGTCTAGCTGAAAATAAAAGAGTTACAAAACAACCTCCTTGAAGGGCACTATTTGGAATATGTTCCTCCCTCTAGACAAAACATATTTTCTCCACTATTACTCCTATTAGAAATTTGAATCCATTTCAAACAAGGTGGATTATAAAGGGTCATGTTACCATGAAAAATTAAATGCACCAATTCAACACACAAAAGGGACAAAGATAAGTCTTTTCTTTTGATTTTATAAACTATGACCGCATTGAAATATATGTCATTTACTTCAATGAAGTTTTAGATATTAATTACATGAATGTTCAAGTTGGATTTGTATATACAATATTTGGTGGGACTATGAAGATTGTTAGTAGAGCTTGTACAACAAACTTAATATTCAACTTGAATATTTTTTACTCAATGATTTGAAGCTCTCCTCTTTGAAATTATGCACATCACCACTAATTTCCTTATTGATATTATTGGAATAGTCACATGTATTTAAACCCAAACTCCACCATAAGAAGGAGAGATGGGAAAAAAGTTCTTAGAAGGAGCATCAAATTATTGGACATATCTTCCTCAATTATTAATGTGACTTTATAGCGTCCAACCACTCAAAATGAAGGTACACAAACTGATAAATGTATCACTTACAAAAAAAGTTATGCTTGCAATAAAAAATGGATGTGTCAATGAGTATGATGGAAAGGTCATAAGCACTTTGGCCAGTACCCACCTATTTATAGACCCAAGCATAGAGGAGACACAACAACTAAAATCATGGTTTGAAAAGAATGGGAATGATGTTATCTCATCAACTACACTACCTTTGGATGTACCCCTACTAATTACAAGAAAGACAATTGTTGATAGTGAAGAAAAAACTATGTACATGAGGTAGACTATCTAATGCATTGTAAAAGAAACAATACTATTCATAAAATCAAATTCATTTTGCTATCCATCATGTCTCCTTGAGTTAGATGGAAAACAATGTAAAAATAAACCTATGCAAAATGATGACTTGACATGGTATTGTTCAAAGCGCAAAGCTATTTTTCCCAATTGTAGCTACAAATACATGCTCCAACCAAAGCTAGAAGATCATATAGGAATATTATGGGCTATTTATTTTCAAGAACTAGCAACCAACCTTCTTTGAATGTCTATAGAGGATTTATATATGCTACAATTCAACTAAGAATCATAAATTGATGCTAAGACTGTAATCAAAAGACTTTAATTCAAGCAATTTCTCTTCACTATCTCATTTGAATATGATTCAAGTGGTGTTCAAGGATGGCTAAAATCAACAATCACCAAATTTGACCTGCTATATTTTTTTGAAGAAAACACATTCTTATTGGGTGAAGTCAATGATATGTGCAATAATAATAATAGCTAAATCTAGCTCCATTGCTTATGCTATGTAGAAATGTATTTGTAAGATTATATAGTATAATTTATATAATTTTATTTAAATGTATGTGAATTCAATGTCACATGTATACATACTATTTTTATTAAAATTGTGTGTTTACAATCTTCCGTCAAGTTCTTTCTTTATACTACATAATATTCATATCTCAAATAATTATCAAATTAGAAAGATTGTAGAACTCATTCATTGCAATTAAAATTTATTTTTTCCATTCATATTAATCTTCCTTGATTTTATATTTTATTTTAAATTAGACCATAAATAATGAGAATTCTTATTTACTTTATAGATGATGAGCCCCGATCCTAAAAATTGTAATCTCATAAAAGAAGTCATGATTACTATGTTCATTGTAAAGAAGAAATATGTATTCATCATCATATGCAATGTAAATAAAGAAATAGTCCAAGCCACATATCTAGAAATGATTAATGAACCAACAACTATTCATTCAAACCATCACAAAAATGTAACAGATGAATCTACAACATTCCAAACTAAACACCCGTATGCCCAATATGCATCAATCAGTACACAAAAAATAATACAAAATCTGCACAATCAATCCATAACCTTAACACAAACCAACAATAACTTCACAATAGCTTCTAGAAGGTTTTGCACTAGAATAGATACACTATCAAATATACAATCATGCACAATTTTTAGTAAATGCTACCCTGAGATGCATACCAATTCAATTAATAATGGTCCAATTCGTATTAGATGCTTTCGTGAGAAAAGTAGACATTGATTGTCATCATCAAACTTTATGGAACTAGGAAAACAACCATATGAGTTAAAAAATCTAACACAAGTGGAAGAGATGCTTATAACACGAGTAAAACCAATAGTACAAGTAATCCATGTTAATAGAAGTCAATACAAATATAGCAGTCACACAATTAATTTCCCACATGATATCAAAATAATAGCTAAATATCTAATGCATAAAATTTCTAACTTTGAAGATATCTTAATAGTTCAAATATTCCATAGAAAAGGTAACCATTGTGATTTCTATGTAAGTAGAATTTGTGTGTAGACCGCATTAAAATAAAGAATAAAAAATGTCGACCCATAATACAGAGACATTGAAATAAGCACTGGGGAAAGGGTGCAGACTGGTTCATAAGACATTAATGAGTTGCTTTTCGTGCTTGTGGGAGGCACAGTGCACAGAAGGAACTGCTTAATTTTAAGGATGAAGTCGTTATGTTTAAGACCCCAGGTGGAAGGACCATCAAGTATCTCTAGAGAATGGAATCAGGCAGCCCACGGGATTTGTTTCATCATAGATTTGGCACTACAAATGGATCGGACAATTTTTTTCCAAGTGAATATGATTTTTTACGAGAAACCATTTTCAGTGTTCTCATGTCACATGCCCATCTCGGGGGTTCTGCCAGCAGGTCATGCAGCACACCATCTTTATAAAAGAAATGACCTCGTGAACAAAAGGTTTTCTATTAGTGGGCCCTCCATTGTTACGTTTAGCTTATTGGCTTAATAATCCTTCATTCAAGGAAGAAAAAACGAACACACACTTTTACTTTATATTATTTTTGTATACATATTTATATTTTTAAAGGTAAGTATTTTAGAATGAGTTAACTTGTATATATGTATACGTTTATAAGTGGTTTGAAATTTTACGACGTTTTGGGTTATATGTTTAGAGTTGTCTATTGGATAAAATTATTTTAGTTTATTTTATCATTATGATAGTAGAGAGATTAATAGACAATTAAGATATTTAATATTAATCATTGTCAATTGTATGTCGATCAATCAAATTTTGTTTTATCTATATCGATTGTCTAATAGTTATTATTTTTTTGTTTTATCACTTTTAAATCAATTGAGAGCCTAACTACTAGCAAAGAAGTTAGTCACTATTGTTGGACAGAGGTAGAGTAAAAACAAAACATAGAGAAGAGCAGGGAATGAACTACAAATAGCCTTTTATATTAATAACGAAATTCATACAAAAGATTGCTTGTGCAATGGCAGAGCTACTGCTCTTCTATGTCTAGAAAAAAACAAAATGAAAGTCCCCTAGTATGAGATTATTCATATTGTTTGTGCAAACATCTTCTTCCTGGTCTTTTCTACCCTACTTACATTCTATGCATTCTCTTTTTTAGTTATTTTTCTCACCCACACAAAAAGACAATACAAAGCTTCTTGCATAAGCTACGAAAGAGCCCAACAAATGGAGGGAAAACAAAAATCTTTAATTATAATTAAATGTTGATTTAACAGCTAGGAAAGAAAATTTGAAGGTGAAGATTTTGCATTAAATACAAATCTAAAGCAATCCTATACACATGTGAGAGAATGGAAAGAGAAATGATTGCTGGCAAAACATATGGAGGAGGAATAAATGTAGTGGTTGGGATTGAACTCCAACACTCCCCCTTAATCACAACTAGCTGACATTCTTCTCAAAAAAATTGGACCATCCATCTTTATTTCTGGTTTTAAAATTTCTAGAGCATCCATCTTCACTTATAGTTTTGAAATTTCCAACGCATCTATCTTCACTTCTAGTTCTGAAATTTCTGGCGCATCTGTCTGCACTTACAGTTTTGAAATTTTAAGTGCATCTATTTTCACTTACAATTATGAAATTTTCAATGCATTTGTCTTTAGCATAAACACCCAAACAACTTAATTATTCAAATGCATCTTTTCCCAATGACTTAGTAAAAATATCAGAAAATTGATCTTGAGACCTGCAAAATTCCAAAAAAATCTCTCCATTGTTAATTACCTCTCTAATGAAATGATATCTAGTGTCAATATGTTTGCTTCTCGTGTGAAAGACTAGATTTTTGGACAGTGCTATGGCTGATTTTTTGTCACAATGTATCTTTGTTGCATCTTCTTGCTCATGCTTCAAATCTTTCAACACTCTTCTCATCCAAATTGTTTGGCATGTTTCCCCTATTGCTACTATATAATCTACTTCCATTGAAGAAAGAGTAACAATGAGCTATTTTTTTGAGGCCCATGATACAACTCCTATTTCAAAATTAAAAAAAAAACATAACCGGATGTGTTTTTTTTTGTCATCTATGCTACTAGCACAATCATTGTATTTGCAACCAATGAGTTTGAAATCATCTGAGCATGAATGTTGAATGCCATAATTTCTTGTTCCACTCACATATCTTAGAATTATTTTCTCAGCTTTCCAATGTGAGTCTGTTGGAGACTCCATGAACCTTGAAATTAGACTTACACCATACATTATGTCCATCCTTGTGTTTGTTAGGTACATGAGACTACCAACAAGTTTCTTATATAAAGTTCGATCTACATTGGATCCATTGTCATCTTTGCTTAGCTTCAAACCTGTGACAATTGGTGTTGGTGTTGATTTGCATTTTAACATATTAAACCTTTTTCAAAATATCATTAGCATACTTTGTTTGAGAGATGAATATACCATTTTAATTTTGATTCACCTCAATGCCTAAAAAGTATTTCATGAGACTCAAATCAGTCATTTCAAATTCCTTCTTCATAGCTCCTTTGAACAAATCAATTGATAAGTCACCCATGAATATTAAATCATCAACATATAAGCATACAATCAGAATTTCACCTTTTTCATTCATCTTTATGTATAAAGTAGACTCATTGTTGCACCTATTGAAGTCATTTTTTAGAATATAAGAATCAATTCTATTGTACCAAGCTCTTGGGGATTTCTTGAGCTTATAAACCTTGTCTTCTTGGCCTAAAATCTCATACGCACATGGCTATTCCACAAAAATTTGTTCTTTAAGATGACTATTTAAGAATGTTGATTTTGCATCCATTTGATAAACAAACCACCTGTTTTGAGCTGTTATGGCATCCATTTGATAAACAAACCACCTGTTTTGAGCTGTTATGGCAAGTATCATTCTCACGATGTCTAAACGAGCTACGGGAGCGAATGTATCATTGTAATCAAATTCTGGGCTGTTGTGAATATCCCTTTGCCACTAGTCTTGCCTTATGTTTTTACACATCACCATTTTCATTCAATTTGATTTTGTAAACCCACTTAACTCCTATGACATCTTTTCCTTTTGGAAAGCTCACTAACTCCCATGTTTGATTCTTCTCAATTGCATCAATTTCTTCATCCATTACATTTACCCATTTTTCTTCTTTAATTGCTTATTCAAAATGAAGTGGATCACCTACAAGTGAATATAAAGCAAAGAGAGAAGTTTGGTCTACATTGTTTTCACCTTCATTATGCTCATAAATCTCTCTAATACTTCTGATTGTTTATCTTTTTAAGCTTTCCAATGTAGGATTTGACATGTCACTTGATGTAGAACCCATGGAATGTTGACTTGCTAATCCTACACTAAAAATCCTTGTTGTAGATGGTGTTAGTTGTGCACTTGTTGGAGTGTTTGCTTGTATATGTGAGGCTACCCTTACACTTGATGATGGTGTCACTTGTGGACCACTTTGTTGAGCTTGAATGGGTGTGTAATGAGTCACATTTGAAGTAGTATCTGTTGGTATAGAAACTTCATTTTACTCCTGTAGTATGCTTGCTAATATGTTGACTGCTTTTTCTACACTTCCATCCCATGCTTCCTCTTCTATAAACTACACATATTTTATGATTATAACCTTTTTTCTTATTGGATTATACAATTTGTAAGCCTTTGATTCATCACTATATCCAAAAACTATGCATTTTTCTCCTTCATTGTCTAATTTTCTTCTTAATTCATCTGGTATATGTGTGTATGCCACACATCCAAACACTCTCATGTGAGAAACATTGTGTTTTCTTCCACTCCAAGCATCTCCCTATTGTGCATGTTTTGCACACACACCCTATCAAGGGCAGGGACCCCCTCTTTTTGCAATTGATGGGCTACTTTTCTCCCTTCTCATTTTGCATGCCACTTTTTTCCAATCCCAAACTGCTCATGTGCCTTCAAACAATAAAATCCCCCTAACCAAATTCACCTACTTGTGGTATTCAAATCTGGGGAGAAACAAAATCCCCCTTCCCTTTTCTACCTTTTGCCTTGTTCCTGTTGACTTGGTCCCTGATTGCTCGATTCACTTTTTCCTATATTTTTTACTTTGGGGACAAGTTTCCTATATTTTTGGGATGTTTTGGTGGTTCCTAAGTGAACTTCCAAGGTTTCATTAAGTTTTGAGGGTTTTGAAAATTTTCTTCTCGAACTGCATCCCTCCTTGGTCATTTTGACCTTTCGTTGGTCCCCGGTGGTTTGCCTTCTTAAACTCGCCCCCTCCGTGGCTGTTTCTAGGACTCCATCCCTCCCATTGCTTTAGTCTTTCGGCTGACTCCCTTTGAAGTAAATACCCACCTTTCTGGAATCACCCTTGCTTCAGGGCCATTTCCGACTCCATCCCTTCCCTACTATTTTGACCTCTGTGGTCCGCCTGGAATCCCAATTCTCCATGTCCATTTTGAAACTCCCCATCCCTCCTGGTCGCTTTTGACCTTCCAAGCCCCTCGTGGTCCGCTTCTTTCCGAACCCGCCTCTTCGGTCGCTTTCTCGTGATCACCTCTATTATTTTGACCCATTGCCCTCGTGGTCCACCTTCTTAACCCAATTCTCCGGTTGTTTATGGGATTTGTCCTCCTTAGCCAGGCTTTGACCTTCCGCCGCCCTTAGTCTACCTGAACTCGGCCTTCAGGGTCTTTTTGACTTTATCCTTCCTTTGGCTTATTTGACTTTTCCATCGACTTCGATACTCATGAACCTATCCTCTTTGAATATTTTTGACTTTGTTCTTGACCATTTTGACTTTCCATCGCCCCCATGGTCCGCTTCCGTAACCTCGGGGCTTCTCGTGGGCCGCTTTCTAGGACTCCATCCCTCCTTGGCTATTTTGACCTTCTGTTGGGCCCTGGTGGTCTGCCTTCTGGGACCCGCCCCCTCCGTGGCCATTTTCAAGACTTCGCCCCCCTTAGCTATTTTGAACTTTCATCGACCACTAGCAGTCCGCCTTTTGGAACTCGCCCCCTCCATGGCCATTTCTGGGACTCCGTCCCTCCTTGGTCATTTTGACCTTCCGTCGGCCCCCAATGGTCTGCCTTCTAGAACTTTCCCCCTCCGTGGCCATTTCTAGAACTCTGTCCCTTTGTCGCCATGTGGGACTTTCCTTCTAGGCCACCATGTGTTCATTGCCTTTTCAAAAGGGTAGTGACCCTTCGGCTTTCTGCTTCCAAGCTTCCAATTTTTTTGAATGAGTCCAATCTCAAGGAAGTTTGTCTTGGCACTCTTTCTTCCCCTTTTCCTATGTGCTATAATTGAAAATCTTGGTTTTGCTAAGTTTTGTGAGGATTGAGAACTTCCCTTTCTATTTTTTGTCCCTCATTTGTTGTTTGCCTCCCTTCCGTCTTTCGTTTGTCACCCAACATTTGTTGACGCTTCCGATCCTAGCCTTAGGTAATGCTATCCCTCGTTTGTTGTCCACCTTCCTTCTACCTTCCATTCGTCGCTAGCCTTAGCGCCCACACCCCTGAGCGCACATTAATGTTTATGGTCCAAATGAGCTCCAGATATAAATATTATGATCTTTTGATGATGCATGGATAGATCTAACACATAGTTTGTAAGATTTGACTAACGTTTTCCTTGATTTGTGCATGAAAGCACATACGGAACTCCATGTATGCAAGATTCAAGGAGTCTATCGTAGGTCCGTTGGGGAGACCCATTGAGAAAGTTGAACAAAGAAAAGCACATAGCTACTGTCACCATTCATTTTATATCCACCTTTCCTCATAGCACCCATCAACAAAGATGGAATTAGAAGCAATCCTATGTCAAAGGAGTTAGTGATAAAAATGCAAGGGGGTGGTCTTGAAGAAAGCATAAGGGAGTTGTCCACCCGAATTAGGGGCAACCAATCCATTGATGCTAGTTGTCGATGGGCCCATTTGATCCAATGGAAAATGTTGTGAATGCATCAATCAAAGAGCAACCTTCAAACAGTTCCAACTACAATAAAAGGGAAATCAACAAGAGGACAAAACTGCTACAACACCTGAGCACTAAAAGAAAAAATAGGGAAAAGACAAAGTTGTGTTTTAAAATTACTGAATATTGAGGGGTAGGTGAAACCCTAATGTAAAAAAATTTGGGCCATTCATTGTAATTCAATCCTAGCCATTCATTTGGGCTTTGGAAAACTATAAATAGAGGCTTGCCCCTCATTTGTAAAAGGTTGGAGAGCTGGTGTAAAAGCATTCGCAGCAATAGAAGACAAAATTGCATGATTTTATGGATGTTCTCTTTGATTTTTCTCATCTTGCATGCATGGTTCTACCTTCCATAGTAGTTTTAGTTGTAGATTCTTGAATGGAAGTGGTGATGGTGATTGTTGTTTCAGTATTTGATGAATTTCCAGCTCATGCTTTTTGTGGTTAATTGATGATGAATCACATTGCAAAGCTAGTCTAAGCTTCTTTCCTTCATTGCTACAACTTAGTTGAATTACTCGTGCATGATGTGTGTGTAATTTGAAAATCTGCAGTCCTTAGAAGATTGCACTGGTTTTGTGTAACTATAGGATCCTCTTGGCCAAGCAAAATCCAGATTAGGGAGTTTGTTTATTGTAGCAGCCTCTATGATCATTGCTCATTCATTGTTTCAAATCTAGGAACTTCATCTCTTCCCTGCCCTTTTCTCCTTTTTTAAATAGTAACCTTAGGAAAGGTTCATTGCACATTGTAAAGCTAAATCCAATGATAGAATGGAGTTCAAGAACTCCATTTGCAGATCTAACTTCCCCACATTGTAACTCATCTGTAAGTCTGCCTTGTGATTCCAACGAATCACATGTAACAACTGAGGTATTCCAAGCATTGTCAAGACTTGACACCTGAGAGACCTTGGGGTGATTTTTAGTAACTTGTTGTTGGAAGTCTCCTTTCAAGAGAAGTAGTGCATTTACGCACTCCCTGTGTTGAGAAAGTGTGCAAAAACACACATCAACACTCCTGAAATCATATTCTTGACACTTTTTGTTGGAAATCTATTCATTATATAGGCTACACATGATATAGCTTCAGCCCAATATTTATTTGGAAAATGTTTGGCTTTCAACATGCTTCTATCCATTTCCATGATAGTTTTATTTTTTCTTTCACCTACCCCTTTTTTTTGAGGTGAGTATCTAGTTGTGAATTGCTTGTGAATTCCATGTCCCTTACAAAATCTTAAGTAATTTGAATTGAATTGACAAAAATATTCAAACACTTCACTCTTATGCTTTAGAAAGTAAACCCATGTTTTCTTTGACTAATCATCAATGAATGTCAAAAAATAGAATCTACCACCTATTGAAGGTGTTTGCATTGGCCCACACAAATCTAAATGAATGATCTCCAAAGGTGCCTTAGCTCTCATTGACATACCTACTAGAAATGATTCTCTATGTTGCTTTCCTAAGATGCACCCTTCACAAACTCTTTTCGGTTTCTCTATTAGAGGAAATCCCTTGAGCATTCTTTTCCTATGAAGCAAATTTAGAGCTCCAAAATTTTAATACCTAAATCTTAGATGTCAAAGCCAATTTTCATTTTGTATTTTTTCTTGAAAGATTGTTTGTATGACTATTGCATTTTCTTCTTTACCCACTTGTGGAAACATTGAGTGGTGTTCTTGAACATAATCTACACTCATGTATGGTTTTAACCTTAGGGGAAACATCCTATTGTTGGTCATTTGAACCTTGGCAATGAGTTGATTGCTAGGAAGTTTGTCTAGAATTGTATACTTTCCAATTTTGAAATATAATCTATACCCTTTTTGAACAAGCTGCCTAGTGCTCATTAAATTGCGTTTTAAACCAGGAACAAAATAAATATAAGTTATATATTTCTTCTCCCCCTTCTTGGTTGGAATGTTGATGCTCCCTTTTCCTTTAACTTCTACTTTATTGGCATTGCCCAATGTTACATCAAATTTTACACTCTCATCCAAACTAGAAAATATTTCTAAATTTCCCGTCGTATGATTGTTGCAACCTGAGTCTAGAAACCATACATCTTTTTTATTTGCTTGTGCAACATTGCATGCCAAAAACATAGTTCTTTGTTCTAGTTTTTGGTTTCAGTTTTTTTTTGTGAAATTTGCATTATGTTGCCTAGAATCATATTGTTTTATTTTACATTCATTCAAATAGTGCCCATATTTTTTGTAATAGTGACAATGGACTTGAGATTTATCATACCTTTGGCCTTGAGGCTAATTTTGAGATGCATTTTGAGGGGTTATGGCTGCTACCTCTTCCACTCGAGCTTGATGAATTGCTTCTTCCACCTCTATGAGAATTTGTTCCTCTACCTCTTAAATTTTTTCTTCCTCTACCTCTACCATGGTTGATTGTATCTTGTGACTTGAATGCATGCTCCAACAATGTGTTTGCTAACCTACTCAACCTATGTTCATGTGAAATAAGAGATGCATGGAGCTCATCAACTGAAAATTGTGAGAGGTTCTTTGTTTCCTCTATGGCTACAACAATTGACTCAAATTTTGTGGGAAAACTTCTTAGAATCTTTCCAACCACTCTCCTATCTTCAAGTGTCTCACCATGTGATTTGATTTGATTTACCAATCCAATGATTTGGGTGAAGAATTAATCTACTGACTCATTATCCTTCATGTTCACTATTTCAAAATCCCTTCTCAGTATTTGTGATTTAGCTATCTTAACTTTTTTTATACCTTGATAGGCTATTTGAAGTATATCCCATGCTTTTTTGGACCTTTTTGCTACTACAATCCTTAGGAAAATGCTCTCATGCACTCCTTGAATGATAAAGAAAAAGGATTTTGAATGCTTCTTCCTAGTATCTTTCAATTATAAATCCTTCTCTAGTTGAGTTGATGCATTAGATGTTGATGCATCAACTAGTTCTGGAAAACCATTCTCTACTAGCTCCTATAAATATTGAAAGAAAAACATTGCCCTCACGGTGATTTCCAGTAGTCATAGTTCTTGCCATTAAATTGGGGGATTTGTGGGTTTTTCAAGCTTGTGCTTTCCACCATTGTTGATAGTGAGAATACCTTGGCTCCTTGAAGATCTACTCTAAAAACCTTCAGCTCTGTTTAAAAATTTCTTTGAGCAACGTTTGGCTCTAATACCACGTGCTAGACAGAGGCAAAGTAAAAAATAAATAAAAACAAAACAAAGAGAAGAGTAGGGGATGAAATGCAAATAACTTTTTACATTAATAACAAAATTCATACAAAAGATTGCTTGTAACCGATACAATTCCTGCTCTGCCTAACAAAAACGAAATGAAAGTCCCACAACTCCAGATTGTTCATGTTGTTTATTTGTATGCTACCATGTTCTTTTTTCTACTACCCACATTCTATTCATTCTCTTTTCAGTTTGTTTTCTACACAAAAAGAATATTGAAACTTCTTGCATATCACTATGAAAGACTAACTCATCTAAAGGAAAACAAAGCAAACATTAAATGTTGGTTTGATAGCTAGCAGACATTTGAGGGTGAATCGTCAAAATACCAATCTAAACAGACTCACATGGCGAAAAGAACGGAAGAGCCGTTTACTTTGGAAAACATAGGAGGGATGGCTCCGGCAGGTGGCATTAGAATCCAGCAAGCTCAACATCATTGGTGAACAGTCTCAATGGTGTTAAGCCAACAGGATATTTCTTTTTCAGCTCTGTTGAATGGCTGTTGCCAAGATGCTTTTGAGGATGGTGCAACAATGTCAAGGCTGACAGGGGCTGAGATCTTTGGGACATTATGCAGCGTCCGTTTCATAGGTGCGTTGATCGGTGAGACAAGTTTGTTTGTTTGACAGATTCAGGTTTGGTAGATTGAGACAAATTAGAGAGTTGTAATGGCTGACGGAATGCTCAACGTAAAGTCAACAAGAATTCCTTCTTGCGTTTTCTGAGTTCTAATTCTAACATATGAAATTTGTTTGAACTCTTTATCAAAAGGTTTGTATGGCAATTGTTTATTATCCCTAAAATAAATTTATTCCTCACCACATTTGATGAACCCTATCCATAGCCACATCTAAGAGGGCTTAAGGTATACTTTGCTTTCACCCAAATTCTTTTATTAGTACTTACTCGTAGGCAAAATACTATTGCGATCAATTTTTCTTAATTAGTTATGAATACATTATTTTAATAAAAAATAAGACAATTATTTTTTATTTTCAAAAAATAAATATATTTTCCAAAATAGAGAATTTATAAATTCAAAATGTTCCAAAATTTAGCCTAAAATTTTAGGTGTAATGGAAGGATATATATATATATATATATAAAGTGACCTTTTATATAGATACATATACAAAAATCATCATAATAATACTATATTTTAGTTCCTAATGATATTGTCTATTAGATCATTTTAATAATTTACTATATTTTAAATATATTATATAATAAATTATAATATAATAATGTTATGTTTCAATTCTTAATGATTTAGTAATTTGGACATTTTTAATAATTTAATATATTTTAAATATAATATATAATTAACTTTAATAGAATAATTATGTTTATTTTAATTCAAAATCATTTTTAGCATTTCATATTATATATTATATTAATATATTAAACTAATATGCATATTTGACAAAAAAAATGAAAATATCAGAATCTCGATTTTATTTTACTTTCTATTTTGTTATGTTTTAAAAACTAATTTTAATTAACATGATTTTTTTAGATAAAAGGACAAGCCAAAATATTATTAAAATAAAAGTGTAGAGTTACATACATAATGTGGCATTACTTCTACAAAAGGTATATAAAAACATTAATATAGGTGGGAGGCCAAAAACATAACATAATTCCCCAAATTCCAAAAGGGTTGATGAGAGGAGGCCAAATCAAAATGTAAGCATCTAGGTAGAGAGAGTTAGGAAGCCATAAAGAGGACATTTTTAAGTAGGGGTGGGTTGAAACTACTCATAACATAGGATGGGTAGCATCAAAATCCACAATCCATTAAGTTTATTAGCATGGAAATTAATTAGAAAAAATAAGATTAGGATTAAAATTAATCATAATTTTTTTATAATTTTTAAAGACAATTATAATTAAAAATTAAGAATTTGTATTTACCTTTATTATTATGATAATAACTAGGAATCACACATTGGAGTGAAATGGGTACGTTGAAGATGTCAGGAAGGTCAATTGGGAAAATTTTTGGTCTATTTTTTGTATACATTTATGTAGTATACATGAGGTCAATTGGTTGGTCATTTAGAAAATGATGTTGTTTGTGCAACAAAGGTCTCAATGGAGAAGTAATAGCTTCAAATCAACTATGCATCCATCACCAAGGATTTGAAAATAATTGAAATAAAAACCTCTAAATCATGAAGATAATTAGGTTCCATTAGCAATTGACTCATGTTATATTTGTAATAGGAAGAGAGGGAGAGAGATGGATGGAGAGTGTGAGAGAGAGCTCGGGTAGGGGTTAAAGAGATAGAGATAGAGATGAAGATAAATATAAAGATGGAGATGGAGAAGGAGAGCAATATGGAGAAAAAGAGAGGGAGAGATACATAGCATGAGGATAAAGGGATATATAGAGATGGAAGAGTTAAACATATGGGGAGGGAGAGAAAAAATGATAAATAAATATAGAGGAATTTATATAGAGAGAGAGGTAGAGAGAAAATTATATTAAGGTAGAGAGATGTGGAGAGATAAGGAGATAGAGCTAGAGGAAAAGATGAAAGATAATCACCCAATTAATTAATTAATAGGTCCATTTTCATATTAGCATTCTTAAATTAGTTCATGCTTATTTTTTGTCTCAAAAAATAGGATTAAGACACATTTCATAACCTAATGTAATTCTCACCTAGGGTTTCATTTAAGGTTTCTTTGTACTTTATCGAAAGTAGTTTGTTGTATATTGTAATTATTCATTCAATATTGCATGCATACATGGTCTTAGGATTGATAAAAAAAATAGTTTTCTTTTTCTCTCTTTTGATGACATGTTTTTGTTATACATGACTTTTAGGAGCTATGGGACTCAAGCATCATCTCCAAAAAAATAACAAAATTATTGAAGTAGAACCTTTTGAATTATGTGTAGCTAATGAAAAATATAAATCTTCTATTTAAATTCTTAAATTACTAAGAAAATATGATATATCAAAAAATAATATATATATTTTTTTAAAAAACTACATGAGAAAAAATAACCTATTAAAATTTTAAAAATATCCACACATGTGGTTGGCAATGACATGGATGTAGAGTAGGCTAATGGAAGACACGATTTCCTTAGCTCAAAATATATCTTTCTTCCTTCTCTACAATATTCAATTTGATGGTAGCCTCTAAGATAGAATGATCAAGGGCTTCCACAATGGGAAAATAGTATATAAGATATGGATAATTCACAAAGGTTATGCAATGCCTTTGAAAATCAACAAAACTTCAATGGTCATGGAAATCATCTCAAATTCCTAGATTTATATGCACAAGAGAAAGATATCAAGAAATCTAGGCCCTTATTGCCTCAATTGGAACAATATATTGAGTCTTATCCCTTTTGACAATTGGAGAAAGAATTTCCAACTAAATTGGGTTAAGTGATGAAAGAACTATAGAAAAACTCATAAGTTTAGAAAATAAAATGTATAGTTAAGTACAATAAGTTCGCTAGTGGATATTAATTTTAATGTATTTATAAAACAAAATCCATTTTTATATGAAAATGATTGCCACTTGGGTAGAGAACTTGATACAATATACACATGTTCATAGGTGCAAAAATATAGTTTGTGAAAATAGAAAACTCATAATTATAGGAAAAAACTAAAAAAGTTTATGTAAATGACAAGATAAACACTTAGTTAATAACCATAGGCAAGTATAAAAAACATGAGGGGAAACTACTAAGAAACTCACATGTGATATCTTTCCATGAGATTTCAATTGAATAAATTATTGTTTTTTATGTTTTATGCTATCATGTGTTAGATATTTTATCATTAATGAACATATCACATATACCAATTAAAAGTCAAATATTTACAAGCAATATATCCATATTATTCTTCTCCCTCAAATATAAAACTAAATACAATTAGCTTCTTCACAATTATATTTTATAATTAATATTTAATTGTAAATTATATATTCCCACAACTCTCAATTAAATAATTTAAATCAACTTATATATTCTAACAATGGGTGGCCTCTCTCCCGTGGGGGACTCATGGTTGACTTTATCTATACTTTCTAAATTTTTTTTCACGAGTACTTTGAACTATTTTGTTGTAGGAGATATATGTTTCCTTAAATTTCATACATTTTTTAGTGTCGTTATATTTATATTTTTCTAAATATAATGAACCTTGATTGTCCCTACACATTTTGGACCAAAATTTGAGAGATCTTTGGAGAACCTCATATCTCTTTGTTCCCGTATATTTTTACTATAAATTGATTCATTCTTCTTAATGTTAAATATAGCATGCTCTTTAATGATTTACTTTAGAGAAGCTTGAGTATAGCATAGGTCTTGCATGTTCAATGGTAAATATAACATACTTTTTAAAGATGGTAGTTTAGAGAAGCTTGAGCATATCATAGCTCCCACTCCCCCTATTGTCATCACATCTCTATCTTTTATTTCTCTTGATGAGGCTAGTTTCACTAAATCAATAACCCTCATCAATTCATTTTAGGACATTCACCATCTTCCACATATAACTACCTTAGATTCATATTTATCAAGCATATAAGTTTTTCTTGTGGAATATCATATTGTAGATTTGAAAGATTTGTCCAAGAGAATTCATCTCCTATTTGATAAAAATCACACCATCATTGTTACCCTATCATCATTCTCTTTGGATATTTTTCTACATCAGTCTTCATAAGATTTTGAACTATCATAGCTTGATTGGAACATGTGAATATTTGAGTGGTTTTTAGAGATTCGAGTATTTGGATTTTGGTTCCCTATTCATCTAGCTTAATTGAATGATTTCTAAAATCACCAATAGATATTTTTATTCCTAAGGGGAGATATGTTTTTTGTGGGGAATGAATCATTTTCCATCTTCAATTTATCAGCATTGACACAACAACTACCTCTTTATTAGGGGAATTCATAGTATGACATTTTCTCTCCTATTATTGGGGGTCTATATTATACTTATGTAACAAAATTAGTCCTTGGGGGGTCATATCAAATCCTCATTCCTTCCTTCTTTTTCTATGAGAGATTTATTTATTTTTCTCTCATTTGGAAAAAAATGCCATGAAATTTTCTCTTTTTCTCTAAGTATGAGATATTTATTTTTTGGACATGGTTAGCTCATCAAGCTTTGTAGCCAAGACCCATCAATTATTTTTAGCTACTCCATAATTTTTTCTTAAGGGGGAAGTTAGAGAAAAAAGATAATTATACAATTAATTAATTATTAGGTCCATTTTCATGCTAGCATTATTAAATTAGTTTGTGTTCTTTTTTGTCTCAAATAATAGGATTAGGACACATGTTATGATTTAATATAATTCTCACCTAGGATTTCATTTAGGGTTTCTTTATACATATAAAAAGTAGTCTTTTGTATAATGTAATTATTCATTCATAATTGCATGCATACATAATCTTAGGATTCATAGAAAATTAGTTATTTTTTCTCTCTATTTTGATTGAATGCTTTTGTTATACATGATTTTTAGGAGCTATGTGATTCAATCATCAACTCCAAAAATTAACAAAATTGTTGAAATAGAACTTTTGAATCATGTGTAGCTAATAAAAAATATAAATCTTCTATTTAAATTCTTGAATTACTAAGAAAATATAATATATCAGAAAATGATATTTATTTAGAAAATAAAATCTACGGGAAAAAATTAACCTATTAAACTTAAAAAAATATCTACACATGTGGTTGGAAATGATATGAATGTAGAGTAGGCTAGTGAAAGCAATGATGTCCTTAGCTCAAAATATAGCTTTCTTCCTTCTCTCTAATATTCAATTTGATGGTAGCCTCCAAGATAGAATGATCAAGGGCTTGCGCAATGGGAAAATAGTCTAGAAGATATGGATAATTCACAAAGGTTATGCAATGCCTTTCAAAATCGACAAAACTTTAATAGTCATGGAAATCATCTCAAATTCCTATATTTATATGCACTACAAAAAGATATCAAGAAATCTAGACCCTCATTGCCTCAACTGGAACACTATATTGACTCTTAGGACTTTTGGTAATTGGAGAAAGAATTTTCAACTCTAAATCCAGTTAAGTGATGAAAGAACTATAGAAAAAATCATAAAAGTTTAGAAAATCAAGTATGCAGCTAAATGTGACAAGTTCACCAATGGGTATTCAGTTTAATGTATTGATAGAGAAAGAATGTCATTTTGATATGAAAATGTTTGGCACTTGGGTAGAGAACTTAATACAATGTACACGTGTTCATAGGTGCAAAAGCATAGTTTGTGAAAGTGGCAAACTCATCATTATAGGAAACAATTTTTTTTTTTATGTAAATGACAAGATAAACTCTTAGTTAATAATCAAAGGCAAGTATAAAAAAAACATGAGGAGAAACTCCTAAGAAGCTAACAAGTGGTATCTTTTCCTAAGAGTTGAATTGAATATTATTGTTTTATCATTATATAGATAAATAAATTGACAGACATGGATAAATTCGTTAAATCATCTCATATAGAACTAATGCCATCTGATGAACAATTAGTGGTATCCGGTGACGTCGTTGTGCCATTGGTCGATAAACGCCATGCCGGTGTTAAAATCATCAATCAATGCCGCTGTCATCCGTGTTATTTCGATGTTGGTGGGCTATGCTCATTGCTGACACCCTCGTTTTCTCGTCTGTATTCTATAAGTCAAGCCCTGCACCTCAAGCTTTCCTGCGGGCTCTGGTATTGTCTCATGAGAGAACAATGTCTACAGAAACGGAAGTGATTGCATCTGCTGTATTGGGAAGGTAATTTCAGATTTAATTTTTAATTATTATCGCTAGTGTTGAATTTATGAAACTGTTATCTCTGCACCTCAGCCTAAATTTCATATGCATTCACTTCTGAACACTAATATGATTGCAAATTGGTTTAGGAATAATATCCTTGAATTGTTATCTATAGATTAAATTGTTTGAGAAAGAAGCCCATGTATGAGAGTTCTATGAATTCTTGTGGGCCTGCATTGACTCACACTATCAGTAATGAAATTTGTGTCTTTGACTTTGTGGCTAAGTTTAATGGTTGTGTTCAGAGTTCTTAATTTTGAGCGATTTGATTTCAAGCCGTCATGTTACATGTTATGGTGGGTTTCTTTTTGTTTTCTTTGGTTTTTTTTTTCATTTTTGTTTTTCCAGGTATGTCAATGGAAGTTTATAGTCTTCAGACTATTTGATCTTGATTTTGATGCTGGATTTAGTTTTTAATCTTTCAAATTTGTAATAAGATTTAGATCCTGTAAAAATTTAAGATTATCTGTAATAACAAAAGCAACAACAATATTGATTAAATCTAAGCTGTATGTGAACATTTGTTTTTTTTAATATTTCATTAGTTTGCTGTGGAAGAATTAGTTGTAGTTAGTATGAGTTTTTGACAGTTCACGAAGTTCATGCAAGTTTTAGGATTAAGCTTTGTATGTTTTTTCTATTGTGGTCTTCCTTTTCCTCATGATTGATCACTGAGTGTGATCCAAAATATTGAAAAAACAATTTAATCCAAAAACCTGTGTTATTTTAGATAAACCAATAATAGATGGTATCTAAGTAAATCTCCTGGGTTACAGTTTTCAAAAACATTGCTTCTGGTTTGGGAGTCAACTAAAATGATTTTTGTGGGCAGAAAATTAAGATATGGGTGTGTAAAATGCAGGCTGCAAGGCAAGGTTGCAATAGTCACAGGTGGGTCAAGAGGCATTGGAGAAGCCACTGTTCGGCTCTTCGCAAAACATGGAGCCAAAGTCATAATTGCAGATATTGCAGACGACGCTGGTATTAAAGTTGCTGAGTCCCTTTCTCAATCGGTGACATTTGTCCACTGTGATGTGAGCAAGGAGGAGGACGTGAGTGCAGCCGTGGATTTAGCCATGGAAAAACATGGCCAGCTGGACATAATATATAACAACGCGGGAATCACAATAGCCCACAGAGGGAGCGCGGCAGAATATGACATGAAACAATTCGAAACTGTTATGAATGTAAATATAAAAGGAGTAATGCATGGCATTAAGCACGCGGCTCGTGTTATGATTCCACGGAAAAGAGGCAGTATAATCTCTACATCTAGCATTTTAGGGATATTAGGAGGCAATAATTACTCTTATACTGCCTCAAAGCATGCAGTAGTTGGGTTGACTAAAAGTGGCGCAGCTGAGTTGGGAAAATATGGTATTAGAGTGAATTGTATTTCTCCTTTTGGAGTTGCCACAGATATGGTAATGAATGTCTTGCAGACGGGGGCTTCGGAAGAGGAGAAAGACAAGGTCAAGGACAACTTGGAGGCTTTGATTAGGGGTGTAGCCAATTTAAAGGAAGCTACCCTTAAAGCAGAGGACATTGCAGAGGCGGCATTGTATTTGGCCAGTGAGGATTCAAAGTATGTAAGTGGTCATAATCTAGTGGTTGATGGGGGAGTAACAATTGTAGACCACCAGGGCTTAAAATTGGTCTCAGGAATTGCCCGTTGAAGTACTTCTATCTCGTGATAAATAAGATTTATAAGATTGTATTGTTGAATATTGTATGTTTTATATTTTTCTATTTATTTGGAGTTTACTCTTATCAGATTATGGATAAAGAATTTTGATTGGAATTATGAATCAATGGGTTTTAAAATAAGGTTAAACCATTGCACATAAATCAATGTGCTGCTACAAACAACCTGTTGTATAATCACCATCATTTGGTTACCACCCTGCCATGCCGTATTGACTATACTAGCAACACATCTAGCACCATCTGGCTGCCTCCTTGCTACAGTCTTCCAACACTCCCTAACTACAAACCACCTAGTGAAACAAGCACTAAGATATCTATCCAACACACCATTTAGTGCTAAGATGTTTTGGGGTCTATTTTTATATAAGGATTAGACTAATAGTGATATGTTTTAGCATAAAAATTGATAAATAATTTGAATATGATTAGATTCCTTGTGCACACACTTCTAGGGTCTACTCTTAATTCTTAATTTATCAAATCACTATCTCTTGTTGAATCTACAAGACAATGATTGATCCAATTTGTTTTGCCAAGTGTAGAGATGATCCTAATAGCATGCAGATTCAAAATAAAAAATTGGGCCAACCCAACTCTCTCCAAGAAACTATTATGAACTGAATTGAGTGCAAAATTCGATAAGGTTAAGATTAGAATGTCAATTTACCTCATAATCCCATGTATTATTCATGTGTCTCCAACACTCTTCAAAAGTGTCCTTGGACACATAAGGTTTAATAAAAAAGATATTTTGTAATTTAGATTCTTTCATAATCTTCATATTGGTTGTCATATGCATTCATGAAGGTGGAAGAGCTGGTAGTGGTGGTTACAAAGCTACTTTTCACAAATCTCTCAACTGGGGTGTGAGAATTGAGTAGTAGAATATCTCAAGCATTATTGAAGGGTCTTATATGAGTTGGGTGATGATTTTAAACACTCACATTTGGATGGGTATGCGAGTTAAAGATATGATAAGTGAGTAAGGAAATTGAGCCTTAAAAGAAATACCAATTAAGCACAAGGATATAAAAGGAAGTTCAAATCTAAATTTATATAATGTAAACCCTAGATAATTATATCTCTAGAAATTGTAATATAATGAGAAAACATAGAAAAATGACTAGGTTGTTTAAGATCAAACATGTTTTGTTAGAAATTCAAATGAAATAAAATTTAATTTTTAACAACCAATTTAAAAAATATAATTACAATAAATAATAGAACTTATATTTGTAACCTAATTTAACAACTAATTTAAAAAATATAATTACAATAAATAATAGTACTTATATTTGTAACCTAATAGCATATACAATCTAGAATGACATAAAATTTTGGACACGTTGGGATCTATAATGAATGATAACTATCAAATAGTCACCTCAGAACAATGCATATTTTCTTACTCTTTATAGGGATGAATTAAATATCAAAGTGGACTTTGTGATCACATATCTATCACATACTTATGAACATGTACTATGTAGCTTGGAGACTTATGTTCTTTACTTTTTTGAGACGTGTTTTTTTGTATGTTTTTCCTTCTCTAATATCTACAAACTAGAGATATTTTTAAATACTTGTGTAGGGTTGTTATTATGTCATAGGGGACATGTTCTCCTAGATTAATCTAAAAAAAAAGAAAAAATCAATATTGAAAACTACACTCTTTGATAATGCGGGGCGACCCTTTGGTGAAATGGTGGCGCTTCTTTCCTGTAGAGCCAACAACCAAGGTTCAAACCTCGCGGGATCGCTCTCTACTACGTCAACAATGGAGTTTGTTGTTTACCCTCATATTAAGGGGAGGTTCCTTGGTGAATTGGTGGGGCTTCTTGCCTGTAGTGCCAACAACCAAGGGCCAAACCTTAATATTAAATTTAGGGGTTGGGGCCCTAGCTCGGTTGGCTAAATCTTTCCATTGCAGGAGGTTGGTCACGAGGTCTAGTCTCCCCCACCCCTGTGGTACCGGAGGGCATGTCACGCCAGTGCCGCCAGTCACGTTAAAAAGTTTACCAGGTGCACTACAGTTTATAGGGGGTCGTGCTACCCGATTCCTGCAGTCTAAAAAAAATAAAAAAATAAAAAAAACACTCTTTGATAATACATATACTCTTATGAATGCTCTTGTAGATCTAGATTCCTTTTACTACTTTGATTGAATTACATAATGTGAATGATATGCAAATATAGCTATCAAATCATTGATATCTATAATC
The DNA here is from genome assembly GCA_007258455.2 of Sequoia sempervirens. Classification (NCBI taxonomy): domain Eukaryota; kingdom Viridiplantae; phylum Streptophyta; class Pinopsida; order Cupressales; family Cupressaceae; genus Sequoia; species Sequoia sempervirens. The sequence goes on from VDFB02058242.1 coordinate 621,859,372, forward strand.
AATCTCTTTCAATATAAAGACACAGTAATAAAACATGCATAATTGTGTTTACTAAGCCCTTCGAGAGAACATCTTGTGAGAGAATCAACTAAATTTAAATTTAAAATTTTGAATCTGGAAAGGAAAATTTGTGATCATTAGAACATCCTTGCAATTGTGAACTTGTCCTAGAACAGAAAAAGGATCAAACCAAAATGAAAAGTATGTGTGCAAATATATAAATGAAAATAAAATCCTAAACATATAAAATATATGTACTATATAAGTAACATTTTACATATAGAAATATATGGTAAAGAATTTCCTGGGGATAGCAAATCTTGAGCCTCCAAGCCACGAAGCCAAAGCTTATCGTCCATTATATTTTTTTGATAAGTCGCTGAGAAGAAAACCTCCCTGGCATAATTTTGGCTTTATTATTTAATTCGCATAGAGCATGGATAGTGGAACTTGTAACGGGAATACTAGTCAAACATGCTTTAAATAATCAATACGTCACATTTGCTCATGCCACCTCCTATTTAGACTGCAGTTTTTCCGCTCTTATTTTGTAAAATACAGCCATTAGTGGCCCCTTCAAGACGACGAACAATGACTGAGTTAGAGCGCAGAGACAAATTTTCTCCCTTGAGAAGCTCACGGCAGGTGGGACGGAAGTATTTTAAGGTGTAATCTAAAAGAAGAATGTGTCTGCTCCACAATACCTAATCGACAAAAAAAAGTTTTTACGTACGTTGGGATTAATGTTTTTGTCTGCCACGGCCCCTTCCAGGGCCTACATGTTATGGCCTTATGGTCATTTTAAGATATTTTAGTTGTAAGGACAATCAAAATTTAAGAAACATTGTATCAGGTTTTGTAGAGATGTTTTATATATTTGTAAGGGTTTCATTATCAATAATTTATTGTGGGAAAATTTACTGTCAACAATTTACGGTGGGAAAATTTACCACCATGACAAATTTATCTGATGGAAAATTCACTGTCATGAATTGCTGGTGGAAGTTTCAATGAGGTGAATTTGTCATGGCAGTGAATTTTCCCACGGTGAATTGTTGGTGGTGAATTTTTCTAGAGCCATGTGTAACACTATTATGTTAAATTGATTAATTATTATAAAAAATGTTTGATAAAGAATGCAATTATGAATTGAGGGTTTAATGAAAGATTAGATTTATTTATATGATTTTTAATACAAAGATTAAAAGTTCAATATAAGAGTACATGGCAAAATTTTGATTCGTATGAAAGAATAAAGAATAATGATGGACAGTACAGTTGTTATGAAGGAAGCATTGTGAAAATTTGCAAGGGTGAAAAGTTAGACCTTTTAATGGTTGGCAAAGGCTTTATGCATTCGAACTTGAAATGTTATAGAGTATATAACAATAGGAGTGTGGTCCATGCCAACACAAAACCTTGACATGGCAATAGGTAGACAATATGACCTTACACACACAAAGTTCTAAAAGAGAGATTATTGTTGTAATATATATAAAATAAAATCATGAATATATAATGACCCATCATAACATTAGCAAGTAAAAAAACTATAAATGTGTCAATT
>VDFB02058242.1:621861038-621926724 GCA_007258455.2 Sequoia sempervirens
AGGCGTCATTCATGAGAATGACCGATATGATTTCTCTCAGTGGTATTCTTCGGCGATCACTGGGCGTGGTTTCTTCGATGCGGCACAGGCAGATTCAGCTAGAGTACATAAGGCTATGGCCAACATTATAGATGGAGTTCAGAATACCTTTGAGGCTATATTTGCTAGGCGGCTGAATCCAGATGAGATAAGTGTCGATAATTTGAGGGGTTTGCTGGTGCCTTTCTTTGCAGACGTTAAGACCTTTGTACAGGATGATTTCAAGAATACTGCTACTTTCTCCACTTTGATCCAGAACACGCAGGACTCCTTAGCTGCTTGGAGAAAATCTTGTACGAGGCATGAGCATTCAGTTACAGTATTAGAGTTTCAGCTAGATTGCATTCCGCCTATTTCAGTTCATGAAGTTGAGGCTGTACTTGGCAGATTTGTTGAGTTGGCAGTCAGAGAGAAGGCAAGTGGGAACGCACTACTGGACGAGGATCTTCTAGAAGACTGAATGTGGACATTTATTACATTTACTATTTTGGGAGTGAGTGGGAATCTTTGATTCATTTAATGTACCACTCCCTATTCTGGCAGTTTTTAGGGTTAGGGCTGAGGTGGCACAATTCTGGCCATTCTATTAATTGTAACCTTAGCTGTCTTTTGGGACTTGGCTAGCTATAAAAGGGGGAGTCCCCCCTCATTTGTAATTCATTAGAACAGGAAATTAGATCAGGCATTAGCATTAGAGCTAGAGATTGGAGAGATTGCATAGTAGTCATTTTGCTTAGCATAGTGTGGAAGAGAAAGAAAGTTTTCCCTTTGAAAACTTTTGAGGAGATTGTTGTGTAACACTTTTTATGATAATTGATCTTTTCATTGATGGTGGAATTCATCTTGTCATGAATAGCTAGCAAGGTCTCTTCTTCCTTTCGTATCCAAGTAGCTTAATTTCATGCAAGTAGTTTACTTTGATGTGTGGTATTTTTGTTGAGGTAGCTTCTTTATTCCATACCACTAGCAACTTGTTGATGATAAGTTTGCCTTGCGTGGTCGACTGGAAATTATCTTGTGTTTAACTTCAATTGTGATTAGTATGCTTATATGCATCGTTGTGATGGTGTATGCATGTTGAGTCATAATTTGAAAACCTTTTGTTACCCCCTTGAAGATTGCACTGATTTCGCTGAAGCTGTCCGATGTGAGGCTAGGTGAAATTTGGTTGAAGTCTGCCAAAACTGAATCCCACATATCTTGCATTTAGAATAGAATATAAGTTTCTTAGGCCCTAAATTCTTTTACTTTCTGCACATTTCTGATTAGTTTTAGGAAAACAAACCACATTGCCAAATCATACGCACAAGAATCCCCTTCAAAATCATACATTAGCTGCTAACTGCAAGAAATCTGAACAATTGTGTAAGTCCCTGTTGTGACCTTTTCACACATCGCCCCATTCAAGATGGGGACCCCTAATTTTTGCTCCATTCTGGTCATTTTGGCTTTGGTTTTTTGTGTGTCTCTCTCTCTCCGTCTGTCTCTTTTCTATGGTCTGCTTCCTGGGGACGTTCCCATCTACAAGCTTCAACATGAATTTGGTCAAGTCTGAAATTAGGGTTTGAGTCTTTCCAGCCAATTTGAAGTCAAACGAGGTGAATAACTTGAAAATTGAGCTTAACATTGTTGTCAGCATGTTTCCAGCCGGGGCTCTCAGCAAATTTCATCGTTCTAAGGTACTTACTATTTTGGTAAGTATTATTGAAATTCTGAGGCATTCCATCCATTTTTGAGATTCAAAGCGGTCCGCCGCATTCAGTCGGGCCTTGCATGCCTGCCAAATTTGAGCAGGGCGACTGCTATTTTAGCGGTCAGGCTTCGGCTACGAATTCGAGGTCGCAGTCACGGGGTTTTGCTGCATATGCGCATATTCGCCACAGTTTTCAAGACCTTATAGCGATGTAGCATGCAGAGTCGAGATGACCACTTCGAGGTCAGCCTTAGGAGGCTATTTTGGGGTTTGCATGTGGGGGTTCTTGCGTAACCGAGGGTGATTCGATGGGTTTCAAGAGCTAGCGATGGTATGACGTACAAATGGAGATCCTCACTTTGCTATTTTAGCAGGTATTGTTGGTAGCCGCCTCCGGTTTGAGAATCTGACGATCGCGGTCGCGCGGCGAAGGCGAGTTCATTTGGTATGCATCGCGAAGCCGAGTGGGTTTCCAACGAGACCTAAAATGGTAAAAGTCAAAATCTTGAAATCTAATGAAAACCCAGCGATCAGCGTTCTTCATATCTGGTGGTGAAATTCAAAATGAAGCAGACACTTACTAGTATAAGTAGTCAGATTGAAACAATACTAAAAATATAAATCAGTTGCATCATCGATTCGATACTTGAGAGTCCACTGGTGAGGGCGCCTCATCCAAATTTCAAGACGATCGGAGCAGTGGAGCTATCAGAATCAAGAGCTTACTATTTATAGTAAACCACCTTCAGAAACAGGCTAAAAATAGCAGGTCAGCTAAAAATGGCAGTGTCAACAAAATGACGAGGTGATAAGAATGCAGTGTGTAAAATTTCAAATCAATCCGAGCTTCAGAGATGCAAATTCAAAGGACTTACTATAAATAGCAGGGCACGTAAGCTGGCGAAAAATGAAAATTTGTCTAAGTCTGGAACTTCATCCAGTAGACATGGCAAAATGCGCCAGCTAGTGGGGAGGCATGAAATTTTTTTTAAGAATGTTGAATTCGTCCAGTACAAGGGGTGAAATGCGCCCAAGCTAGAAGAGGTCAACAAAAGTCAACATCATTCATCCCTCTGCCTACCTAAAATGCGCCTAGTTGATGAGGAGGCTCAGAAAAAAATGCTAAGTGTGAAATGCTTATCCACATCCCTATGCTAAATGCACCCAACAAGCAAAAGGGTCAAAGTAGTCAAAGTGTTTCATCCTTCAGCATAGGCTAAATGCGCCCACATGCTAGCAAGATGCTAAAAACTTTCTAAGGCAAGAAACTCGTCCTCCACCCTAGGCTAAATGCGCCCAAATTGCAAGAGTCAAAGTGGTCAAAGGACTTCATCCTGCACACATAGCAAAATGCGCCCAAGGGAGGTTGAGAGCATGAAAAAAGTTCTAAGTGTAAACTTTATCCTCCTCCACTAGTGAAATGCGCCCATGCAAGAATCAGCCAAGAGGAAAGTCAAAGGAGTCAAACATTTTCATCCTGCATGAGGGGTAAAATGCGCCCAAAATGGGCCACATGAGGACAAAAGTTGGAAGTTGAGGAGTCACTTGAGAAAAATGTTGGGAGTTTCATCCTCCATGCATGCTGAAATGCGCCCACATTTGAAGTCAACAAGTCAAAAAGGAAGGCATTAGAAACTTTCATCCTCCACCCCATGCAATATGCGCCCATCCTCTTCAACATAAGAAATGCGCCCATGTTTAGCAAGAAAGTCAAAGAGTCAAAGGAATTTCATCCTCCTACATGCCTAGAATGCGCCCATCCCCTTCTAAGTGTTGAATGCGCCAAGATGTAAGGTGAGAATAGTGAAACAAAAGAGTTAAGGCGTTGAAAATAAAGGTGGTGAAAATAAGGAGTTACCAAGGCGTTGGAGTTATTCTTTCCAAATGTGCTAAGTACGCCAAGATGGTGTGTGAGGTGCAAAATAATAATATTTTCCTAAGGCGTTGAGGCTGATAAAAAAATATACATGTAAGCATTGAGAGTCATACATGTTGGGCGTTCGAGGAAGATTTTCTAAGCGAGTTGATAAAGAATTCCTCATCACAGGCAAGATGATAGATAAATGAAAATTTTCTAAGAGAAAATTTTTCAAAATTTTCGAAGTGATTTAAAATTTTCTAAGGCACAAAATGTTCTCCCTTAGAAAAATGCCTAAGTCTGAAGAGGTGGTGGAATTTTTCTTGAACCACAGATGAATTGTCGGAGATGAAGTCGGTGAAAGCCAGCTGCACGGGTTGGTATAAAATTTTTTCCAAGTCAGAGCAACAAGAAATCTCCGCAGATGTGAAGAACGAGAATAAATTTCACAGGGAAATAATTTTCTAAGGTTTAAAATTCAGAGAAATAAAATGAACCCGTTCGTTGTGCACCCATGGGTTCGATGCGTTCTGGAGAAAATTTTCTTCTGGGTATCGAAGATTATCGATGAAGAATGGATTTTAAGGTCTTCCACAGCTTGCCGAGGTTTCTGAGATAAAGATTTTGATGGGCACCAAGTTGATGAATTTTCCTAAGGGGAAATTCGAAAATTTTCTAAGGCAAAAATGAAGAAAACGTGTTTCAAGGTGAAATTCTCCAGACGAAGAATTTGAAAGGAGCTGCCTAGGTGAATTTGCTCAAATTCTTCGTGAAGATAGTTTTCTTGAGCCCGAGATGAATAAAAAATCAAGGTTGTCAGAGCCCCAGCAGGTGAAATGAATTTCTTGAGGATGCAGTTGAAGTTGATATTGTCAAAGATGACACGCCCTTGAAGAGGATGGATTGAAAAATTGGCTAAGGCATGAAGAATTTGAACACAAAGTTGGCGATGAACGCTTGGAGATCAAGGCATGAAAATCAGGTGAGTGAGTTAAGTTTATATCATGAAATGATCTGATACTCTTCTCCTCGCTTGTTTTGCAGGAGGAATGTCGAGGCCAGAGCACGATGACTTGAAGTGGTGAAGCACGATGATATTACAACCTTCGGAGGAAGATAAAGTTGCGAGTTTCAACTTCGAAAGGAAGAAAGTTGCAAGAAAATGGCTAGGTGTTAAGACTTAGTATAATTCGAAGTGACGAAGATGAAGGCCCTCAAGTGGAAGAAATCAAAGAACAACGCCAAGAAAGAAGATCGAGAACAGTGTGAACGCGTCTACAAATGGAATCTTCTAGAAGGATGATGGTGGACATTATGGCGCATTTATTACCCCCCTCTCCTCTGTGGCGGTTTTTAGGGCAATATTATTTAGGGCTGAGGTGGCACGATTCGCCACTCTATTGATTGTAACCCTAGCCGTCCTTTTGGGACTTGGCTAGTTATAAAAGGGGGAGTCCCCCTCATTTGTAAGCATTAGAATTAGATTAGACATTGGAATAGTAGACAGTAGACATTGAGAGAGTATTAGCATTAGAATTAGATAGTGTAGCATTGTAGAGCATTTTGCATAATTTGGAGAAGAAAGAAAGTTTTCCCTTTGAAAACTTTTGAGGAGATTGTTGTGTAACACATTTTATGATAATAGATCTTTTCATTGATGATGGAATTCGTCTTGTCATGAAATGCTAGCAAGGTTTCTTCTTCCTTTCGTATCCAAGTAGCTTAAATTCATGCAAGTAGCTTACTTTGGTGTGTGGTGTTTTATTGAGATAGCTTCGCTTTTATTCCATACCACTAGCTTGTTGATAAGTCCGCCTTGTGTGGTCAACTGGACATTACATTGAGTTTAACTTCGGTTGTGGTTTACATACTTATATGCGTCGTTCTGATGGTGTATGTATGTTAAATTATAACTTGAACATCTTTTGCTATCCCTTGAAGATTGCACCGATTTTACAGGCAGTCCGACGGAGGCTAGGTGAAAGTTGAAGTCTATCGAAACAAAGCTCCACATCTCCTGCATTTAGATAGAACATAAACTTCTTAGGCCCTCACCCTTTTAAATTCAGTTCATTTCCGTTAGAATTAGGAAACTTGCACTCACCTGCCAAATCATTTGAATCACACGAAAGCCCTTATCACTGTTTGTTGTTAGCTGTCGAACAATTGTGTAAGTCCCCTTTGACATACCAGCAAAATCACATCGAGCCAAACTGAGCCTATTCGCACTTCAAGGAACCTTGGAGTTGAAAGCATGATCTTACTCGCAATCTTAGCATGCTGAATACTTTGTTCAAGAGAGGATAAGAGCGTCCGTTGGAGACTTTATTCGTGTTGGTGCGGTCTCAAAAACCACGTCAACAGGCTGGTACTCCTTGTAGGTTGGTGCCTACTAAATCAGCTTTAGGGGTGATTGCTCCTTGTAGGTTGGTGCCTACTAAATGAGAAATAAGGGTTGGTGCTCTTTGTAGGTTGGTGCCTACTAAACTACATAATTGATTCAAGTAGGTTGGTGCCTACATTCTTTGTAAAAGCATATATAATTCATAAAGTACATTATTTGTACTGTGGTCTTATCCCACAAGGGTTTCCACGTAAAATCTTGGTGTCAACTTGTCATATTGTGATATTCTTGCATAGTTGATTTGTGTTAGAGTTTGAAGTTGATAAGAAGTTTAAGAGGGTAAAAGTTTGTTGATATACTGATTCACCCCCCCCCCCTCTCAGTATATCTTTGTGCTCTTCACAGCCATTTACATTTTGGTGAAAGCTTGAAAAACTTACAAGAAAATAAATTACAATGAAAATGGACACGGGTATACTTCAAACGAAAGCATGAGGCTTTAGAATGCGTATCGTGTCCCCAACGGAGTCGCCAAAAAACTGTTGGGTGAAAATTATGTAATCCTCTTTTCAATAGATTACACAACTAGAACTTCAGCCACAACTATGTGAGATAAAATCTCTCCTCTCAGAAAGGGGAGGCGCCCTTCTTACTGCTAATAGAAGCTATAGTAAAATTGATTAAAGCATTTACACAATGTACACTATACTTACGAAATGGGGGGTGTGTGTTGCATTCATGCTTCTCTCTTGTTTTAGAGAAGATGTTTACAATGCTTCACTGTTGGAAGTTCTAAATTCACAACAACTCTAAACTAACAATGAGCAGTAATGCCAATATCTCTATCTTGTCAAAGCGAAGCGTAGAGATACCAGAAGTGATTAATAATAAACAAATAAAAGAAAAGGGAAAGCTGACAAAGGCACAAAGTCGTTCCGTAGCTTTTTCAATGATGGATCTATGAGAGACGTATCGTCTGTTGCATTAGAAGCACAAAGTCTTCTTAGATGCAGCAATTCCTCGAACAACATGAATGATGACAAGTGCAAAGTCTTGAAGATCATTCAACAAAAATATCCAAACATAAACTTAATCCAAATAAGGAATGTAACACAAAGTTTACATAAATTACTTGAAGCCCTTCAAATATCATCCACTAATCACCACCAAATAAGATCAATTCATAAGATATTGAATCCAACACAAAGTCTGGTTTGCAATTGTCTTCTTGATTGATCAAATTTCATTCACAAAGCATGAACACAAAGTTTCACAATTTTGCTTCAAAAAGGGCAGCACTTCATTGCAAATTACTAAAAGGTGAGCTTTACAATAGAAATCCCTCATATTTATAAAGGAGAGCGATGAGCAAAATTAAGAAATCAGTTGAGAAAAGTTAGGAAAGTTAGGTGAGTTAATTTAGCAAAATCTCACCTAACTTTGACTAAAGTCAAAATGTAATTTTTCTTCAAGAAACATCTCTGATTTTGAATGTAATTACATTTTGTAAAAAGACATTTAAGATGTCGGAAACTATCTACAAGATGCGTAAAGGAAAGCATCAGAAAGTTCAACACTGGAGATCAAGAATCTTCATGGTTCCTTGCTTGGGCGCGGAAGTCTTCATACTTATTCTTGGTCTCCTGCATATACTCTCATTGAATTTCCTTGTAAAGGTCTCCTAGTTTTTGTATTACTTGTCTAGGAAGATGACTTTTTTCTAAGGGGAGGATGATGTAATTGGCTTAATTAGTTAATTAGAAAATAGAATAAATAAAATAAAAGAATAATGTTTTGTCGGTAATTAGTCCTCGTCATTACTTAGCACTAGGGTAGTTGCCGACGGTTTTCATCCTCAACCAATATCAGCTAACTATTTATAGTGCCGAATGTGTTATAATCAGGGACTAGCATAGAGATGATGAATTGTAATACTACAGCCATATGAATAATAATCTGAAGTACCTTTTTGTGCAATTGTTTTGTAAATGAGTTCTATGTTTTCAATGTTATTTTGCAATTTAGTTTACTCTATAAAACAAATAGCACTCAGCAAGTAAACACCTTGACCATGGAAATGCAATTTAAATGACAAATGGTTGTCAATTACGCTTCAACCCTAGGGTTTAAATTTTTATGACCATTTAACAACTTACACTATCTTAGTTGACAATTAATATAATAAACTAAGTTGGAATCACATGCATTAACACAACATAATAACAAAATACCATCTATAACAAGCATTGATTTTGACCTTGGAAAACCTTTACTAAATAAGATACACTTGAAGCTATGGATTATGTTTGGGAATGTTTGCTAGATTTGAGAACCCTACCTTTGAGTTGGCGAGTTTGCCATGATCATGGTAACATTTCTAAGGATTTTTCTAAAATCACTATTACAAGGGATTAAATATCCCTAGGAGTTTTTCAAATGATAAACTAAGCTCAAGATTTCCTAATCTATTATATCTTACTGCTTGTTCTTTGTTAGTGTCATGGCCAACAATCCTTCTTCATCTTTGTTTAATGGACAATAGACTTTTCTAGTTCCAATCTTTAAATTGCCGAAGTGGGAGAAAGAAAGAAAGAAAGAAATTATTTTAATGTCCATAGATGACTAAAAGAAGGTCAATGAGACTCTAAGTTTACAAAGGCCAAAGTTCTAGAAAGAGAAACCTAGAAAGGCCCCTCAAAGGGGAAGAACAAAGGCAGAGAAATACAAAACAACAAAGGACCACCAACACAAGTGGTCAAGAAACTCTTTTTCATGTATGGAGCTTTCCAAACATTCTCAGAAGTGAAAAAACTCTCACGAAATGGCATAGTGAACATCTATGAGAGCTCCATGTAATCCTCTAGAGGAGTTTACTGGATTATTTTGAGCAATAATAATATCCAGTTTTGATCTTTACAGATGAATGTATAATTTCTATCCTATTCTACATGCTTTGTTTGAGTTTGGGGGGTCTTTGACATAATCCTAGAAAAGTGAAGTGAATGCAATATCTTTGTCCCCACCAACAAAACATTGCTAAAAGTCAAGAAGAAATAGTTTTAATGTCTTGATATTCTACATATTGATCTCTGTATTTTTCTTCTTTATATCGTGCCTTTCTTGTTTTACAGGATAGTAACTCCTTAGTTGCTTTTGTTTTAATTTTGATACCAAGTTTTGTATTAGCATTATAATATCTTTTTGAGTGGAAAATAGTTTTCTGCAATAGTTTTTCCATAATACTGCTTGAAAATAACAAGTTTCTCAATTTTCATTCCATGCTAGAAAGGCAAGAGAGGTGCAGTGAATGAACAATATACAGGAATATGAGCCAAAATAATTGATCAGAAAAAAGTGAAAATTTCACCATGTGGCATAACTGATGAGATATCCTCTTAAATCATTTCATTGATAGAAGAAAGAAATAAATTATATTAATATTCAGAAATGACCAGAACAGGTCAATGGATGTGAAATTACACCAGTTTACAATAGCAAGTAGTGTTGAGAGAACTCCAGGAGCTGTAAAAATAACACACACTAAAACAATGAAAAATTCTAACTAGAGGAGGGGAATGAAAATTGGTAAACCCTATAATGTCAGAAGAGATAGTTGGAGTCCTATGATACAGATTCAAATAATCATTTGAAAAGTTTTTTCAATGAGACTGTGTGAAGGGAACTGATGGATGGATGAAGAATGAATCTGGAGATCAAAGCTGACTATAATCTATATTGATATCTACAGTACAAGAGCAAGCAACTTCATCATCAACCATTAGGACAGATCCAACACAGGGTTTGGTGATTTCCAAAGAAGAATAATCTGGGCTATGAGAGCCTGGTTACATAATCTGAGGAAACAGGGTTACTCACCTTAGAACCCTTTTCATATCCATATGTAAGAGAGGAAACTGGCAATGTGCACCTGTTTGAATAGCTTGTCTCATAGAGAACAAAAACATTACCTAAAGATATCCTTTCAAGAATATCTTGTTTTGATTAGTTGCATTTTAAGACTCATCATATAACAAAATTGCATAATTAAGTACACAAAAATAGGTGTGGAAATACAATGTCAGACTTGATATCACAAAACTTGATTGCCTTGGTTAAAATGTAAAATAATCTTTGTTTCTTTATTGATCTTCTGGTCAAATTCTTTGACTAAAATTACATGCCTTCTTCACCTCTATGTTATGATTTGTTTGCTATGCCCTGGGAACAAATAGGCAAATAATCATTTACCCAGATGAATTTTCTTATAACCCTGAAATATTTATCATTATATATATCAAGTGCAACTATGGGTATGAATTATATACTGTAGCTAATGATTGTTTAATTAGATATCCATAATCTCTATGCAGTTCAAACTCCAATTTAGTAAATAGCTGTTTTAGCTTTGCAAGACTACCATAGTCAAATTGGTCACCATGGTGGTATGTATACCCTCACATAAAGCTTCTGAAACTGCAATGAGTGTTTTCCACAAGAAAATTTGAGTTACATTTTATCCTTTAAGATTTATTTATTGTCTGTCATGAGCCTATTGTATTATTGACTGCATGAAAATTTTGGGCCATAGATGTTCATATTGAACATAAAATGTAATTGAAAGTGAAGTATGTTGAGAAATGTAGTACAATTTTGTTAAGGATAAATAAAAATTAATGTTTTGACATGTTATCTATGCAGCGATGCAATTGATGGATGATGGAGTGATTGCAATATTAGGTCCACAAACATCAGATGACTCATATTTTGTGGCTGCTATGGCAGAAGAAAACCATATTCCTTTGGTTTCATTTACAGCTACAGATCCAGCATTATCTCAGTTACAGTATCCCTATTTTATCCGGGTTGTTCCTAGTGATGCAATGCAGATGGCTGCAATTGCGAGTGTCATTGATTATTATGAATGGAAGGAAGTTGTGGCTATATTCACAGATGATGATTGTGGAAGGAATGCTATATATGCACTAAGAAATTCTCTTGAAAAGATTGGCTCTAGAATTGTGTATAAAGTCGCACTAGATCCTAATATAGGGAAGGTTGGAATTCAGAAGGTACTATTAGATCTTAATAAAATCAAAACAAGGGTAATTTTAGTGCACATGCAACCTGATTTGGGCCAAACTTTACTCTCTGTTGCTATTCATTTGAGAATGTTCAATAGCAGCTATGTTTGGATTGTTACGGATGGTATTGCAGGCATATTAGACACACTACCTCTTGGGGTTGGTTCATTATCGGCACTAGAGGGTATTATATGTACCCGAGTGTATATTCCTCCATCTTTGAAGTTCAAATATCTCTACTATGGATTGAGAAAACGACTGGGAAGTGCCTGTTGTGAAGATCAGAATCTAAGAGCGGTGGCTTTCTATGCATATGATGCACTTTGGGTGATTGCAAAAGCAGTACATAGCATATTGAATCAGAAGAATTATGATTTATCTGGTGGCCCAGAAACTCCCCATGGAACTTTTAATCCAGCAAAAGGAAGAGAATCAACTGATTTATCTGCATTGCTTCATCAAATTCTAAAAACCAGATTTTTGGGTACAACAGGCCTTATTGGATTTGATGCTAAAGGTGATCGCTTGCATTCTGTCTTTGAGATTATAAACAAACTTGAGACAGGTTTTAAAGCTGTGGGTTACTGGACTTCAAACGTTGGATACTTGACCATTCACCCTCCAATTAGTATTGCTGAGAGTACATTTAATGCTACCAAAAGAGTCAAAGAGTCGAGTATTGTAACGTGGCCTGGAGGTAGCAGTAAAGTTCCTCGTGTTTGGATGCCTTCAACGGTTGAAAGGCCTCTTCGCATCCTTGTTCCAAACAAAGCTGGGTTTAAGACATTTGTGGGGGTGGATGTGGACAGCCATAATAAAACAATAGCTTCGGGTTTCTGTATAGATGTGTTTATAGCTGCTCTTTCTTATCTTCATTACAATGTTTCATATACATTTACAGCTTTTGGAACTGGACAGACAACTCCCATTTATGACGACCTCATTCAAAAAGTTGCTGACAAGGTGTGCATTTAGAAATTTATTTAATTAGATTTTAATTGTCTGTTAGTAGAAATTTTTCTACTTTAATATTTTTGAAATTTATTTGACAAGATTCTGAACTTAGGAATTGATCAAAGGACCATAAACACAGAGTTTATGCATTTTACTTCATTGAAGACCATCTTCTTCCAAAAAGTATTTTTGTAAATAATTTATGTGTGTAAAATGATAGAGCTAATTATATTTAACTATTCCTCAAATGTAATTAATTTCTGTAAAACCTAGAAGACTTCACTTACAAGGGAATGGGGACAAAAGATACCAGACTATGGTACATTCTTTTGGTCATTGTAACCAATTCTTTTTTTTTAATATTGAATATTTGCTACAATAAATTATGCAAGTGTTTATGATAATCTAGTTTCTATTTACTTAGAGAATAGTTTTACAGACTAGGAGATACTAATTGAATTGGTCCTTTATTATCATTAGGTGTTGGTTACATGATTTTTTGCAGAAATGCAACTTATAATACATGAAAAACAGGGAAGTGTATACAAGCTTAGCAACGGGACTATATGGAAAATCTCACCCGTTAAAAGCTAATAAAGATAATATGTGTGCCACTGCCCCACACGATAAAGAATAATCATCTTTGTAAAAATAAGCAATTTTTATTCGAGTAATATTTTATATTGTAATGGTCAATTGGCTTTTAGGATAGACTTTAGGAATCTTCTTTAATAAAGTCATGTTGATTTTTGATATTTTTCCTATGAGTTGTCATTCTTATCCCTTGTCGATAAGATATTTTTCATCCTTATCCTCTATGGATAAGATTTACCTTTTTGCTTATGAGTTGTCAATCTTACCCTGTGAGTTGTCATCCTTATCTTTTGTGGATAAGATATTTGTCATCCTTATCCTCTGTGGATAAGATATTTGTAATCCTATATAATGATGTTTTTGCTCCTTATTTCCAAATAGATTTTTATGCAAATTTTGGTTAACTTTCTGAGTGATGTTTTTGTAATATGGTATCAAAGCTCGGGTTTTGTAAATTCTCGGTATCAGTGAGGGCATGGATTCTATAGACTGTGGCAGTGATGAATTGCACACAAGAGACAAAAGAATGTGCCAAAGGAAGTTGTACAAATTCGTACAAAGGTTTTTGATGAATTTTTTCAATAAATTTATGGGTCTATCTTTTTGTAATTTTTTGGCAGATTTTTTTAACCAATTTGTGTGGGTTTTTAATAGTTAAAAATTGCACAAGGTTTTAAGACTTGTTTTTTGACGATTTTATTAGAAAAATTGTAAATTTTCAACCTTTTTTTGGCAATTTTTGTACAAAATCATGGTTGTTTGTGGAATTTTTGCAGATTTTTTTTTTCAGAATTTCTACAGAGTTTTTCTAGAATATTTTGCAATTTTTTTTTTTTTCCTGGAATTTTCAACTTTTTCTAGAATTTTTGCAATTTTGAATTTTTGCAGATTTTTTCCAGAAATTTTGCAATTTTTGTTGATTTTTTAAATTGCGGGTTTTTTACTTTCCTGCTTTGGTTTTGCAAATTTTTTCCCAAAAATTTCAATGGTTTTTTGTAATGTTCCCCTTTGGGATAACCCTGAATCTTGTCCCAGAATTTCCAAACTCAATGTAGTTGGGTTGTAACTTACCACTTAAATGCTTCTAATAAGATGAATCTTGGTTTTAGGCCCACAATCTCCATAAATCATAAGGTAATCTTCTATAAATTAATCTTCTATAAATGATTTGCTTGTTCTCTGCTCAGCATATACTTATACATTCTTCACTTTGATCTCGGAAAGATCAGAATATGGTTTACATATTCTTTTCTTTACTCCTTGATTGATGATTAGATTTTCCGAGAATTAGCTGATCCTCTGTTTAGAACACATTCCCTTTTCTTCCATATTTATGAAGGTACGCTATATATATATGTGTGTGTGTTTGAATAATGAGAGATACTGTAATAGAACAATGATCAATTTCTGCTATATGTTTTGTTAAGGAATTCTTGATTGGTAACCGATTTCCAAATTGGAAGGTGATAAATGACAATATTTGTTATTTCTACCCAGATATCCTCTCACCATGCGATTATAGCATTATGGCATCGAGTAATGTTGTTTCTGATTTGATTCTTAATTCTTACGTTAAAATGGGATAAATAGATGCCTTAATGCAGAATGATGCTCCAGAATATGGCCTTGCTTTTATGCGACTAATCTCTTGGCTGGGTATCTGACTCTTATCGTTGGTCTTTGCAAGAGACACTTCCACTTAGATGACTGTCTCTGATTTTCACCTTACTCACAGGCGATTGCTTGTTCCTATTTCTGATTTGGTAAATTATGTATCTTATATGGTTGTACATGGCTCCTTAGGGTATGCGGATCTGCTGTATAATATGTATAGAGTGAACCTCATTGATGCCCTCCTCCCCACTTCTTCTTTATATCTTTGTGTCTTTAACAAGGAAGGACACACCTCTCTGAATAAAGACGTCCGTTTGAAAGGACATGACCTTTTGGTAAGGGATTTTTATGCTTAAACGCTGCTTTGTAACCAATAACCTTTACTCTTACGTTAATCTTCCTTCTAAATGTTAATTGCTGCTCTCTTTAATATTTAGTTAGCACCTTGATCGGATGAAAGTGTATGCTGCTAACCAGCAAGAGCACTGCTGGTACTGGATGGCCACGGGTTTCCCTATCCCGATATCTCTATAGGTTATAGTCTCCTATGACACCTTCAGAGCGCCCGCAGACTCCTCAAAATCATATTTATTCATATTAGGTGGCTGAGGCACTTTCCCGTGAATACCTCCTTGGCTCAAGCGTCTATGGTGTTCTTTCCCATTTCATCCATTTCCTTCCTCCATAATAAATCCATTGTCTTCGCATTGATATCGGTTGCTTATCAATGTAATGTCTCCTTTTATTATATTTTATATTAAGATATTATGTATCTTTGTTTTATTCATTATATTGATAATCATAGTTGCCATTTTATATTTGATAGTTATATTATTTTATGTTTATATTTTTATATTAATTTATATATATTTTTTTAATACTTATTATATCATAATGTTTATGATATTTAAATTATTGACTTGTTTGTATTATATTATAATTATAATATTATCTAAGATAATTATAATTATTTACATTTTGATATTTATTTGATTTTATTATTTGTATTTCAGTATTATTTTGGTGTTATGATTTTGAGGACATGACATTTTTCTAACAGCAGCAAGCTTTTGCGTTTTCCATGATTTTGAATTGTGGGAGGGATGGCTTCATTACCCAACATAATGTTGGAAGGCAATCAATGTTTTACTGGTGCGAATTACAACACCTAATAGCGGTGCATGCTAACAATCTTTGAGTATCGATGCCTTGAAAAGATCATCCTTGGTACCGCCACCCAACCAATGGTTGCGAGTAAAGACTAGGACAAGTTTGATGAATGTGATAGAGAATCAATCATATTGATCAAATTATCAGTGACTGATGCCATGCTTCTTGAAGTTCAAATAAAGATGACTTTAGTTGACATTTGGAAGCATTTGCAAGACCTTCATGAAACTTTAGATAAAGGTAGGGCCTTCTTTCTGAAGAATATACTTTTTTTGATCATCGATCACAATGGATGAAAGAATGTCCTTGCAAGAGCATTTACTCAAGATGAAGGACATCAAGGATCAGTTGTCAGCCATTGGTCGAAAGATGGAATAAGAGGACATGGTGGTAATCACAATAAAAAGCTTACCACGTGCTTATGAGCATTTCATTGAGATGCTCAATATCACCATTACGAATGTTAACTTGAATTTTGAAGAGCTATGTGATAAGCTCTTATAGAAGGACAAATGGAAGAAACAGTTTGGTAGTAGTAGTGAAACAACAAGTGTGGAACAAGCATTTGTAGCCAATGCCAAAGACATAGACAAATGGTCACACAAGAAAGGACAAAATCACAACAAGGATGCAATAAAGAATTTGGAAAACATCACATCTCATTATTGTGGTAAGTTGGGTCATATGACGAAGCACTAAGAGGTTGGCTGAACAAATATCCAACTAAGGAAGGCCTCAACAAAAAGGCTCATGTCGTAGAGCATTCAGAAGAGAAGGCATCAACATTTTATGCCTTCATGGCTCAAAGATTAGTAGATCAGTCAGATTCATTTACATGGTACATTGATTTAGGAGCATCACGCCACTTCACCAATAGGCGAGACTGGTTCATAGAGTACATTGCTTGCTTTGATTTAGTGATCTTTGGTGGTGGTGAGAAGTACATGGTTGAAGGTAGAGGGATTGTGTAGCTAACGTTTGGAGAGAAAAAGTTACTTTTTCTCAATGTGTACTACGTACCTAGAATGGAGCGCAATCTACTTTTACTAAGTCAGATTATGCAACATAGTCCTAATTTAGATGTCATTTCTAGCAAACACAAATGTAGTATCATTGACAAGGATACCAAGAAGACTATTGCTCTTGGTATAGAAGATCATGGATTGTATAGATTAGTTGAAAATGGACAAGTCAGGAAACATGCATTAGCAGCCAAGAGTGCATCAGCCAATACTACTCTTTGGCATCAACAGTGTTGTTGTGACCTTTTTTTCACACATCGCTCCATTGTAAATGGGGACCCCCTAATTTTTGCTTTGTTTCGAACTTTTGGCTTGATTTTAGTTTGTTTTGTCGTTGTCTCTCTTTTTAGCCGTCTGTCTTTCTGGGGATGCGCCCGCCTAAATTGAAATTTTGGCCAAGTCTGAGAATTAGGGTTTGTATCTCTCCTGGTCAATCTGAGGTCAAGCAAAGTGAATATATTGAAAACAGGGATTAACATTGCTTTCAGTATGATTCCAGCAAACTTCCACTGAAATTTCATTAGATTCCGGTAACTTACTATTTTTAGTAAGTGTGTAATTCAGGGCATTCCGTCAGCATTCTTGAAGTTTTAACAGTCACACTACGTCCAGAGCATATCAAGCTGCTCACTGGCAAAATTTGGGCTGAAATGGACAACTTACTATTTTTAGCAGTTCAGCTTCCAGAGCAGATTTCAGGGCTTAGATGCAAATTTTTTCAACGCATGTCTGGAGATTCCTTTTGGGTTTTCAGAGACCTTCTCGATGGTGTAACATGCAAAGTGAGATAACGACTTTCAAAATTCAGCCTTCAGAGGCTATTTTTAGGGTTTGCATGTCAGGGTTTTCTTTGCATGTCAAGTGATTCTTTATGGGTTTTTTGAGAGCTTCGCAGTGATGTGACATGCAAACAGAGATGACCACCTATTTGAGAACTTACTATTTTTAGCAAGTGCGTCCCGGCAGCTGCCTCGCAGCACTTCAGAATCACGGGCTGATCGCAATACAATGGAAACGAGAACAAACGGAGATCATTTGATATGCATGCAAGATGAATTAGGGTTTCCAACTTTAGGACCCAAAAAGGGGTAAAAAGTCAAAAATTTCGAAAACCGGTGTAAACCACCGCGATCAACATCCTTCAAGCTATCTGCTGGTAAAATTTGAAGTCAAACGGAGCACTTACTATTTATAGTAAGGCATTTCAGAAACTGGCTAAAAATAGTAAATCAGTAGCAGGCGCCGGTGTCAGCAGGCAAGTCACGTGGTGAGGAGCGCGTCATTTGAATTTCAAGTCAATCGGAGTTGTGGAAGTCTCAGAAGTAGGAATTTACCATAAATAGCAAACTACCTTCAAAATATGCTATTTTTAGCAGGCCAACCTGAAATAGCAGTGTCAATAGGTTGATGAAGTCGTGAGGATCCAGTGTTCAAAATTTCCAATCATTCTGAGCTTCAGAAGTGTAGAAATCAAAGGACTTACTAAAAATAGCAGGGCATGGATAAGCTGGCAGAGGTCAAGAAAAAATGGCTAAGGCGTGAGTTTCATCCTACAGCACCCAGGAAATGCGCCCTCATCTCTAGCATGTGATGAAAAAATTTCTAAGTATGAGAAATATCCACCTGCCTAGGCAAAATGTGCCCAACTTGCCTTCAGGTGTTTGAAAAAGTTTCTAAGGCATTGAAAAATCCACCTGCCACCTCCAAATGCGCCATCCTTGAGGAGTTAATAAAAAAATTTCTAAGTGTTAATTTTCATCCTCCAACACATGTGAAATGCGCCCAAGGAGAAATAAGATGATGAAAAATATTCTAAGTCATTGTTAAATCTTCCTGCCACCTCCAAATGCACCCACCAAGTATTCAAGGTGTTTGAAAAAGTTTCTAACATGTTTCATCCTCCTCCAATGGCAAAATGCGCCCATGCTTGGGAAGCTAGAGAAAGTCAAAAGGAGAGTCAAAGTGTTTCGTCCTCCTCTCATGCCAAAATGCGCCCAAGGAAGAGCTAGTGAAGCATAAAATTTTCTAAGGCAAGAAATCCTCCACCACCCTCCATTTGCGCCCATCCTCCATCAAGTTGAAAATGCGCCCAAGAAAGTCAAGGAGGTCAACAAAACTCGTCCTCCTCCCATGGCAAAATGCGCCCATGAAGCTAAGAAGTCAACAAGTCAAAACACGTTGGGAGTTTCATCCTCCATGCATGCCAAAATGCGCCCAAATAAGGGCATGTGAAGACAAAAAAGGGAAGTCAAAGGGTCACAAGGCTAGGCGTGGTAAGCTTTATTCCTCTCTCCATGTTGAAATGCGCCCAACTTGGCTTAGAAAAGACGAATTTTAAAATCCACTTCACCATGTGATATGCGCCCAAGATTAGAAAGCAAAGTCAAGAGGTCAAGGGCGTTGAAATTAAATATCCTCCTCAAAGTATGAAATGCGCCCAAGGTGCATAAGGTGTAGAATATTCTAAGGCATGGTGAAAGTCTTCCACCTTGATGTATTACATGCGCCAAGATACAAGATGAATAAAAAATATATGCAAGGCGTTGAGAAAATATTTTCTCCATAACATGATATGTGCTCTCTAGACATTTAGAAATTTTTTTTTTAAGGGAGTTGATAGGATTTCCTCGCAGGCAGAGTGATTGAAATGAATAAATTTCTCTAAGGCAAAATTCAAATTTAAATATTTTTCTAAGTGTTATCAAAATTCCACCTCTCTAGAGGAAAAACGCCTAAGTCTGGTGAAGTGATGAAATTTCCTGGACACAAATGAATTTGCAGGACGAATTAAAATTTCTCAAGTTAGAACAACGGGGCACTCAGAGATGTGAAGAACGGGTTAAATTTCACAAGAAGAATATTTTCTAAGGTCCAAAATTCAAGAGAATTAAATGAACCCGTTCGTTGGGTACCCATGGATTCAACGCATTCTGAAGAAAATTTTCTTCTGGGTATTGAAGATCTTCGACAAAGAATGGATTTTAAAGTCTTCCACACTTCGCCAGGCCTTCAGGATGGATATTTTTGATGGACACCAGGATTGATGAGTTTTCCTAAGGGAAATTTTAAAAAAATCTCTAAGGCAAGGAGTAAAATGTGTTAAAAATGCCTTGGCAGATGAATTTGAAAATGATCGTCTAGATGATTTTTGATCGAGTTCCTAATGAAAGCTTTTCTTCCTGAGCCAGAGATGAATGAAATCAAAATTGTCAATGCCTCAGCTGGAAAAGTGAAGAAGATGTAGTTGAAGTTGGCACTTTCAAAGATGATTTTAAAATGCCTCTCTAAAATGCGCCCTCAGGAAGTTGAAATTTGGCTAAGGCATAAAGACATTGAAGATGAAGTTGGCTAAGAAAGACGATGAACCCTTGGAAGTTAAAGTGCGAAAATCGGGTAAGCAAGGTGAGTTTATATTATGAAGTGTCCTGATGCTCTTCTCTTATTTGTTTTGCAGGAAAAACATCGAGACCAAGCCGTGATGACTTAAGTGATCCAAGATGACATTTCAACCTCGAAGGAAGAAAAGTTGCAAGAAAATGGCTAAGTGTTGAGACTTAGTAGAAATGTTGTCAAAACTCAAAATGGAGAAAAGAATGGAAGCTCGAGCAAGGTTGAAGAACAACGTCAAGAAGAAGATCAAGAATAGTGTGAACGCATTTCAAAGTTGGAATCTTCTAGAAGGATGGTGGACATTAATGGCTCATTTATTGCCCCACTCTTCTTTGTGGCGGGTTTTAGGGTGAATCTCGTTTAGGGCTAAGGTGGCACAATCTGGGCCATCCAGCTGATTGTAATCTGAGTCGTCCATTGGACTTGGCCAGCTATATAAAAGGGGAGTCCCCCTCATTTGTATCTCATTAGCTTAGAGTTAGACAGTAGACATATAGTAGAGAGACAACTTAGAAGTAGCTTAGTATAGATTGATAGTGTAGTTGAAGAAGAAGGAAAGTTTTCCTTTGAAAACTTTTTGCAAGAGATTGTTGTGTAAAACTTTCATAATAAAAGATCTTTTCATTGATGGTGAAATTCGTCTTTGTTATGGATAGCTAGCGAGGTTTCTTCATCCCTTCTACTTCAAGTAGCGTAGAGTAGCGTAATTTCATTTTATGCAAGTAGATGTTAGCTGTGGAATGTGGTGTTTGATCTAAGCAACTTCGCTTATCCATACCACTAGTGGGCTCACTGATGTGTTCGCCTTTGTGTCAACTGAAAACGTTGTGGACCTAACTTCAATCCAGTTTGAATGATGGTATGTGTTGTACCCAAACCAAATTTTTTTTCATTAAGGCATTTTGCATTTTAAAGCCTAAACCTCGCTAAAATGTTGTAAAATACCGTTTTGGGCAATGTCAAGCATGGAGTTTTTGTCAATATTTGTCAGTCAAAGTCAGTTATATTGGTCAGAACCTGAAGAAGAGACTCAAAATGAAGATTTTCACGATGGAGGAGCATCTCACGACGGCATTTCATATTGCAGACGGTCATTTCAATGATCGAGACAGAGTTTTCAGTGATCAAATCATGGAGATTTTTCAGAGGAAAAGCCTCAAAGTGCAAGTGTAGCTCAGGGGCGCCCAGTTTTTTGGAGGTCAAGATCTTGTCTGAAGTGCTCAAGCATACAGTCAATCTCTTCAGAATCAGCCTGGCTATCCGTCGAGCTATCGTAGAGGTGTTCAAGACTCCACATCGGAGTTATTAGCGGCAGTCAAAATCCTAAATTTTTAGGAGATGGAAATTTTGCTCTTTTTGGGCAAAAGCGTGCCTCTGCTGAGAAGCCCATTCAAGGCAAAGGGTAAAATCTCATGGTTTAAATGCCGAATCTGATCAATTTGTTCGCGGCTAGATGCAGCATAAATGAGATATCAAGTCACCGATCATCAGAGCTCGAGTTGGTGATCGTCGAATCGGCTTAAAATGGAGTTTTCATGTTTTGAGCTTCTCGTTTATGCAGTGCAGAAATTACAAGCGGTAGCTGGCCTAAAGGACCCCTCGGATGCGGAATTTACTTGACGAGTCTTCCGCGACATCGATATTATACTAGCCTAGCTCGCGCATCATTCCGGCTTGTCGATCCAAGATTTCACGGCAGTGGTGGTAGAGGAAATTCTACTAAGCCGCGTATTTCGAGGCGGACCAACAAATGGTTTTCAGTGTATTTTCATAGTCTTAAAGAGCCTAGCCTTTAGGCTGGTCAAACGAGCCCGTTCACGTTCGAAGTCTTCACGACTATTGAGCGTAATCAATTTATCTTCCCAACGAGCATAGCCGTCAGCCTTCAGCATTTGGCAGTCGCTCGTGCGTGCGAGGTCTTTGGTGTCATATTACAAAGTGAAGATGTCCGAAAACGTCCAGAAAATGGCCAAGTCTGGGAGCGGTAAACATATTAAAAATACGCACTGGAGAATTTGAGGTCTTAGAAGCAGTTTTCTTGCCTCGACACCTCCAGTGACTTCTCTTAAGGTCTCTCCTAGCTGTCCGTTAAAACAGATAACGCTTGAATCGGGTCATCCCAGCTCCAGATATCAGCTGTCAAAATAGGGTATTTTGACGACATTTGATTTTCGTTGAAATGTCCAAAGTGCAACCTTGAGCCAGGGGCGCTTTTCTTTTAGGGCCCTTAACCGCGGCTTTTAGGCTGTGATGGATCTGATCATTGGATGCAGAATATTTCCAGTCATCGCGGTGAGCCCAGGTACCATTATCCAACGGGGTTCACCGTTCCGTCGGCGTTTGAAGTGTCGGATAGCGGTTTGAAATGGCTAAGTCACGGAACGTAAAACGAGATTTAATCAAGTGTAGCCCTATTTTTCAAGGGGTTAAGCGATGGATTTCGCGGTTATTGTCTCGGTAGACATTTCTTCCTTGTTCGATGGGCTTTCCGTTGATTATCTCGGATCCCGATCACCGGCATCCCTTTCAGTCATCCAGGAATCGATTAACCGAAGTTGGCGGTCGCGGTCTTCGGCTATTAAATAGGGAGTTAGTTTAAAATGAAGTATCTTGAGCAAATGGACGCCAATTTGCTCATGTGATGACTTTTCGAAGTCGTGGAAGCATGACGATGAATCTCAGAGCTTCAACCAGTTTGTCAACTGAAGTTCAGAATATGTCTATTTTTAGATGGTGTTTCTATTTTTGGCGCCATTACATGATAATAATTGTTTTATTATTATTTTCAAATTTGAACTTCAGACAGTGGCAGTCGAACTGAAAGGCAACCAATCAGAGGCTTTCTATTCTGGTTAGGGTTTATGAATTCTTGCAGTTGCTGAGTGGTGCGAATTTATTCTTATTTATATGTGGCGCCATCTTCATTATTCTTCACAAAGCTTTCAAAGAAAACTCGTATTTCTCAAGAGCAAATTTAATCTTTAGAGAAATTCGTAGTTTTTAATTGCAAATTCATTATCTTCAAAGGGAAAAATCGAATTTTATAAATTCAAAGTAAATTCAAAGAAAATTCGTATTTCTTCAGAAGAGCTAAGTGGCGCACATCTTCAAAGGCAATTCGCAAATTTCAAAGGCATATTCAATAATTCCAAAACAATTCGCAATTCTTCAGAGGTTTCAAAGGCGAATTAATATTCAAAGGCGTATTTAACAATCAAAGGCGAATCCTCAAATTCATACAAATTCGTATTTTCTTCAAGGAAATTCAAATTTCTTTCATTAAAAAGGCGCAAATTTCAAGGGGAGCAATTCGTGGTTTTCAATTCCAAAGCGAATTCTTCCAGTTCAGAGGTGAAATCTTCATCAATTCACAGGGGCGATTTCATCTAACATATCTTTTTGCAGATTCAAGTTCACAAATATCAGTTATCTCAAGAAATCTTGGGCGATTTTCATAGAAGAAGACATCAAAAAACGTCTTTTGCATCCTTTGAATCTCAGATTTCTCATAATATACATTGTGCATGTTCCTGAAATTGGCGAATTTGGCAAGTCTCAGTATCTGGATCATTTCCATATAATTTCCTCGAGTTGAATTTGTGCGCTTGATTTTTCACGAATTTTTAGCTTCAGAACATTAGTTCTCGAATTGCTAATTTTCTCAAGTGAAAATCTTTGTACAATCAAGTAGAAGTTGAATTTTCGCAAAATCTGACCTTCTGGGTTGTCTTAGAATCCTTTTCTGGACAAAACCCATATTTCGGATTTTTCGCTGAAAATAATTCTTCGAAAGGCTATTTTTAACTCTCGCAGGCTATTTTTAGATTCGAGAAATCTTGGCTAGAGGCATGCTTGAGTTCTGATCAACGAGGCAAAGTTTTTCCAAAATCTCTGAGTTCACTTTCGGCTAGAATCTGAGGACCAAAAGCGAATCCTTACTCATGATTTCCGCAGGTTGGTTGAAACCGAATCTTCACAAAGTATTGCCAGAGGCAGTACTAGACCCAGTTAAAATCAGAAGTTCGATCATTCAGAATATTGAGCAGTCTGGTTTACTAGAGGCCGCTTCCATACCTATCTCCGTTCACTATGTTGAGTTTGTGATGGCTTGCATTAAGCATTATAATCCGACTACTCGTGAGATAGTGTCAGTCGACGGTCGGGTCATTTGCAGTCTCAAACCTGTGGATATCGAGAGGAGTTTTGGCATTCCTCAAAATCCAAACAGCCTAGTTGTTTCTATGGAGCAGTGTGCACAAGCGTTCGATGCTGATGTGGACAAATGTCAAAAGAAGATGGCAGAAAGATGGTTAAAACAAGCGAAGAACAGATTGCCAAACAATGTGGGTCGTGGTGAGTATAAGGATGAGTACGCGATTCTAATCACACTCTTGAATCGTGTCTCAGGTCAAGCACATGCAAATGTTTTCCAGCCTTGGATGTATTACATTATTGAAGTGCATCATTTTGAAGGCGGGAACATTATATTTGTATCCTTCATCAGCGACATTCTCCACGCACGGAATTACCGGTTTCTTAGTTGCTCATGAGTTTCACATGTGAATATCTGGGTATGCCGGTAAACGCCGATTAGGTTCGGGCTTGCTTAGAGTGGGCATTCTCGCTGTTCGAAGGTTTATCGATTATTATGATGGTAAAGTTCACGGAAGTACGAGCGTCATTTCAAGCGTGTTCACGAGGCTTTCTTAACTTACACAGTGAGGAACTTGGACCGGGAGTTGCATGTTCGTATCTCGGCAGTTGCTAGGGCAGCAATGGATGGATGGGCAGATTGGTTTATACAATTCCCAACATACACCTACATCCGAGTATATGGCTTCACAGGAAATCGAGCTATGCTTCCACGTTATCCTTCGGATAAAACAATCTTTCAGGAATTCCTTAGGCAGATGCATGATGTTCATCGTCTTCTACGCCGCAGGCACAGACCATCACTCAACTTTCCTTTTCAGTTTGGAATGTATTGGTGCAAGTCGGCAATTGATGCAAAGATCGCAGGACAGGAACTTGAGATATCATCTTAATTGCCTTGTCGAGAAACCGTGCCTATACAGGGTCATTATCAAATACCATACTCACGGAGGAGGAACATATCGAGCCAAAAGATTCTTGGGCAAATTGCTCGGATGACTTGAGTTAGCGAACCCAGCGATTCATGGCCGCTTCTCTCTCTCACAGTTTACATTTTCATCGAGGATGTGGGAGGTTTATCGATGATGAGGAGAGTTCTTCCTGAGTTTTCAGAGCAGTCGACACACAACCGTTGCCAGTAGTAGATTGGTACGCCAAAGAATATGCAACGGTCAAGGAGAGGTCTAGTAGAGTCATCCAGAACAGTATACTTTACCTCGACAGCAAGAAGACAAGAAGAGTAAGTGTTCCTAGAGCAGAGCCGCCAGTAGTGGTGAATCCTACGCTACCTTCTTCGTCAAAACCTAACAAGAAGAAGAGGAGTAACCCTCCTAAGAAATTACAAGCGCCAAATAATTCAAAGGGCAAGGCGCTTGCCACTGTTTCACCATAGGGCTTGACAGACAGCCGCTTATCACAGAGCCAGTTCAGAGATCAGCTCAGAGCCCGCCAGTACCTGAGGTTCAGCCTCAAGCTCCTACATTAGTTTCAGAGCCGTCACCAGTCCCAATTCACATTGAATTGGACTTGGACTCTCCACCTCGCAGTGGGTCTTCTACACACTCACTCTCATCAGTACCTCCTGTCGCTAGTGCAGACCCTTCTAGTAGCATTAGCAGAGATTCATCTTGGATCGAGACTCAGCTAGGAAGGAAGAGGAGGCAGCCATCTTATGTTCTCAATCATTCCGATTTCGATGACATTTATCAAGATGCGCCAGATAAGAGAGTTAAGAACATGGTTCACGTAGAGAGAAACACTGATATGGAGGTTGTTATCGAGACTGCTGTACCTCCGCAGGGGAAGAGCTTGGCTGATTTAGAGTCTCAGGATTTTGAAGTTATCACAGTCAACCTTGGTCGCAGCACACGCCAGACTCAGGTTGATCTTCTTCAAGTTGCTACAGATAGTGCCAAGGACAGAATACTAAAGGACGGAGAGGATAAAGCAGCCCTCAAGGCTGAAATCAGACAGCTTCGTCAGTACATTTCTAGTCTTGTGCACAGACCAGAAGCCATTAACACACTCCCACCGATGCTTGAGCCACCAGCAGAGCAAAGTCAGCTCAATCATTTAGTTGCATATGGCAAGCGTTTGGAGGAATGGGAGGAAGATTTCGTTGCTAGAGGCCGTACTATGCTTACAGAGTTATATCAGTTGCGGTACAATGCACGAGAGCTCCGTATCCGTCTTCAGGATGAGGAACGGGATATGGCTATCAACAAACCCAGGGATGAAATTTTGATTGCTCACCTGAGTTTGGCTTATGACACAGCCACGGATGCAGAGGACAGAGAGGCTATCTACTCTTAGAAGACACAGTTGGTTTTCAGAGCAAAGATAGAAGACGGTTTAGCATCAGAGTTGGCTGAGTAGAGAGCACGTCACTAGTGCACTCGGTTTGTGAGGACTCTTGTATCTCGCTTACCGTCGTCGTTATCGATTGAGGGTGGTGCCTACGTGGAGCTTACGATGTTGATCGGAACTCTGCACTCATTCATACCATTTTCAGTAGAGACAATTGGGCAGGCTTCGGCTACTACGGTCATGTCGACATTATCGATGAAACAACGAGAAGGAACCCGGTCTCGAGATCCAGCTGGTGAGGACATCTGCATACGACATAGCATCCTTCGTCGAGTCTCATCGCTCGGAGGACGGTGTCTGATCAACAATCTCATTGAGGGGTTGATTGCTCGAGATCACAACCGTAGAACTTCAGTTTCCCACCTCAGGGGATAGACATCACACACACGAGTTGAACTGGATGTTACCCTTTCCAGTTAACTCGAAGTTGTCATCACATGCATATCTATTCTGAGAATCGCCTTCTTACACTTGGAGTTGTATTTAGGGTTTTCGTTAACTGATGATAGTCTTCCAGTTAACTTGTTTTAATAAGGACGTGCATGCTCGCACAATTGTCCATTTTTAGATTAGATGTTTCAGTTAAACTGAGGGTAGTTGCCCAGTTAACTGTATAGTTTGCTTAATTAGGGTTGGGCGCATTGCTTGCATGCATTGCAGGAACTATAGATAACACAAGGTGATTTTAGGGTTCCCTACACCTTGATGTATATAAATAAGAGCTTACGCTCATTTGTAAATAACTTTTGCTTGAGAGAGAAATATATGCTGTGCCCACCTTGCCCTCAATATTGCTCTTTTTCGTATTTGTTCATGTGTCTTCACTATTGCAATTGATTGTTATACCACATAGGGTTTCGAAAGATTGTGATGCTGAATTCTTTCCATAGATTAGATATATCTGTTTGAACATCTTTATCATTGAAATCAATTGTTATACCACCTAGGGTTCCAAAAGATTAAGGTGATAAGGCTGTTTTGTGTTAATTTACCATTGTGATCGATCGTTATACCACCTAGGGTTTCGAGAAGTTGCAGCGATAAATCTGTTTTGTGAATCTTTATCAATATAATTGAAGGTTATACCACCTAGGGTTTCGTGAGATTATAAAGATAAAGGCTGTTTTGTGAAGGCTTTGCTGATTCGATCAAGTGTTATACCACCTAGGGTTTCATAAGATCGTCTTGGTAAATTCTTAAATCTGTTGTGCCCAATAAGTTGGTTTAGATTGAGATGATAGTTGTGCCCACCTTGCCTTCAAGTAGAGAGTCTAAACCCGCTTATCGTCAGATAGTCAAACCTTGCTCCGTTTCCTCTTGCTCTGTTTTCCTGAGGAGATTGGATAGATATAAGTTGTAGTTTAGTTGATTTGCAAAACCAGAGAAAACTCAGCTGCAACGTAAAAGTTCTTTCAAGAAAGTCTTGTGCCTCTAGCAGCTGAAACAAAAAGACAGGAAGTAGTTTTAGCTTATTTTTCCTTTGCAAAGTATA
This sequence comes from Sequoia sempervirens, assembly GCA_007258455.2. NCBI lineage: Eukaryota > Viridiplantae > Streptophyta > Pinopsida > Cupressales > Cupressaceae > Sequoia > Sequoia sempervirens. The sequence goes on from VDFB02058242.1 coordinate 621,888,809, forward strand.
TTTGTCAAAGTACATCGAGGGAGCTTCCCCTCCATAATTCGAAGAGCACTCATTGCGTAGTGTGCATAGGCTGTTCATAACAACTTGTACTCCAGAGGTGTTAGTTGTTACGCCAACAATATGCATCGTTGTGATGGTATCTTCATGTCAAGTGGTGGTTTGAACACCTTTAGTCATCTCCCTTGAAGATTGCACCGACACCAAGGAAGCTGTCCGAGGCGAGGCAAAGCGAAGTTTGGTTGAAGTTTGCTGAAGTTGAGCTCCATATCCTGCACTTAGAATAGATTTAGACTCTCTAAACCCTGCAACCACTTTAAATTCAGTACTTTTTGGTTAGAATAGGAAACCTGTGCTTCATTGATAAATCTGTTGAATTGTGAAAACCTCCTCCTCTGTTGTTGAACAATTCCGTAAGTCCCCTCGAAATACCAGCAAATCACATTGAGCCAACTGAGCCTATTCACATTAAAGGAACCTTGGAGTTGAACGCACGAACTTTCTTGCAATCTTAGCGTGCGGAATACTTTGATCAAGAGAGAATAGGGTAGTCGTTGGCGACTTTATTCTGCGTTGGTGCGGTCACGAAAAATCACGTCAACAAGTATTGACACTTGAATTTGTCCTACCTCTCTCAATTGGCTTGAGAGAACTTGGTAGATGGCAGTCCTGACATTCAGCAACAGACATAGGGTGTGTCTGGGCTTGCCAAGTTGGGAAGTAGTATAGAAGACCCTTTGATGATGGATAAGCTTGGAGAGCCAAGAGAGTCCTACAACTAGTCCATGCGGATCTTTGTGGACCAATGAACACAACATCAATCATTGGTGCTAGCTATTTTTTTTGTTTGTAGATGATTTCGGTAGGAAAATGTGGGTGTTTTTCCTAAAAGCAAAAGAAGATGTGTTTAAGGAATTCCAAAATTTCAAAGCATTAGTAGAAAAAGAGTTTGGTTGTTCAATAGTCACTCTTAGGTATGATAATGGAGGTGAATTATATTCAAAAGAATTCACATACTTTTGTGCTAAACACGGTATCAAATGTCAATTCACAACAACCTATACTCCACAACAAAATGGAGTGGTTAAGAGGAGTTGTACTATTATGGAGATGGCCTGGTGTATGTTGGAGAACATGAGTGTTCGAAAGAAGTTTTGGGTAGAGGCAATTTACATTGCAGTTTATCTTCTCAACAGGTTTCTGACATAGGTAGTGGAGAAAAATCCAAACGAAATATGGTTTGGGAGGAAACCAAAGGTGAGCCATCTAAAGGTTTTTGGTTCTACTACATATGTTTGGATTCCAGACACAGAAAGAACCAAACTAGACTCCAAGAGTCAGAAGTTAATGCTTACAGGATATAGTGAAAATCATAAAACCTACAGGTTGATTGATGTGGACACTGACCGCTTAACATTCAACAAGGATGTGGTGATTGATGAAGAAGTTGGGCCTTTTCAACTCTCTTCTAATGTCAAGAGTATTGAAGATTAACCTCTGAAGGCTAAAGATTTACATGTCCAGCTTCCATTAGCTACACTTGAAGGGGGGAACTCTGATGATTCTAAACATTTGGAATCTCCCAGGAAAGTACCAGAACTAGATGATTTTCTTCAAGAAAACTTGGGTCAACGTCTAAATGATATAGTACTTGGCAGCCCAAGACATCATGACCACATTGATTTGGATGAAGAGGTTTCTACAAAGAGACCTAAGTGGTGGTAAAAACTCATTGGTGATGTTTGAGATAATGAAATGGTCGAGGGTCGATCATTCAAAGGAAAGAGCAAGCAAAACATAGCTCACTTTGTTCATATGGCCAATATTCAGGGAGTGTATGAACAATAGGTGTTTTTTGAGGCAGAAGATAAACCTGAATGGGAAAAGGCCATGGAAACCAAACATCGGTCTTATGAAAAATAAGACTTGGGTTCTTTCAAATCTTCCACTAGGGAAGAAACCCATTGGCTGCAAGTGGGTGTACAAACTCAAGTATAAAGATGATGGTACACTTGATAAGTACAAAGCACGGTTGGTGGCTAAAGGGTTCTCACAGAGCGAAGGTATTGATTATGAGGAAACCTTTGCTCCTACATCAAAGATGAGCACCGTTAGGTTAGTTCTAGCCATGGCAACACGGTTTGGATGGAAATTCCATCAAATGGATGTGAAGAGTTCCTTCTTCAATGGTGATTTAGAGGAAGAAATGTACATGACTGAGCCTCAAGGTTTTCAGGTTGTAGGAAAGGAGCATTAGGTATGCAAATTGATGAAGGCTCTTTATGGCCTAAAGTAGGCACCTAGGGCATGGCACATAAAGATTGATAGGTATTTGGATCAACAAGAATTCTAGTGAAGTCCTTTAGATCCAAATTTATACGTCAAAAGCATAGGCAAAGAAATCATCCTTTTGGTCATTTATGTGGATGATATCATCATTATAAGTAGTGAGACACATTTAATTGAAGAAATCAAAGTAATTTGTGCAAGGCTTTTGACATGACAAACTTAGGCCTCCTACATTATTGCATAGGTGTAGAGGTTTGGCAGATAGATGGTGGTATTTTTATTTCTTAGTCTAAATATGCCTAAAGTTTGCTAGACTAGTTCAGAATGATGAATTGTAAAATCTCGTCTACACCTATGGAGAAAGGGCTGAAGCTTTCAGCCAAAACTGACTCAAAGGTGATTTCCCAACACTTTGATCTTGGCATGTGGTACGAGTTTCCTTCGACCCTTGACAGTTTGGAATTCCCACGATTTCTCATTGCAAACCCCACCTACCCTCTTGAATGAAATAATGATCCATTAATGACCTTATTTGGCCTTGCAACTACTAGATTTATTTCAATGATGCCCATAAATCATTTTGTATGCAAGTTTGTATGGATCCAAAGGAAAAATTTGATGCTCAGCCCATACCACATTTATCATTGCAGAACTCGATGATTAACATGACATCTCATCATTGCATAAGATTTCAACCGCCATTAATATTTAGAAGTATGGCAAATAGACATAAAGTGATTTTCTTGTCATTCTTAATGTTCGTGGTTCCCAAATTGGTGATTTTGATTTGCAGAATTTATGACGATAGAGGTCAGGGCATGAGTGATCTTTGTAGAATCAAATCCACACTTCATCTCCTTAACTTGATTTCTCAAGTTGCTAATCTATATATGTAACTTCTTTGTTCATTCAAATGGTTGGCTCTTTGGGTTTCTGTTGGCCATAGAGTAGAATAGTCTAGGGTTTCATTATTTGAATGTTTATTTACCATTAGAGTTAGTTTGTATAAGTTTTCTACAGTCCATCAATTGAAATTGTGCTAGCTTTTGGTTTAACTATGTATATTTTGATCGACATTTGGGATCACACTCAATGATCTGAAACATCGATCAAAAAATATGCACAATTAAACCAGAAGCTAGCACCATTAGAGTGTTTTCTAAGTTGCGAAGAGGTAGCTATTGTAGCAAATATATCTAAAAAAATGTCTCCTTGGTTGGTTGTTGATATTTTGGAATTTTTTGGAGTAAGAGGTATGACAGGTCCTCTTCTTGTAAGCTTTCTTCTGCCACATTTGCTGGTGTAACTATAACAGGTATCTAAAAATGTTGAAATGTCCCCTACTTGGAGTATGCCTAAATTTGCCTTAAGGGACAATTACACAACATAAAATTGTTTTACAAATAATATTCCATAGTATATTATATAATTGAAACACTGAAAAATAGGTTCTTTTCAAAATGAGGGTTCACCAATAATTTACTAAAAATAGAATGGGAAAAATGGGGTGTAATGAACTTATCTTTCTTCTATTTCATTAGGAAATGAGATCCCCCAATGGTAGAATTGAATTTCAACCCTAGGTGAGTCAACCCTATTGGAGATCTTGCAAATTTTCTTACGATTGAGGACAGGATCAAATATGCCTAAACAACACTTTTTGGAGATAAAAATAAAATAGTAAATGAACTCAAATCTGTAATGTAAGACTTGAATCATGTAGATGAAGCATAACTCTAGCAGAAACAACAAATTTCCGACAGATTTGAAGAAGGTAAGTCACTAAAAACCTGTCACCAAAAGATGTTGCTAAGTGTCCCGAAATGTCACAGAGTGTCCTTGTACAAAATTATTCCCCAATTTTTGGGAGCCTCTAAAGATGGATCTAAGACGCCTTTTCCCACAGGTTTCACTGCAAAAATATCGGAAATGAATTAGGGATCTAAGTTTCCGTGGCCTTGACAACTTTTGCAATTTTGCACTTTTGAGATCTTCAACTCCAATCCTTTTTCACCTATGAACCTGCACATACACAAGAGAGGAGAAAAATATTTGTTTTTTGGGTGAATAGGGGTTTTCCTTGGTCAAACCCTTTTTTGGTAATTAAACCTTGAAATGAAACAATAATAAAGAGAATAAATGATAGATGAACACTAGCTTGTTGCAACTCACCAAACCCTTGAATGGATATCCTTAGAGGACTAAAGTCTAACACATCTCTCCAAGGTCTTGATCTTGCATGAATGGCTTGATTGGATGCTTTATTTGATAGCTTGAATCTTCACTTGAATGCTTGAAACCTACATCACAATGTTAGCTCCGAAAGCATGCATGGATGCAAATAACTTTGACATCATGATAGGATCTTGAAATGTTGTTGCCGATGACTAAGAAATCTGCTCTTCAATGCTCTTGAAAATGATATTTGCTCATGTGAAAGCTGCCCTCTTTTTCCTAATGTTGAATTGATAAAATAACCTTATATTTATATGTATTTCTCTAATTTCCCAACAATTAAAATTCAAAATCCAACAATTGCAACTTGAATTTGAATCATAAAATTGCCACCAAAAACATATTAAAACTTGAGATCCTCAACTTAAGGAGGACCTAAATCCAGGACACTCAATTTCCAAGGCAATTTAATTAATGTTTGCAATTGTTTAATACAAGTTTCCCTTTCGTAAAACGGAATTAATTAGGCTTTTAAATGCATAATTGGGTTGCTTAGAGGCTTAATAAAGTCTAATTTAATTAAGGGACCCAAACATAGTGTGAAAATGTAAAGGTGTACATTTTTCTACACTACAATAATAAATATTGAACTTGAGAATATGAAATATACCGAACCAATTTTTTTCAATATTTGATTACAATGAGCAATGCAACACACATCTGTTAGGGTTAGCACTTAAACCAAACGATGCGGAATTCAACTCTAACCAAGAATATACATCAAGATCCCGAGTTGGGAAAGGTGTGAGCATATGGTCATGTTGATGTGTTTTTCGTGACCGCACCAACGCAGAATAAAGTCGCCAATGGCTACCCTATTCACTCTTGATCAAAGTATTCCGCATGCTAAGATTGCAAGAAAGTTCATGCGTTCAACTCCAAGGTTCTTTCAATTCGAATAGGCTCAATTGGCTCGATGTGATTTGCTGGTATTTCAAGGGGGACTTACGGAATTGTTCAGCAGCAGAGAAAGGAATTCAAATGCTCAAAAGATTTGTCTATGAAACGCGGGTTTCCTATTCTAACCAGAAAGTATTGAATTTAAAGTGGTTGCAGGGTTTAGAGAGTCTAAATCTATTCTAAGGCGTGGGATATGGAGCTCAACTTCAGCAAACTTCTACCAAACTTCGCTTTGCCTCGCCTCGGACAGCTTCCACGGAGTCGGTGCAATCTTCAGAGGAGTAATTCAAGGTGTTCAGATCACAACTTAGCATGAAAATACCATCACAACGACGCATATAGACATTCAAATCATGATTGAAGTTAAGTACATGATATTCCAGTTGACCACACAAGGCGCATTCACCATCAGCAAATACACTAGTGGTATGGATAGACAAAGTTGCTTAGATCAAACACCACATTCCACAGCTAACATCTACTTGCATGGAATGAAAATTATACTACTTTGAACTATTTTACGCTACCATTTGAATCGGAAGGACGAAGAAACCTTGCTAGCTACTCACAACAAAGACGAAATTCACCATCAATGAAAACTCTTTTATTGAGAGAGTGTTCACAACAATTTCTTACAAAGTTTTCAAAGGGAAAACTTTCCCTTTTCTTCAAACTACACTATCAACCTATACTAAGTTACTCTAAGCTATCCCTCTACTCTCTACTGTCTAACTTCTACCTCTATGTCTAATTTCTAATGAAATACAAATGAGGGGGACTCCCCCTTTTATAGTTGGCCAAGTCTAGCGGACGGCTCAAATTACAATCGGCTGGATGGCCCAGATTGTGCCACCTCAGCCCTAAACAAGATTCGCCCTAAAAACTGCCACCAAGAGGAGTGGGGTAATAAATGAGCCATTAATGTCCATCATCCTTCTAGAAGATTCCTGTTTGTAGTCGCGTTCACACTGTTCTTGATCTTCTTCTTGACGTTGTTCTTCAACCTTGCTCGAGCTTCCATTCTTTTCTCCATCTTGAATTTTGAGAACGCTCTTTCTTTGTCACTAAGTCCCAACACTCAGCCATTTTTCGCAACTTTTCCTTCGAGATTGAGATGTCGTCTTGAATCGCTTGCTTCATCACCATCGTTTGGTCTCGACGTTTCTCCTGCAAAACAAGCAAGGAGAAGAGCACTAGAACACTTCATAATATAAAATCACTTACTTACCAGGATTCTCACGCTCCAATTCCCAAGCGTTCATCACCTCCACTAGCCAACTTCTGCCTTCTTCATGATTCTTCATGCCTTCGCCAAATTTTCAACCCATCTTCCTCAAGGGCGTACCATCTTTGAGAAATTCATTTCACTAACTGGAGCTCTGATACTCAATTTCGTTCATCTCTGACTCTGAAGAATTCAATCAAACTCACCTAGGCAATTGACTTAAAACTCATCCGCTGAGGCATTTTATCTTGAAAACACATTTTCTTCACATTTGCTTTAGAAAATTTTAAATTATCCCTTAGGAAAATCTCACAATTTGAGCACTGATTGAATTCTTAACTGAAAAGGTGTTGGCGAAGCGCGGAAGACATGGAAATCCATCTATCATCACAAATGCCCAGTACCCAGAAGAGAATTTTCTCCAGAATGCTTCGAATCCATGGGTACCCAACGAACGGGTTCATTTAATTTTTAAATTTTGAACCTTAGAAAAAATATCATTCCACCAGTTTACTTCCGTTCTTCATCTTCGTGAACATTCTGTTGCTCTGACTTGAGAAATTTTTGAATCCACCCTGCAATGCCGGCACCTTCTGACTTCATCATTGGCAACTTCACTCGGACTTCAGGAAAATTCATCACTTCACCAGACTTGGGCGTATTTTCTAAGGAAGAGAATATTTGTGCCTTAGAAATTTTTTGAATCACTTAGCATTTCTTTTGAAAATTTTTCCCTTAGAAAATTTTACTCAACTCTATCCACCTTGCCTATGAGAAAAATTTTGTTTCATCCATGCTCATTTGCCAGTGGTGGGAGATTTCATCAACTTCACTTCTTATTTTTCATGAAGGCGCCTAGCATATTTTACTTCACACTTGAAGGATATTTCATTTGAAACTCCAACGCCTTAGCAATATTATTATTCATCTTCTCTCAACACCTTGGGCGCAAATGACACATGTTGAAGGGTACTCATCACCACGTTTAGGAAAATATTTTCAACACTTTGCATTTTCAACGCCTAACACACTTTATTCACCCTTATCAACTTTGGGCGCACATTACACTTCAAAAGGATAATAAGAGTCTTCAACGCCTTGGCACTCTTTAAATCCATCCACCTTTTACACTTTACCTTAGGCGCATATCTCACTTCAAGGGGAATATTAACCACGCCTAGCAATATTCATCCATCACTAGCAACACTTTATTTTACCCCTCCAACGCCTTTAGTAATTTCATTTCACACTTCATGCACTTGGGCGCATTTCTCATGTAGAGGAGAATGAAAACTTTCAAACGCCACCAACAAGTGACCTTTCATCTCCCACGTTTTTGTCCTCACATGCCCACTTTTGGGCGCATTTTGCCTAGGCAGCAGGATTAAAAATGTTGACTACTTTGACCTCTTCTCAGCTGGGTGCATTTTGTATGATGTGGTGAATGAAACTTCCAACGCCTTCATGTGACTTTTGGACTTCCAGCCTTTTGTCCTCATATGCCTTGATTTGGGCGCATTTTGCCCATGTAGGAGGATGAACTCCTTTGACTTGTTGACTTTCTTCTTGGGCGCATTTCAGCTTGCTAGAAGAATATCCTCTTTACTTAGAAAATTTTCATAGCTTCTCTCCTTCTCCTTGGGCGCATTTTGCTATAGGGGCAGGATAAAGTTTTATACTTAGAAATTTTTTGCTATCAACCCTCTTCCTTGGGCGCATTTCACCATAGGAGGTGGATGAAACTTGTACTTAGAATATTTTCTTCACATTCCTCAGGCAAGTTGGGCGCATATGGAGGCATGAGCAGGATATCTTCATCACTTAGAAAATTTTTATCACTTGCCAACTAGATGAGGGCGCATTTGAAGTAGGCTACAGGATGAAACTCAGACTTAGACATTTTTTTTTTTCATCTTCACCAGCTTCTTACTATAAATAGTAAGTCTCGTGATTTTCACACCTCCGAGGCTCAGATTGCTTTGAAATTTTAAACACTGGGTCTTCGCGACTCCATCAACCTATTGACGCTGCTATTTTTAGCCCATTTCTGAAGGTGATTTACTATAAATAGTAACTGTTTGCTTCTGATAGCTCCACTGCTCCGATGAACTTGAAATTTGAATGAGGCTCTCCTCACCACGTGACCTGACTGCTGACATGAACGCATGCACCTGACTTGCTATTTTTAGCCTGTTTCCAAATTGACTTACTATAAATAGTAAGTGCTCCGTTCGACTTCAAATTTTACCAGCAGATAGCCTGAAGGATGCTGATCGTGGTGGTTTACACCGGTTTTCGAAAATTTTGACCTTTTACCCCTCTTTTCAGGCCCCGAAGTTGGAAACCCTAATTCACTTTGCATGCGTATCAAATGACCTCTGTTTGTCTTCGTTTCTGCTGCATTGCGATCAGCTCATGATTCTGAATTGCTGGGAAGCGGCTGTCGGGACGCACCTGCTAAAAATAGCAAGTTCCTTACTGAGTGATTATCTCCGTTTGCATGTCACACCATCGCGTAGGTCTCGAAAAACCCATAAAGAATCATCCGACATGCAAAAGAAACCCTGACATGCAAACCCTAAAAATAGCCTCGGAAGACTGAATCCTGAAAGTTGTCGTCTCGTTTTGCATGTTATACCGTTGCGAAGGTCTCGAAAAACCCAGAAGGAATATCTAGACATGCAAAGAAAAACCCTGCGTCTAAGCCCTGAAATTTGTCCCGGAAGCTGGACTGCTAAAAATAGAAAGTTGTCTGTTTTCGCTCAAATTTTGCATGCGAGCAGCCTGATGTGCTCTGAATGCCGTGTGACTATCGGAATCTCAAAATGCTGACAGATTGCCTGTAACTTCACACTTACTAAAAATAGTAAGTACCTCAGAATCTGATGAAAACTTGCTGAGAGCCTGCTGGAAGCATACTGACAAAAATGTTAAGCTCAAATTTCAATTTACTCACTTCGTTCGACTTCGGATTGACCAGAAGGACGGAAACCCTAATTTTAGTCTTGGCCAAATTTCACTTGTTAGGCTCACAGACGGGCATAACCGGGAAAGACAGACAGCAGAAAAGAGAGACAACAACAAAACGACCGAAAAGCAAAGCCAAAATTAGGGTGTCCCCATTTGCAATGGGGCGATGTGTGAAAAACGTCACAACATTAGCCCCAACCCGAATAAATGTTCCTGAACATTTCAAAGACAAAATCCATTCCATACTTATAACCTTTGGATAATGCCTTCCAAGCCATCAATTGACTGGGGGACATACTTAAAAGGGAAGAGGAATCCTAAATTGGATCAAGGCACCTCATCTTTTGATTACAAGTGTGTGCATATGCGTTTGTTCCAGCTCAAAAGACCACTGAAGTTCCCAGAATCCGTCCCAGCAAGTGAAATAAATATCTTAACTTCAAAAGCATCCTGAACATTGCCTTGCTGCTAGTCAGGCGTCCATAGCCCCAACGAGGTTGTCGCCACAATTCTCACGAATATTGCTCCACTGCCAGTCGAGCGTCCATAGCCCCAGTGGAGTTACTCGTATGTTCCCAAAACCAATATTTCATAATATTTCTTTCATTTTTACTTTCTTTATTTCTCGTTTTTCAGATATTCCTTTTAAGCACATTTTCTTTTCTTTTGATCCTCCGTCAATTCCACAATTGGCTGGCTGGCAATGAAGCCTCCAATGGGTTTGAGAATTGTAGTGGCGCTGAAGTAAGATGTAAGATTTTCACCTACCAAGACTTCTCCTAAGAAACCTCAATGACTTAGAGCAATTAATCATGTGTGTAAAATATAGCAATCGTGAGACTTGGTGTCAAGACACAATAGATGATTCCCTTCCGAGTCAAGTACAAATCCTAACCAAATGATAAAACTCGAAGAATAACCTCGGATTCTAAAGCACTTCTTGAATGACTGTCCAAGAAATGGACTAACATTATGTCAACATTGTGCTGGAGTGTGGCGAAAACAAACACAACACCCCCCTCACAAATGGGATCCCCTTTTATTGAAAACGAACTAAACTACAAAAGCAAGACAACTAATCTAAACAAAAACAAAAAATTTAAGCGAACAACAATCAAAAGACCTAAGTACATACAACTCCTAGCATGATTTCTCAGGATGTTTAGTAACAGCAAAGTAGTGGTCATAGTACGAAGTTTTGCAAACTTGTCTTTAAACTCAGAAAAATATTCTTTCAAAGGACAAATCTGAAATTCAGGCAAAACTTCAGGAAAGATTAGTAATTGTGGCAACTCATCTGGACCATGATTAATCCATAAACAAGTTTTCTTTCCTAAATCTCCATAATCAAAATGATATTCCTTGTAATCAATAGCGGGGAAAGATATAACCTGGTGGTCTTTATTGTCCATTGCTTCATCAGGAGGTCGAAGTTGATGGTGGACCAAACCTCTTGCATCCAAAACGTGGAGATGATCCAAACTGGGAGGAGTGGGGCGGGAAATAAATTCAAGAGGGCATTTGGAAACTTGGATCATTTCATGCGCTGGCTCCTTTTGAGTACCTAACAATGGCTCAAGCCCCAACCCGAATTGCTCTTCACTTTCCATCTCTTTATCAAGCAGTGTTTCATTTGTTTCAATTTCATCAAGCAATTCCTCCATGATTGTGAATAATGGATCAAGTGTTGATGCAAAATGCATTTCATATTCTGCCTCCATCTTGGTAGCCCATTGATCGTCAAACACCTCATCTTGTCTTACGCTGTTTGTCATTTCTTCCATCTTGTTCATGCATAACCGAACTTTTTCATCAAGGAGCGTTCCTTCTTGAAGCGTACCGAAATTGCATAAGTCTTTCACATCATCTCTACTTTGAGCTAAGTCCTTCGTTCCTGGTTCTTGATGATCTTGCAATTTTGTATATTCGTTCACTTTTGTATGCTGACAGTTGTCTTGGGTGGTTTCTCTTGCTTGGATGTATCCCACTGCTTCTTTGATCTTTGCTCCAATAGCCTCTTGTTCTAGTGTGATGTAGGAACAATCTTCATCTGCTTGGTCCCTAAGCTCAATCACGTCCTCCTGTTGTGACTTATTCTCCTTGTTGTTAGATGGTGTCGAGGTACATTCTTCATTTGGTGCTAAAAATGTTTGTGTGGCATATTCAATCCATCCTTTGTCTTTGAAGAATCCATATGGTAGTATTGGTAATCCGAGGCGACATCTGGCGAAGTTGATAGCTCCTTCACATGTTGTGCAAGTGAACTCTGGATTAGGTGCGTTGTGAATCTGGCACCAACGAGGGAGCAAAACACCCTTCAAACAAACATTGCCAAGTTCCAACTGACTCTGGATCCTAAGTATGAATCTCGCGAAAGCTTCCTCCACAACTTCTGGAAGGCTATAATCATCAGGTTCTACATCCAATATTCCTGGCTTGGGGACATCCCAAAAGAAAATTTTCCCTTGGAGAACAAGCTCTATCCTTGAGAGGAATGTTAAGCAACTGATTTCTTCGTGCTGAGAGGTCTCATGAATTCGACATCTTCCTGGCAAAGCAAACTTAGACAAATTCCCGGGGTGCAACTGTGCATTCAATCTTTCTTGAATCTGAGCAATATCCACAAGATTGTCTTGAGGGCAAGAAATATGCGCATCCATTGAGAAATCTCTTTTTGAATTTTCCATTTTTTGATTTTTTTGAATTTTTCAACTTTTCACTTTTTTTGGATTTTTTGACATAAGAGAGATCTAACATATCTCCGATTTGGAACTTCAAATCTCATACTGGTTCCTTCCAGCCTCTGGAACAATTCGAAGCTCGCCCTCCTTCTAGCGCCAATTCTGTTGATGTGTTTTCATGACCGCACCAACGCAGAATAAAGTCGCCAACGGCTACCCTATTCTCTCTTGATCAAAGTATTCCGCATGCTAAGATTGCAAGAAAGTTCATGCGTTCAACTCCAAGGTTCTTTCAGTCGAATAGGCTAAGTTGTATCGATGTGATTTGCTGGTATTTCAAGGGGGACTTACGGAATTGTTCAGCAGCAGAGAAAGGAATTCAAATGCTCGAAAGATTTGTCTATGAAACGCGGGTTTCCTATTCTAACCAGAAAGTACTGAATTTAAAGTGGTTGCAGGGTTTAGAGAGTCTAAATCTATTCTAAGGCGTGGGATATGGAGCTCAACTTCAGCAAACTTCTACCAAACTTCGCTTTGCCTCACCTCGGACAGCTTCCACGGAGTCGGCGCAATCTTCAGAGGAGTAATTCAAGGTGTTCAGATCACAACTTAGCATGAAAATACCATCACAACGACGCATATAGACATACAAATCATGATCGAAGTTAAGTACATGATATTCCAGTTGACCACACAAGGCGCATTCACCATCAGCAAATACACTAGTGCTATGGATAGACGAAGTTGCTTAGATCAAACACCACATTCCACAGCTAACATCTACTTGCATGGAATGAAAATTATACTACTTTGAACTATTTTACGCTACCAATTGAATCGGAAGGACGAAGAAACCTTGCTAGCTACTCACAACAAAGACGAAATTCACCATCAATGAAAACTCTTTTATTGAGAGAGTGTTCACAACAATTTCTTACAAAGTTTTCAAAGGGAAAACTTTCCCTTTTCTTCAAACTACACTCTCAACCTATACTAAGTTACTCTAAGCTATCCCTCTACTCTCTATTGTCTAACTTCTACGTCTATGTCTAATTTCTAATGAGATACAAATGAGGGGGACTCCCCCTTTTATAGTTGGCCAAGTCCAACAGACGGCTCAGATTACAATCGACTGGATGGCCCAGATTGAGCCACCTCAGCCCTAAACAAGATTCACCCTAAAAACCGCCACCAAGAGGAGTGGGGTAATAAATGAGCCATTAATGTCCATCATCCTTCTAGAAGATTCCCGTTTGTAGTCGCGTTCACACTGTTCTTGATCTTCTTCTTGACGTTGTTCTTCAACCTTGCTCGAGCTTCCATTCTTTTCTCCATCTTGAATTTTGAGAACGCTCCTTCTTTGTCACTAAGTCCCAACACTCAGCCATTTTTCGCAACTTTTCCTTCGAGATTGAGATGTCGTCTTGAATCACTTGCTTCATCACCATCGTTTGGTCTCGACGTTTCTCTTGCAAAACAAGCAAGGAGAAGAGCATTAGAACACTTCATAATATAAAATCACTTACTTACCAGGATTCTCACGCTCCAATTCCCAAGCGTTCATCGCCTCCACTAGCCAACTTTTGCCTTCTTCATGATTCTTCATGCCTTCGCCAAATTTTCAACCCATCTTCCTCAAGGGCGTACCATCTTTGAGAAATTCATTTCACTAACTGGAGCTCTGATACTCAATTTCGTTCATCTCTGACTCTGAAGAATTCAATCAAATTCACCTAGGCAATTGACTTAAAACTCATCCGCTGAGGCATTTTATCTTGAAAACACATTTTCTTCACATTTGCCTTAGAAAATTTTAAATTATCCCTTAGGAAAATCTCACAATTTGAGCACTGATTGAATTCTTCACTGAAAAGGTGTTGGCGAAGCGCAGAAGACATGGAAATCCATCTATCATCACAAATGCCCAGTACCCAGAAGAGAATTTTCTCCAGAATGCTTCGAATCCATGGGTACCCAACGAACGGGTTCATTTAATTTTTAAATTTTGAACCTTAGAAAAAATATCATTCCACCAGTTTACTTCCGTTCTTCATCTCCGTGAACATTCTGTTGCTCTGACTTGAGAAATTTTTGAATCCACCCTGCAATGCCGGCACCTTCTGACTTCATCACTGGCAACTTCACTCGGACTTCAGGAAAATTCATCACTTCACCAGACTTGGGCGTATTTTCTAAGGAAGAGAATATTTGTGCCTTAGAAATTTTTTGAATCACTTAGCATTTCTTTTGAAAATTTTTCCCTTAGAAAATTTTACTCAACTCTATCCACCTTGCCTGTGAGAAAATTTTTGTTTCATCCATGCTCATTTGCCAGTGGTGGGAGATTTCATCAACTTCACTTCTTATTTTTCATGAAGGCGCCTAGCATATTTTACTTCACACTTGAAGGATATTTCATTTGAAACTCCAACGCCTTAGCAATATTATTATTCATCTTCTCTCAACACCTTGGGCGCAAATGACACATGCTAAAGGGTATTCATCACCATGTTTAGGAAAATATTTTCAACACTTTGCATTTTCAACGCCTAACACACTTTATTCACCCTTATCAACTTTGGGCGCACATTACACTTCGAAAGGATAATAAGAGTCTTCAACGCCTTGGCACTCTTTAAATCCATCCACCTTTTACACTTTACCTTAGGCGCATATCTTACTTCAAGGGGAATATTAACTACGCCTAGCAATATTCATCCATCACTAGCAACACTTTATTTTACCCCTCCAACGCCTTTAGTAATTTCATTTCACACTTCATGCACTTGGGCGCATTTCTCATGTAGAGGAGAATGAAAACTTTCAAATGCCACCAACAAGTGACCTTTCATCTCCCATGTTTTTGTCCTCACATGCCCCCTTTTGGGATCATTTTGCCTAGGCAGCAGGATTAAAAATGTTGACTACTTTGACCTCTTCTCAGCTGGGTGCATTTTGTATGATGTGGTGAATGAAACTTCCAACGCCTTCATGTGACTTTTGGACTTCCAGCCTTTTGTCCTCATATGCCTTGATTTGGGCGCATTTTGCGCATGTAGGAGGATGAACTCCTTTGACTTGTTGACTTTCTTCTTGGGCGCATTTCAGCTTGCTAGAAGAATATCCTCTTTACTTAGAAAATTTTTATAGCTTCTCTCCTTCTCCTTGGGCGCATTTTGCTATAGGGGCAGGATAAAGTTTTATACTTAGAAATTTTTTGCTATCAACCCTCTTCCTTGGGCGCATTTCACCATAGGAGGTGGATGAAACTTGTACTTAGAATATTTTCTTCACATTCCTTAGGCAAGTTGGGCGCATATGGAGGCATGAGCAGGATATCTTCATCACTTAGAAAATTTTTATCACTTGCCAATTGGATGAGGGCGCATTTGAAGTAGGCTACAGGATGAAACTCAGACTTAGACATTTTTTGTTTTTTCATCTTCGCCAGCTTCTTACTATAAATAGTAAGTCTCGTGATTTTCACACCTCTGAGGCTCAGATTGCTTTGAAATTTTAAACACTGGGTCTTCGCGACTCCATCAACCCTATTGACGCTGCTATTTTTAGTTGGCTTGCTATTTTTAGCCCATTTCTAAAGGTGATTTACTATAAATAGTAACTACTTGCTTCTGATAGCTCCACTGCTCCAATGAACTTGAAATTTGAATGAGGTGCTCCTCACCACGTGACCTGACTACTGACATGAACGCATGCACCTGACTTGCTATTTTTAGCCTGTTTCCAAAGTGACTTACTATAAATAGTAAGTGCTCCGTTCGACTTCAAATTTTACCAGCAGATAGCCTGAAGGATGCTGATCGCGGTGGTTTACACTGGTTTTCGAAAATTTTGACCTTTTACCCCTCTTTTCAGGCCCCGAAGTTGGAAACCCTAATTCGCTTTGCATGCGTATCAAATGACCTCTGTTTGTCTTCGTTTCTGCTGCATTGCGATCAGTTCATGATTCTGAATTGCTGGGAAGCGGCTGCTGGGACGCACCTGCTAAAAATAGCAAGTTCCTTACTGAGTGATTATCTCCGTTTGCATGTCACACCATCGTGTAGGTCTCGAAAAACCCATAAAGAATCATCCGACATGCAAAAGAAACCCTGACATGCAAACCCTAAAAATAGCCTCGGAAGACTGAATCCTGAAAGTTGTCGTCTTGTTTTGCATGTTATACCGTTGTGAAGGTCTCGAAAAACCCAGAAGGAATATCCAGACATGCAAAGAAAAGCCCTGCATCTAAGCCCTGAAATTTGTCCCGGAAGCTGGACTGCTAAAAATAGAAAGTTGTTTGTTTTCGCTCAAATTTTGCATGCGAGCAGCCTGATGTGCTCTAAATGCCGTGTGACTGTCGGAATCTCAAAAATGCTAACAGATTGCTTGTGACTTCACACTTACTAAAAATAGTAAGTACCTTAGAATCTAATGAAAACTTGCTGAGAGCCTGCTGGAAGCATACTGACAACAATGTTAAGCTCAATTTTCAATTTACTCACTTCGTTCGACTTCGGATTGACCTGAAGGACGAAAACCCTAATTTCAGACTTGGCCAAATTTCACTTGTTAGGCTCACAGACGGGCATAACCCGGAAAGACAGACAGCAGAAAAGAGATACAACAACAAAACGACCGGAAAGCAAAGCCAAAATTAGGGGGTCCCCATTTGCAATGGGGCGATGTGTGAAAAACGTCACAACAGGTCAGAGGATCTCAATGTAATGCTGATAAAAAGAACTCTAACCAAGAATGCGCCGGATGACGATGAGCATATGGTTAGAGGGTCTTAATGCAATGCTGATACAAAGAACTCTAACCAAGAATGCGTTGGATGACGACGAGTATGTGGTCAGAGGATCCCTACCAACTGCAAATGTTGAAAGTAAACTCGATGCCAAGCATGTGCTTTCCAACCCAAGGCGGGAGTGGAGCTACCATATGGCTGAGGTACTAAGACTACAATGCAATTCAAAATGTAAATAGGTGGCAAGCCAGCCTCTTCCACTTATTCAGTGGGAATTACAAAGCATGAAGAGAAAGATTAAGAAGTGCTTACAGTACTACTGATCAGCTTACAATTGTAATAGATTGTGCCTGCAAAGAACAAGATGAGAAGCTCTCCAATGCTGCATTTAAGAATATGATCTCCACAAAGCTTAGTATGACCTTCTAATCACCAACCTTCACCAAGAATGCAAATTCTTAAATCTGATATGACAGACCATGGACTGAAAATACTTAATCAGCAACATAGACCCTTACTAAAATGCTTGCATCTCACACTAGACTCGTCCAAATGACTCCAAATAAAGTGCATTAGCTTCCTAAAATGAAGGCGCCCAAGTAAGAACCCTAAAACAGACCCAAACTGATGTATCTTGTTTTGCACAGATTTCAAAGCAAGTACATAATGGTACGGCCCTAATGGATGGGCAATTTCTCTTTAGAAAAATCAGTTCTTGATAATAAAATATAAAACTTGCCAAGATTGGTCGCTCCAAGCCTAGAAACTCAAGGGGTCGATACCCAGAACAAGAATAATTTTATTATGAAAGCTATGAAAGAAACTTACAATCAGCCATGATGAACAGCAACTCCAGAATTTGATAGAATATGCAGTATTCAACTCCAACATGCAAATAAACCACTACAATGCAGAATTTCACTACAAAATCACTCAACTACAACTATCTCACCACTAGTTGCTATCTTTCAAGCAAGAAGCAATGCCAAGGCTAGGAGGCATTCATTCTTCGAAGCAATCCCAATACCATTCCGACAGCATAACTTACTGTAGACATAAGATGTCCAAATGAAGGTAAGAGGTCTCCTTTTATAAGCTCAGCAAGAAAACTCTAGATGCTTCTAGAAAGTGCGCCCTAATTTCAAATTTGAAATTGACTTCATTTCCCTCCAAAAGAAGGCGTCCCTTTTCAAGGCTTTATTTTTGACTTTATTTTAATTCACCTCTTTATAAAATAGGCGTCCCCCTTCAAGCAAGTATTAAAACCCTTTTAAAATATTCAATTACCTTCTATGAGGCGTCCCCACTTGAAAAGCCACCTTTTAAAACAACTTGAAGTGAAGCACTAGGCCAAAGGGGGGGTCAACATTAAATTATAACATTATTTAAATAAATTTAACTTATCTCTCCAAAGTGCATCCCAAGGCCAAAAATGAAGAAACCAACTGAGCCAACAGAAGAAGAGAGCCAACTGTGCTGAAAACAATAGGACCACTACCAGAAATAGAATTACTAAAAAAGTAAATTCCTTAAGGTGCTCGGAACATAAAGCAAGTCACACCACTGCGAAGCTCTCTGAAAACCCAGAAAGAATCCGCAATTCAATCTCCAAATCTTGAGCAACAACAACCTCCAAAACTGGAAACCCTAATTTCACCCTCCGAGTAGCCTACGGGTCTCCGGAATAGGCCAACGGTCAACTGAAATCATCACGCTTGAGAAGGGGACATTACAGTCCGCTCTCCCCAGGATTGCTTGCCCTCAAGCAATCACAAGTCTGGATGCTGCAAAATCTCCTCATTCTCCCAAGTTGCATCCTCCAAAGGCAAGTTCTTCCACTTCACCAAGTATTCTCTGATTGTTCTTCTTCTAAAAGAACGCTTTATGAAATCAATAATCTCCTCTGGAATCAAAATCAACTGCCCTTCTTCGTCCAAAGGTGGCAACTGTGAAGAAGCAACAACATTATGTCCAAGTGCCTTCTTGAGGCGAGACACGTGGAAGACATTGTGAATTCTGCTATTCGATGGTAGCTCCAACTCATAAGCTACCTCTCCAACCCTTCTGATAACTTTGAATGGCCCATAGAAGCGAGGTTTAAGCTTCTCAGCTCCACTCTTCTTGAGAGTAGATTGTCTGTAAGGCTGTAGTCTAAGATAAACCAAATCTCCAACCTCAGAAAAGCGCTCAACACGCCGCTGATCAGCGTACATTTTCTGCTGATTCCGTGCAATCTGAAGGTTGTTCTTCAAGGACTTCAACATATCTTGACTCTACTATAACAAATCCTTGGCTTAAGGGACTTTGCTATCACCAAACACCAAATCAGCAAAGCTAGGAGCCTCATAACCATAAAGGGCCATGAATGGAGACATCCTTATTGACATGTGAAAGGACGAATTGTAACAATACTCTCCTAGGTGAAGCCATTTCACCCATGCCCTTTGCTGCTCTGAAACATAGTTTCTAAGATAGTCTTCCAACCACTTGTTCACTATCTCTGTTTGTCCATCTGTTTGAGGGTGATAACTAGTGCTAGGAGTAAGCACCGTACCACTCATCCTGAAGACTTCTTGCCAAAAAGTGCTTAGGAATTTGCTGTCCCTATCACTCACAATGTTTTTCGGCAACCCATGCAATCTAAACACCTCATGAAAAAACAAATCTGCAACTTGAGCTACTGAAAAAGAGCTCGTGATGAGAAAGAAGTGAGCAAACTTTGTTAATCTGTCCACTATAAAATAGATACAATTTTTTCCTTGGGCCTTTGGCAACCCAGTGATGAAGTCCATTGATATGCTTTCCCATTTTTGGTTGGGAATGGGAAGAGGTTGCAGCAGACCAGCTGGTAGAGTATGCTCATTCTTGTTCATCTAACAAGTGGGACACTCCTGGATGTAGCGTTGAACTTCCCCTTTCAGCCCTTTCCAAGAAAATCTTTCTCGAATCTATTTATATGTCTTGAAGAAACCCTGATGACCAGCAAGTGGAATGTCATGGAATATCATCAAAATCTTCTGTTTGAGCTTAGAATCAGCCACCAAAAAGATTCTACCCTTGTAGTGTATCAAACCTTCAACCACCTTGTACCTTTCATCATGAAAGTACCTTCAATGACGCTGGTTGCAAACTGATTTTTGGCATAATCAGCAAGCAACATCTCCTTCCAATCAGTAGTAAGCTCACACAATGAGCTCAAATGAGGTCTTCTGGATAGAGCATCAGCCACAATGTTGTTTTTCCCCTTGACATACTCAATGTCAAAATCGTAAGCTTGAAGCTTACTCACCCACTTTTGTTGTCTTTTGTTCAAATATTTCTGATGCATGAAGTGCTTGAGACTATTGTGATTAGTCTTGACCACAAACTTGCTCCCCACCAAATACTATCTGAACTTAGCTAATGCATGCATGATTGCAAGCATTTCCTTGTCATATATTGAGTAGGTTCTTTCAGCACCTCTTAGCTTTCTGCTTTCAAACACGATGGGATGCTTGTCTTGCATCAAAACAGCCCCAACACCTTCTCCGGATGCATCGCACTGTAGCTCGAAGGGCTTGGAAAAATCTGGAATAGCTAAAACTAGACAAGAGCTCATTATCTTCTTAAACTTATCAAAAGTAATTTGAGCCTTTTCTGACCAACAAAAAGCTCCCTTTTTCGTGAGGTCAGTAAGAGGAGCAGCGTTTTGTGAGTATCCTTTCACAAATCTTCTGTAAAAACCACAAAAACCCAAGAACCCCTTCAAATGTGTCAAGTTCTCAGGAGGTGGCCAATCAACTATTGCCTTGATCTTTTCAGGATCGACCTTCACTCCATTAGCACTGATTATGTGACCAAGGTAGAGTAGCTCCTTCATTCCAAATTCACATTTGGACTCTTTAGCAAACAAACTTTCTGATTCTAAGATGCTAAGCACTTCCTCCAAGTGCTTGAGATGTTCTTCCCATGTCTTGCTGAAGATAAGGATATCATCAAAAAAAATCAATACAAACTTCCTTAACTGTTTCTGAAAGACTTTGTTCATGCAAGACTGGAAGGTAGCAGGAGCATTAGTCAACCCAAATGGCATGACTTTGTTCTTCCTCTTATGATCCACATAGTCATTGTAAGACATGTCTAACTTGATTTCATCAGGGAGAGAATCAAACTCAGCACGGTTGATTCAACTGTTCTACAAATGATGCGTTTTCTTCCAGATTGGGTTGAGGATTTACTGGTGCCAAGAAGGTGGGTTTAAATGGCCTGGAAGAAATGTATGTGCTATTTGAAGCAGGCTAGGCAGTATGTCCATTATGCTGGTTGGAGGCACTGTGTTCTCTAGTATGCCCTGGATTGTTCTGTGGAATTGGGTTCTGACCCATTTTCCCCATCATGAAAGATATCATATCCATCATGGCGTCCATCTTCCTTTCGAACCTTCTTCCCGGACTTGGCGTTCTTTCTCTTCCTTTTCCACTTTCATCCCTGTTGCTGGTAAACCTCTCATTACCGCCCACTGGCCTCTCACTGTCCCCCATTTTTGTTTCCTGAGAAGACTCCCAATGAGCCCTCAAAACCTCTGATGTTGTCTGACCTTCTGGAACCTAATGCCACTGAAACTGATTTGCAGCCTTCTTGTCTTCCCTTGCTAAGTATCTTTTTTCTCTGTCACTTATAGAAGGTTTCTTTCACAGGATGGCAGGATGTGTGGCTTTGATACCACTGAAATATACCGAACCAATTTTTTTCAATTTTTGATTACAATTAGCAATGCAACACACATCTGTTAGGGTTAGCACTTAAACCAAACGATGCGGAATTCAACTCTAACCAAGAATGTACACCAGGATCCCGAGTTGGGCAAGGTGTGATCATATGGTCAGAGGATCTCAATGCAATGATGATAAAAAGAACTATAACCAAGAATGTGCCGGATGACGATGAGCATATGGTCAGAGGGTCTTAATGCAATGCTGATACAAAGAACTCTAACCAAGAATGCGCCGGATGACGACGAGCATGTGGTCAGAGGATCCCTACCAACTACAAATGCTGAAAGTAAACTTGACGCCAAGCATGTGCTTTCCAACCCAAGGCGGGAGTGGAGCTACCATATGGCAGAGATACTAAGACTACAATGCAATTCAAAATGTAAATAGGCGGCAAGCTAGCCTCTTCCACTTATTCAGTGGGAATTACAAAGCATGAAGAGAAAGATTAAGAAGTGCTAACAGTACTACTGATCAGCTTACAATTGTAATAGATTGTGCCTGCAAAGAACAAGATGAGAAGCTCTCAAATGCTGCAATTAAGAATATGATCTCCACAAAGCTTAGTATGACCTTCTAATCACCAACCTTCACCAAGAATGCAAATTCTTAAATCTGATATGACAGACCATGGACTGAAAATACTTAATCAGCAACACAGACCCTTACTAAAATGCTTGCATCTCACACTCGACTCGTCCAAATGACTCCAAAGAAAGTGCATTAGCTTCCTAAAATGAAGGCGCCCAAGTAAGAACCCTAAAACAGACCCAAACTGATGTATCTTTTTTTGCACAGATTTCAAAGCAAGTACAGAATGGTACGGCCCTAATGGAAGGGCAATTTCTCTCTAGAAAAATCAGTTCTTGATAATAAAATCTAAAACTTGCCAAGATTGGTGGCTCCAAGCCTAGAAACTCAAGGGGTCAATACCCAGAACAAGAATAATTTTATTATGAAAGCTATGAAAGAAACTTATAATCAGCCATGATGAACAGCAACTCCAGAATTTGATAGAATATGCAGTATTCAACTCCAACATGCAAATAAACCACTACAATGCAGAATCTCACTACAAAATCACTCAACTACAACTATCTCACCACTAGTTGCTATCTTTCAAGCAAGAAGCAATGCCAAGGCTAGGAGGCATTCATTCTTCGAAGAAATCCCAGTACCATTCCGGCAGCATAACATTACTGTAAACATAAGATGTCCAAATGAAGGGAAGAGGTCTCCTTTTATAAGCTCAGCAATAAAACTCTAGATGCTTCTAGAAAGTGCGCCCTAATTTCAAATTTGAAATTGACTTCATTTCCCTCCAAAAGAAGGCGTCCCTTTTCAAGGCTTTATTTTTGACTTTATTTTAATTCACCTCTTCATAAAATAGGCGTCCCCCTTCAAGCAAGTATTAAAACCCTTTTAAAATATTCAATTACCTTCTATGAGGCGTCCCCACTTGAAAAGCCACCTTTTAAAACAACTTGAAGTGAAGCACTAGGCCAAAGGGGGGGTCAACATTAAATTATAACATTATTTAAATAAATTGAACTTATCTCTCCAAAGTGCATCCCAAGGCCAAAAATGAAGAAACCAACTGAGCCAGCAGAAGAAGAGAGCCAACTATGCTGAAAACAACAAGACCACTGCCAGAAATAAAATTACTAAAAATAGTAAATTCCTTAAGGTGCTCGGAACGCAAAGCAAGTCACATGTGATGTCCCCACTCTAGTCAGTCACCTGATGCAGTGTGTTAGCCCTTTTCTTGGACCCTTGTGGGCTAACTGGATTGGTTAGAGGGTCAGTGGTACCTTCTGGAGAGTTCGGTCGATTTCATTTTCTGAGATCGTGGATAGGCTCATTGCAGGCCTTGGCAGTACAGGAGTTTCTTTGCTTCTGACGGCATTGAATTCTGTTGAGAATTGAGGGAGATAGGCTTACTTAAGTGATTTAAGTTAATTTTTAACTTAAAGTCTTTTTATAAAGTCAAATTGACTTTATAATTCTTATTTCACTTAAATTAAGTCTAAAGTGAATATTTTAATGTTATATCTTTTATTCACTTAAAGGAGGCGCCAAAAATCAAAAAGAAGACTATGGAAAGTGACTTAAGTTTAGTTTCATAAATTTAAATGAGCTAAAGCCCTAAAATGTACGGCCTTCTTAGGGTTTCACCTCTTTTGCTTTATAAGGGATTTGGGCAATGAGAAACTCATCTTTTGAATATTTCAACTTTTCCTTGGAGGTTTTTTTCCCTTGCTTTCAGCCTGTGACCAGGTTTGCAGCAAATCCACCATTGGAGAACGAAATCTCTTCAGTGTGAGCACTTGTGAAGTTGTGAAAGATCAGCTGAATTAGTGCAGATTGAGAGAGCTTCATTTCAGAAGTTCTGCAGTGCTTCAACAGATTTTTGTAGTGTTCTTCATCAAAAACAGAGGGTTTATTAGTTGCTGTTCTTCCTTCACCATGGCAGACTTCATGGCTGTTTGGGCACACCTTCAGAGAGGGTTTTTGGTGCTTTTTGTTTGAAAGGGCGTGGCACTTGCAAGGAAGGTTTTTTTTGGCTTTTGGAGAAACGTCTTCTTTCTGAGGATCTCTCTTCATGAACTTGGGCGCCCTAGCTATACTTCTCTCTAGCTTCAGTTTCAAAATAAACTTTGCAATCTGTAACTCTCTACTCCAGTTTTCGTCAGTTCTTCACTATGCTGGTCGGATTTCTTATTTAAAAAATCTGGAGGCTTTCGGGTATGTTTGTATGTTTTAAATCCATTGTTGATGATAATAAACACCTTCTACAATTTCAGTTTGATTAAATTTGCTCAAGTTTTCATTTTGTGAGCTTTTATATGATGCACCCCTTCTCTTTTGTCTACAAAATTTCTCTAAAAAACTAAAAAACACAAATAGACTTAAAAAAAGACAGGGGTTTGAGTAGTGAGCTAGCAAGGCTCATCACAGTGGTATCAGAGCTCTGATCTTGCTAGCTTGTGGGATTTGAAAAAAATTATGAAGTCACACCAGGAGGGTTTTGACAAGTTCTACTCTCGTGGAGGCCCTAGAAATCAAAGAGGTGATCATAATCCTTTTCCACCATTTCCATTTGACGAACAGGAGGAGGAAATAGACTGGGATAATATGGCTAACAGGGAAGGAGAAAGTTCTCATATGAACAAAGAGGATAGAGAAGCTAGAGATGTGCTAAGAGGTATGGTTGCAGGTCAAGAACAAGTAGCAAATATTCTCCAGCAACTCAGCACAAATGTAGAGAACTTAACACTTCAGAGAGGCCAGCATCCAGGGCATGATCATGAGGGCAGTATCCATGGCGCAGCCCATAGACCTATTGTTCCAGCTCGCACTTTTGAGAGAGCAACATGTCCTACCTTCACCAGAAATGATGCAGAGGGTGAGGAAGAGGTTGAACAGGGTGGTGAGGTTAACTTTGCAGATAACATCATGGTTATGCATGATGAATGGGATGCATTGCCACCTAGAGTTAAGGAGCACCTTAACTTTGATAGATTCATGAGCCAGAGGAGAGAACATAACAGAAGCAGGAATGACAGGAGACCTTGGTACAAGCACAATGATCTTAGACAGGCTACCAATAAACTCACCTTGGCGAACTATGATGGCAGTGGTAGAGTTACAGCACGTGCTTGGATCAGCAAGTTAGATACATTCTTGACTCTACGACCCATGCCCGAGGAAGATGCTATTCGATTTGCAGCACTTCACCTTGATGGCGTAGCTCATGATTGGTGGATTCATGGCATGGCTACTCTTCACCATGATCAGATTACTTCATACCAGGAGTTCACAGATAGACTGGTAGAGAGGTTTGACAAACGTGATCCCGAGCTATTTTTCAGAGACCTAGCACAGCTGAAACAGCTAGGTAGTTTGGAGTCATATATTGGGGAGTTTCAGAGATTGTCAGTTATGGTTACAGGCATTTCTGAGAGGAGGCTGATCATACTCTTCATTGAGGGACTTTTCGAGCCTATGAAAGGATGGATCAAGGCATTTGATCCCCCTACATTACAGGAAACCATGAGGAAAGCTCGCAGCATGGAGCTCACTACTCCTCGAAAGCAATTTGGCACCAAACCTTCTACTTCTTACAATGAACATAAATCTGATCCGAAAAAAGCTGATAATGCTGATCATAAGAAGAAATATACAGCACCTTTGGATCGAGAAACCATGAATGATCTTCGTAGGAGGAGACTTTGTTTTTACTGCAAGGGCCCTTATGACCAAAATCATGATTGCCCCCTCAAACCTAAAGGGCAAAACAGGAACATGGAGTGGTTTTATGAGGGAGAAGAAGTGACTGATTTTTCTGATCAGCAAGCTCCAATTTATGATACAGATGGAGAAGAATCAGAAGATGAGGCTGAAATTGTAGTAGAAACTGAGTTAAAGGAGGCTCATTTATCCAGCATGCAGAGAGAGGGATCTTTTAGACTCCGTGGGGTCTTGGCTGGTCAAAGAGTCATATCTCTTTTAGATACAGGTGCAACTCACAATTTTATTGACTCACGTTTGGTGGAGAAAAGAGGAATTCAAACTCAGCAGTTTGAAGGCATTCGAGTCAAGGTTGCTGATGGATATACTCTCACTTGCGAGAGGATGGTTCCAGACTTGCCTTTGAAACTCAATAACTATGAGTTTAAGGCAGATTTTTATGTTGTGAACATGGGAGGAATTGATATAGTTCTCGGCATGAAGTGGCTTCATGCTATAGGAGAGTTCACACTTAATTTGAACGACATGGAGATGAAATTCAAAGTTGATGGCACGAAACATGTTCTAAAAGCCATCAAGGACAGCAATGTGAAAGAAATTTCACTCAAAAGAATGGAACGTTTGGTTCGTCATGACATGGTAGATTGGGTAGCTGAATGCAAGTTAATGCCTTCACATTTGGATCAGCCAGTTTCTTCTTACCATCCAGATGTACAAAAACTCAGAACCAAACATACCAAGGTTTTCAGTGCAATCCCACCAGGTAGACCTCTTGATAGAGGTATTGAGTATATCATAGAGTTGGATGAGGGCACGAAACCTATCATGATCACTCCTTATCGGCACCCCAAACGCTTGAAAGATGAAATTGAGAAGACCATCAAAGAACTTTTGGCTATGGGGCACATTAGGCCGAGTAAGTCACCCTTTGCTTCATCAGTTGTTTTGGTGAAGAAAAAGGATGGTACACTCAGAATGTGTATTGATTATAGAATGCTTAACAGGAGAACTATAAAGAACAGATATCCTATTCCGCGGATTGATGAGTTGATAGATGAGCTTCATGGAGCTTGCTACTTCTCAAAGATTGATTTGAGGACAGGTTATCATCAGATCAGAGTTCGAGAGGACATAGAGAAAACCGCATTCAGATGTCACTGTGGACACTTTGATTTCTTGGTTATGCCTTTCGGTTTAACCAATGCTCCAGCCACATTTCAGTCCACTATGAACAGGGTTTTCCATCCTCAATTGAGGAAACATGTGTTGGTGTTCTTCGATGACATCCTAGTCTACAGCAGATCTTGGGAAGAACACATGGTTCACCTGGATGAGGTTTTGAGCATACTTGATAGGGAGTCCTTGTACGCCAAGGAGTCCAAGTGTGCGTTGGGCATGGTTGAGCTTTTGTATTTGGGTCACATTATCAGCAATGAGGGAGTTAGCATGGATCCAGAGAAGGTTCGAGCTATCATTGATTGGCCTACACCTGAGACATTGACACAACTCAGGGGATTTGTAGGATTATGTGCCTTCTATCGTCGGTTCGTTAGTGGATTCTCGCGACATGCTGCGCCACTAACTGATTTGACTAAGAAGGGTGCATTTGCGTGGACACCATTAGCACAGGCGTGCTTTGAGAAGTTCAAACTTCTCATGACTTCATGTCCAGTGTTGGCTTTGCCGGATTTCACCAAACCCTTTGAGTTACATTGTGATGCCAGCGGTGAGGGAATTGGTGCAGTCATTATGCAGGATCGTCACCCTATAGCTTTCGAGAGCAGGAAGCTGAGAGGTCCTGAGAGGAGCTTTAGCATCTATGATAAGGAGATGTTGGCCATCATGCATGCCATGGCTAAATTCAGGCAATACTTGATTGGTAGTAAATTTTGTGTTAAAACCGATCATAATAGTCTGAAACATTTCCTTGGACAGCGGGATTTAAATGAAAGACAACAGAAATGGGTCAGCAAACTTCAGTCCTATGATTTTGACATCTCCTATGTCAAGGGTACTCAGAATGTAGTTGCTGATGCATTATCTCGCCGTCCTCACTTGAGCTCCATTACACAGATTTCAGAAGACTGGAGACATATGATTGTGGTTGAGTATGCTAAGAACCCGTGGCCTTCTAGCATAGTAGATGGAACAGTACAGGATGGCAGATACTCACTTGTAGATGATCTTATCATTTACAAAGGGAGGATATTTCTAGTTCCAGATTCAGAGATGAGGAACCAAGTTTTGAGATCATTTCATGATGCATCTATGGCAGGACATCCCGGGTACTTTAAGACCTATAGGCAGGTACGGGAAAGATTCTCTTGGAAGGGTCTCAAATCCTTTGTTCTCCAGTATGTCAGGGAATGCCTTGTTTGTCAGCAGAACAAGCAAGAACACACATACCCTGCAGGATTACTTCAGCCGCTTCCTATCCCTGAGAGGAAGTGGGAATGCTTGTCTATGGACATCATTACGGGCTTGCCGAAAGCTCAAGGGAAAGACAGCATTTTTGTGGTGGTAGATCGATTGACGAAGTATGCTCATTTCTTCTCAATCACTACTACGCACACAGCTACTCAGGTGGCAGATTTGTTCTTTCGTGAGGTATTCAGGTTGCATGGTTTGCCACGGAGTATAGTCAGTGACAGGGACAACAGGTTTATGAGTAACTTCTGGCAAGAGTTATTCAAGCTATGCGGAACATAACTCACTCCGAGTACTAGCTACCACCCCCAGACAGATGGGCAGACTGAGATAGTCAACAAATGGGTGGAGGGATACTTACGGAATTACAGTTCAGGGCAGCAGAAGGCATGGGTGAGATGGTTATACCTTTGTGAGTATTGCTACAATACCACTCATCACATGAGCATTCAGATGACCCCTTACCGAGCCTTATATGGATATGATGCTCCAAGCTTTCTAGACTTGTTACTGAGTGACAGTAGAGTACCTAGTGCTGGTGATCTATTGCAAGAGAACCAGGATATTATGAGAGCACTCAGAGAGAATATACAGAAAGCTCAGAATCAGCAAAAGCAATATGCTGATCAGAGGCGAGTGGAGCGATCTTTCGAGATCGATGATTTGGTGTATTTGATGCTCCAGCCTTATAGGCAGTCCACCCTTCGTAAGAAGGGCGCAGAGAAACTTAAGCCTCGTTACTATGGACCATTTAGAGTTGTCAGACGGGTCGGTGAAGTGGCTTATGAGTTAGATCTTCCGATGGATAGCAAGGTTCACAATGTGTTCCATGTTTCACGCCTCAAAAAGGCATTGGGACCACATGTGATTCCTTCTGTTGTTTTACCACCCCTGGATGATGAGGGGAAGTTGATATTGGTTCCTGAGGCCATTCTGGATTCTAGAGAGCGTCATCTTCGAAGAAGGGTTATCAGGGAATACTTGGTGAAGTGGAAGGATCTACCAGCCGAGGATGCGACTTGGGAGGGTGACAGTGTTTTACAACATCCAGCTTTGAGTTTGCTTGCGGACAAGCAAATTCGGGGAGGGCGGACTGTGATGTCCCCACTCTAGTCAGTCACCTGATGCAGTGTGTTAGCCCTTTTCTTGGACCCTTGTGGGCTAACTGGATTGGTTAGAGGGTCAGTGGTACCTTCTGGAGAGTTCGGTCGATTTCATTTTCTGAGATCGTGGATAGGCTCATTGCAGGCCTTGGCAGTACAGGAGTTTCTTTGCTTCTGACGGCATTGAATTCTGTTGAGAATTGAGGGAGATAGGCTTACTTAAGTGATTTAAGTTAATTTTTAACTTAAAGTCTTTTTATAAAGTCAAATTGACTTTATAATTCTTATTTCACTTAAATTAAGTCTAAAGTGAATATTTTAATGTTATATCTTTTATTCACTTAAAGGAGGCGCCAAAAATCAAAAAGAAGACTATGGAAAGTGACTTAAGTTTAGTTTCATAAATTTAAATGAGCTAAAGCCCTAAAATGTACGGCCTTCTTAGGGTTTCACCTCTTTTGCTTTATAAGGGATTTGGGCAATGAGAAACTCATCTTTTGAATATTTCAACTTTGCCTTGGAGGTTTTTTTCCCTTGCTTTCAGCCTGTGACCAGGTTTGCAGCAAATCCACCATTGGAGAACGAAATCTCTTCAGTGTGAGCACTTGTGAAGTTGTGAAAGATCAGCTGAATTAGTGCAGATTGAGAGAGCTTCATTTCAGAAGTTCTGCAGTGCTTCAACAGATTTTTGTAGTGTTCTTCATCAAAAACAGAGGGTTTATTAGTTGCTGTTCTTCCTTCACCATGGCAGAGTTCATGGCTGTTTGGGCACACCTTCAGAGAGGGTTTTTGGTGCTTTTTGTTTGAAAGGGCGTGGCACTTGCAAGGAAGGTTTTTTTTGGCTTTTGGAGAAACTTCTTCTTTCTGAGGATCTCTCTTCATGAACTTGGGTGCCCTAGCTATACTTCTCTCTAGCTTCAGTTTCAAAATAAACTTTGCAATC
The DNA here is from genome assembly GCA_007258455.2 of Sequoia sempervirens. Classification (NCBI taxonomy): domain Eukaryota; kingdom Viridiplantae; phylum Streptophyta; class Pinopsida; order Cupressales; family Cupressaceae; genus Sequoia; species Sequoia sempervirens. Next base: position 621,919,331 of record VDFB02058242.1, read on the forward strand.
TGTAACTCTCTACTCCAGTTTTCGTCAGTTCTTCACTATGCTGGTCGGATTTCTTATTTAAAAAATCTGGAGGCTTTCGGGTATGTATGTTTTAAATCCATTGTTGATGATAATAAACACCTTCTACAATTTCAGTTTGATTAAATTTGCTCAAGTTTTCATTTTGTGAGCTTTTATATGATGCGCCCCTTCTCTTCTGTCTACAAAATTTCTCTAAAAAACTAAAAAACACAAATAGACTTAAAAAAAGACAGGGGTTTGAGTAGTGAGCTAGCAAGGCTCATCACAGCACACCACTATGAAGCTCTCTAAAAACCCAGAAAGAATCTGCAATTCAATCTCCAAATCTCGAGCAACAACAACCTCCAAAACTGGAAACCCTAATTTCACCCTCCGAGTAGACTACGGTCTCCAGAATAGGCCAACGGTCAACTGAAATCATCACGCTTGAGAAGGGGACATTACAGAATAAATGAACTATTAACTTTTATGAATAATGAATAACAACTTAAATTTGAATCCAATATATATATACTTTTTTCCAATAATCAATTATGGTAGGAGGGAGACACATGATAGGGCACTAGAAAAACTATTCATCACAAGTAAGCCCAAGGGCATGCTCATACCTCCCTTGGCCCTAAGTGGCAGTACATCCAACTTAGACAATCCCATCCAACTTAGGGTGAAGTGGAAGGATCTACCAGCCGAGGATGCAACTTGGGAGGGTGACAGTGTTTTACAGCATCCAGCTTTGAGTTTGCTTGCGGACAAGCAAATTCGGGGAGGGCGGACTGTGATGTCCCCACTCTAGTCAGTCACCTGATGCAGTGTGTTAGCCCTTTTCTTGGACCCTTGTGGGCTAACTGGATTGGTTAGAGGGTTAGTGGTACCTTCTGGAGAGTTCGGTCGATTTCATTTTCTAAGATCGTGGATAGGCTCATTGCAGGCCTTGGCAGTACAGGAGTTTCTTTGCTTCTGACGGCATTGAATTCTGTTGAGAATTGAGGGAGATAGGCTTACTTAAGTGATTTAAGTTAATTTTTAACTTAAAGTCTTTTTATAAAGTCAAATTGACTTTATAATTCTTATTTCACTTAAATTAAGTCTAAAGTGAATATTTTAATGTTATATCTTTTATTCACTTAAAGGAGGCGCCAAAAATCAAAAAGAAGACTATGGAAAGTGACTTAAGTTTAGTTTCATAAATTTAAATGAGCTAAAGCCCTAAAATGTACGGCCTTCTTAGGGTTTCACCTTTTTGCTTTATAAGGGATTTGGGCAATGAGAAACTCATCTTTTGAATATTTCAACTTTTCCTTGGAGGTTTTTTTCCCTTGCTTTCAGCCTGTGACCAGGTTTGCAGCAAATCCACCATTGGAGAACGAAATCTCTTCAGTGTGAGCACTTGTGAAGTTGTGAAAGATCAGCTGAATTAGTGCAGATTGAGAGAGCTTCATTTCAGAAGTTCTGCAGTGCTTCAACAGATTTTTGTAGTGTTCTTCATCAAAAACAGAGGGTTTATTAGTTGCTGTTCTTCCTTCACCATGGCAGACTTCATGGCTGTTTGGGCACACCTTCAGAGAGGGTTTTTGGTGCTTTTTGTTTGAAAGGGCGTGGCACTTGCAAGGAAGGTTTTTTTTGGCTTTTGGAGAAACGTCTTCTTTCTGAGGATCTCTCTTCATGAACTTGGGCGCCCTAGCTATACTTCTCTCTAGCTTCAGTTTCAAAATAAACTTTGCAATCTGTAACTCTCTACTCCAGTTTTCGTCAGTTCTTCACTATGCTGGTCGGATTTCTTATTTAAAAAATCTGGAGGCTTTCGGGTATGTTTGTATGTTTTAAATCCATTGTTGATGATAATAAACACCTTCTACAATTTCAGTTTGATTAAATTTGCTCAAGTTTTCATTTTGTGAGCTTTTATATGATGCGCCCCTTCTCTTCTGTCTACAAAATTTCTCTAAAAAACTAAAAAACACAAATAGACTTAAAAAAATATAGGGGTTTGAGTAGTGAGCTAGCAAGGCTCATCACAACACACCACTATGAAGCTCTCTAAAAACCCAGAAAGAATCTGCAATTCAATCTCCAAATCTCGAGCAACAACAACCTCCAAAACTGGAAACCCTAATTTCACCCTTCGAGTAGACTATGGTCTCCAGAATAGGCCAACGGTCAACTGAAATCATCACGCTTGAGAAGGGGACATTACAGAATAAATGAACTATTAACTTTTATGAATAATGAATAACAACTTAAATTTGAATCCAATATATATATACTTTTTTCCAATAATCAATCATGGTAGGAGGGAGACACATGGTAGGGCACTAGAAAAACTATTCATCACAAGTAAGCCCAAGGGCATGCTCATACCTCCCTTGGCCCTAAGTGGCAGTACATCCAACTTAGACAATCCCATCCAACTTAGGGTGGTGTACTTACATTGCGAGAACATCCAATTGGCAGGAACATCCATCCAACGGGCAACGGGACATCCTCTCCTGTCAGTGTTCGCAATCTAAATGCATTATCTCCCAGGATTTCAGCAATTTGATATGGGCCCAACCAGAATTTGTCGAACTTGTCGTGATCTCCTTTCTTTTCGTGGGCCTCTTCCCAGTATAAGACCAAGTCATAAATCCTGAACGACTTGACCTTTGCTTGTTTATCGAACCATCTTTTCACCACTCCTTGGTGTCTTGCTAGATTCTCCAAAGCTTCATCTCTTTTCTCTTCTAAGTGCATTAGCTGAGACAACCTGGTTTGAATTTGATCTTCTCCTTTGAGATACTCTTGAATAAACTGTAGTGTTGGAATCCTCAATTGAACTGGAAATACGGGATCCTGTCCATAAACCAAGTGATAGGGAGATGTCCCCAGTGAACTCTTTGTCCTGATCCTATCTTCCCATAGAGCAAACCTCAACTGTGTGTGCCAATCTTTAGGATTCTTATCTAATAACTTCTTGTTGGCATTCAGTAAGTTCTTATTCGTGGACTTTGCTAGCCCATTTCCCTGCGGATAGTAGTTAGAAGAAAACTTCAATGTGATTCCATATTCAAATGCCCAGTTGGAAAACTTCAATGATGAGAAAGTTGAACCGTTGTCGCACACTAGGGAATGAGGGCACCCAAATCTTGTGATGACGTTCTCTTCAAGGAACCTGATGACCACATCTGTCATGCATTGCTTCAAAGCTTGAGCCTCTGTCCATTTGGTGCAGTAATCAGTCGCTGTCAAAATGTATCTATGTTGATCTGAAGATGGCGGATTGATCATCCCAATAAAATCTAACCCCCACTTGGCAAAAGGTCTAACCTCAATCACTGGCCGTAAAGGCATAGCCGGATGTTTTCCTCTATTCGCTGCTATCTGACAGATGTGACAAGCCTTTACGTGCTCATATGTATCTTTAAAAAGCGTGGGCCAATAATATCCAGCCCTCAGAATTTGATGTGCTGTGGCCAGACTACCTCCATGTCCAGTCCCAAACTTCTCGTGAAAGTGCTCCATCAATTGTTTAGCTTCTTGTTTTCCTACACATCTCAGATAAATTCCTTCATAGTTCCTCCTGTAAAGAACTGATCCTTGGAGCTGTTGATGTGATTTTTGTGACCGCACCAACGCAGAATAAAGTCGCCAACAGCTACCCTATTCTCTCTTGATCAAAGTATCCAGTACGCTAAGATTGCGAGAGAGATCGTGCGTTCAACTCCAAGGTTCCTTCAGTGCGAATAGTCTCAGTTGGCTCAATGTGATTTGCTGGTATTTCAAGGGGACTTACGGAATTGTTCAACAGCAGAGGAAGGTATTTTCACAATTCGACAGATTTATCAATGAAGTACGAGTTTCCTATTCTAACCAGAAAGTACTGAATTTAAAGTGGTTGTAGGTTTTAGAGAGTCTAAATCTATTCTAAGTGCGGGATATGGAGCTCAACTTCAACAAACTTCAACCGGACTTCGCTTTGCCTCGCATCGGATAGCTTCCATGGAGTCGGTGCAATCTTCAGGGGAGATGACTAAAGGTGTTCAAACCACCACTTGACATGAAGATACCATCACAACGACGCATACCATCATTCAAACTGTGATTGAAGTTAGGCCCACAACGTTTCCAGTTGACCACACAAGGCGAACACACCATCAGTGAGCCCGCTAGTGGTATGGATAAGGAAGTTGTTTAGATCAAACACCACATTCACGCCTAACATCTACTTGCATAAAAATGAAATTACGCTACTCTATGCTACTTGAAGTAGAAGGGATGAAGAAACCTCGCTAGCTATCCATAACAAAGACGAATTTCACCATCAATGAAAAGATCTTTTATTATGAAATTTTTACACAACAATCCCTTGCAAAAGTTTTCAAAGGAAAACTTTCCTTCTCCTCCAACTACACTATCAATCTATACTAAGCTACCTCTAAGTTACTACCTAGCTGTCTCTCTATTCTAATCTCTACTGTCTAACTTAACTTCTAATGAGATACAAATGAGGGGGGATGCCCCTTTTATAGATAGCCAAGTCCAACAGACGGCTCAGATTACAATCAGCTGGATGGCCCAGATTGTGCCACCTCAGCCCTAAACAAGATTCACCCTAAAAACCGCCACCAAGAGGAGTGGGGTAATAAATGAGCCATTAATGTCCATCATCCTTCCAGAAGATTCCAGCTTAGAGACGCGTTCACATTGTTTCAACTTCTTGGTCTGTAGACTTGATCAAACAGCTTCAACTTCTGGCATGGCATGCACGTTCTCATTTTGAAATTCCAAGACTGCAACCTCATTCTTCTACTCGACAATGATTTTCTTTTTGATGTTGTTCTTCAACTTTGCTCGGGCTTCCATTCTTTTCTCCATCTTGAGTTTTGAAAACATTTCTTCTTTGTCACTAAGTCTCAACACTTAACCATTTCTCGCAACTTTTCCCTTCATCTCCCTAAGTCACCACCGTTTAGTCTCGACGTTCATCCTGCAAAACAAGCAAGGAGAAGAGCATTAGAACACCTCATAATATAAATTCACCTTACTTACCTAATTTTCATGCTCCAACCTTTGAGGTTTGAGCGATCTCCGAAACATGCCATCTCGATGCCTTCATCCTAATATTCGAGTTTCACTTTAGCTTCATATTCTTCATGCCTTAGACAAATTTCATCTTCCTCAAGGGCGTATCATAATTCATTTCATCAGCTGGGTCGTTGACGACTTTGATTTTGTTCAACTCTGGCTTAAGAAGATTATCATCACGAAGAATTTGAGCAAATTCACCTAGGCAGTCAACTTCAAATTCATCATCTGAAACATTTTTCCTTCGAAAACACATTTTATTCAATTTGCCTTAGAAAATTTCACAATTCAAGTGCCGATTAAATTCTTCATGCTGAAGGCCCCGGCGAAGTGCAGAAGACTTCAAAACTACTCCTTGTCGAAGATCTTAAATACCCAGAAGAAAATTTTCCTCAGAACGCATCAAATTCATGGGTATACAACGAACGGGTTCATTTAATTTTCTTGAATTTTGAACCTTAGAAAAATAATTCCTCATGAAAATTAATCTAGTTCTTCATCCCTGTGAGTATCCTGTCGCTCTGACTTGAATTTTTTTTATATCAACTCCGTGAGGCTGGCATTATCTAACTCCTTCACTGGCAATCTTGTTCGTTTCTCGAGAAATTTCATTACTTCAAGTCTAGGCGTAATTTTGTTAACACTTAGAAAAATATTTAAATTCCGTCAATGTTAGGCCTCAAGAAGGAATTTGCCTTAGAAAATTTTCATTCATCTTCGAATCATCTTCCTTGTTTTCAACGCCTTAGCAATTTTTATCACCATTGCCACCTTGGGCGCATTTCACTTGGGCAAGAGGATTAACATCTTTGACCTTCTTTGACTCCTCCTTGCACATGGGCACATTTGAGACATAGAGGAGGATGGGCGCATTTGCTAAGTGAAGAAGGATAAAACACTTTCAACGCCACCTTGACTCTTGAGCTCCCTTCTTTTGTCTTTACATGCCCTGATTTCGGCGCATTTCCTATGTGATGAAGGATGAAACATCTCCAACGCCTTTGACTTTCTCCTAGCTTGCTTTGAAACATGGGCGCATTTTGCTTGTGTAGAGGAATGAACTTCCAACGCTTTTGCTTTGACTTTTTTGCCTTGCTAATCTTGGGCGCATTTCTTATAGTGAGGTGGATAAGCATCTTTGACCATTCAACTTTCTTGTTGAACTTCTAACTTTGGCGCATTTGAGGGGGTGAGAGGGAAAGTCAACATCATTTGTCTTCTTCCTAGCTTGCATGGCGCATTTGAGCATATGAGGAGGATGGGCACATTTCAAAGGGGGTGGAGGATAAACTTCTTTTCATCTTTGACCTCTTTTGACTCCCTTCTAGCATGGGCGCATTTTGCCTATGGAGGAGGATGAAACATTTGACTCTTTGACTTCTTGTTTAGCATGAGCGCATTTTTCCTTGGGAGGAGGATGAAACATCAACACTTAGAATATTTTTGTGTGCTTGACTTGGAGTGGGCGCATTTCACCTATGGAGGTGGATGAAACTTATGCCTTAGAATATTTTTCCATCAACTTCCTCAAAGTGGGCGCATTTGGAGGTGGCAAGAGGATATTTTTGGGACTTAGGAATTTTCCTGACTCTCCAGCTAAAGTGGGCGCATTTTCAAGGTGGTGAAGGATGAAGTCTCAGACTTAGCCATTTTTGTTTTCTTCTGCCAGCTTCTCCATACCTTACTATTTATAGTAAGTCTCTTAATTTTCATATCTCAGAAGTTCAGATCAATTTGAAATTTTAAGTATAGGATCTCTATGACCTTATTAGCTTGTTGACACTGCTATCCTGAGCTGACCTGCTAAAAATAGCATGTTTTTGAAGGTTGTTTGCTATTTATAGTAATTGCTTGCTTCTGATACCTCCGCAACTCCATTTTACTTGAAATTCGAATGACGCGCTCCTCACCACGTGACTTGCTCGTTCACACTGGCGTCTGATGCTGATTTACTATTTTTAGCTAGTTTCTGAAATGCCTTACTATAAATAGTAAGTGTTCCGTTTGCCTTCAAATTTTACCGGTGGATAGCTTGAAAGATTCTGAACGCAGTGGGATACACCGGTTTTCGAAAATTCTGACTTTATACCCCTCTTTTTGGGTCCCGAAGCTGGAAACCCTAATTGGTCTTGCATGCCTATCAAACGACCTCCGTTTGTCCTCGTTTTTGTTGCATTGCGATCAGTTTGTGATTCTGAAGTGTTGGGAGGTGGCTGCCGGAATGCATCTGCTAAAAATAGTAAGTTCCTGAATAAGTGATTATCTCCATTTGCATGTCATATCACTGCGAAGCCCTCGAAAAACCCATAAGG
>VDFB02058242.1:621926824-622036609 GCA_007258455.2 Sequoia sempervirens
CTTAGCACCACCTTCTTTCCATCGGATTAAAACTTGAGCTCCATGGTTTGCAGATTTAGAAAGATCTCTCCAAGCGAACGCAGACATTGAATGCCTAGGACGGCATCCGTATCTCCAATGTTGACCACATAGAAGTCATCCTTGACTTCATAGTTGCCCAATTGCATAAACATGTTTGAAATCTTCTTAGTGCAAGAAATGTGAAACCCATCAGCAACCATAACCTTGAAGCCTTCAAATTCTTCTGTTTGAAGCCCTTTCTTTGCCACTACAACTTCATCAATGAAGTTATGCGTTGCTCCAGTGTCAATCAAAGCAACTATTCGCTGCCCCTTAATCATCCCTCGAACTTTGAAGGATTCATTTTTGTGAAAGCTCGAAAGTTGAGCCAAAGTACTGTTGTGACCTTTTTCACACATCGCCCCATTCAAGATGGGGACCCCTAATTTTTGCTCCATTCTCGTCTTTTTGGCTTTGGTTTTTGGTCTCTCTCTGTCTGTCTCTTTTCTGATGGTCTACTTCCTGGGGACGTTCCCGTCTGCAAGCTTCAACATGAATTTGGCCAAGTCTGAAATTAGGGTTTGAGTCTTTCCAGCCAATTTGAAGTCAAACGAGGTGAATAAATTGAAAATTGAACTTAACATTGTTGTTACCATGTTCCAGCACGCTCTCAGCAAATTTTTATCAGATTCCGAGGTACTTACTATTTTTAGTAAGTGTGAGATTTCAGGGCAATTTGTCAGCTTTTTTTGAGATTCCGATCATCACACTGCATTCAGAGTATATCAGACTGCTTGCATGCCAAATTTGAGCAAAATTGGACAACTTACTATTTTGAAGTACCCGCCCGCACAAATTTCGTGGTCCGTGAGCAGAGTTTTCTTGCATGTCTGATATTCTTCCGGTTTTTCAAGACCCGCTGATGACGTGAACATGCAAGTCGAAGCACCACTTTCGATTCAAATTCGGTGGCTATTTTTAGGTTTGCATGTCGGTTTTTCTTTGCATGCTCTGCGATTCTTGGTGGGTTTTTGAGACCTACTGATGGTGTGACATGCAAACAAGGATTCCTTGCTACTCAAGAAGGAATCCTATTTTAGCACTTCCCGCCAGCTCAGACTAATTTAGCCGACGCAGCGTCGCTAAACGAAGACAAACAGAGTTCATTTGATACGCATACAAAGTGAATTAGGGTTTCCAGCTTCGGAGCCTAAATATAGGCATCACAAGTCAAAATCTTCAAAATCCGATGTAAACCACTGCGATCAGCGTTCTTCAGGCTATCTGCTGGTGAAATTTCGAGTCAAACAAAGCACTTACTATTTATAGTAAGTCAGATTGGAAACTGGCTAAAAATAGTAAATTGAGCGCATGCGTCAGTGTCAGCCAACAGGTCACGTGGTGAGGAGCGCCTCATTAAAATTTCAAGCTAATCGGAGCTGTGGAAGTACCGGAAACGAGAGGTTACTATAAATAGCAAAACACTTCCCAAAATGTGCTATTTTTAGTAAGTCAGCTCAGAATGGCAGTGTTGACAGGATATCAAAGTCGTGAGGATCCGGTGTTTAAAATTTCATGGCAATCTGAGCTTCCGAAGTAAGAAAATCAAGAGGCTTACTATAAATAGCAGGGTGTGAGAAGCTGGCAAAAACAAGAAAAATGGCTAAGTCTGGAACTTCATCCTTCACTTCCTTGAAAATGCGCCCATCTCAGCTGGAGGTCATGAAATTTCTCTAAGTGTTGAACTTCGTCCTGTTCAGGGGGCAAAATGCGCCCAAGATAAAAAGGGTCAAAGAGAAGTCAAAGCTTTCTATCCTGCTCATGCCTTAAAATGCGCCCAACTCAAGATGAAGAAGTATAAAAAAATTCTAAGTATAAATTTCATCCGCTTCAAGTGCTGAAATGCGCCCAAGGAGAGTTAATAAGGAAAAAGTCAAAAAGTCAATGAAGTTCATCCAGTACACAGGCTAAAATGCGCCCAGCTCAAGCTCTCATGTTGGAAAAATTTTCTAAGTATAAAACTCATCCTGCAGGGAGGCCAAAATGCGCCCAAGTTTCAAGGTCAAAGCAAAGTCAACATGTTTCATCCTGTACATGGGTAGAAATGCGCCCTCACAAGCAAAAGGATTGAAAATATTCTAAGTATGAGAAATATCCTCCTCTATGTGCCATTTGCGCCCATGCAAGGAAAGGGGGTCAAAGATTTAAAAGAAGGTCAAGCTGGTCAACAAGTTCATCCTGCTGCATAGGCAAAATGCGCCCAAAAAGGAGCATGTAAGGACAAAAACGTGGGAGATATGAGGACACTTGTTGATGGCGCTTGAAAGTTTTCATCCACCACTACATGCCAAATGCGCCCATCCCTCTCACCCCCTCAAATGCGCCAAGAAGAGGAGAAAGTCAAAGAGGGCGTTGAAATAAAGTCTTCATCCTCCTGAGTATGAGAAATGCGCTCAAGCTGAAGTCAATAAAAGGTGAATAAAGGATGTGAAAGTGAAGTTAAAGGATAAAATTGTTAGGCGCGCCTAAAAGTGAAGTATTGAGGGTGAAAAGATAAGTGCTAGGCGTAGTAATGTTCTCCATGACATGCACCTGAAGTGAAAATAAAATATTGCCAAAGAGGATGGAAATATTTCTAAGGCGTGATTTTAAAATTCCCTCTCAAAGTGTGATATGCGCCTAAGGTTATAGGTGTTGGAGATTTTTCCTAAGGCGTTGAAGGCGTGGTATGTGTTAGAAAATATTTGAAGGTGGTGGGAATGAAATGGCAAGTGCTAGGCGCCTCAAGTAGAAAGTGAAATATTGCCTAAGTGTTAAAAATTTCTCTAAGGCGTTGGGACTTCAAATGAATATTTTCCCAAGTGTGAAATAAAATCCAAGATGGCTAGAAAAATAAAATATGCTAGGCGCCTTCATAAAAATTTTCTGAGTGAAGTTGGTATTTTTCACAGGCAAAATTGATCGAGCTGGATATAAAATTTCCTAAGGCAAAATTTTCAAAGTGATTTAAAATTTTTCTAAGGCAAAATATTTTCTCCCTTAGAAAAATGCCTAAGTCTGGAGAAGTGGTAGAATTTTCCTGAAGCACGAGCAGAGTTGCCAGGGATGAAGTCAGTGATGCTAGCTCCGCAGGGTCGATAAAATTTTCCAAGTCAGAGCAAAATTCTCAGAGAAGATCGAAGAACGGATTTAAATTTCACAGGGGAATATTTTCTAAGGTTCAAAATTCGAGAAAATTAAATGAACCCGTTCGTTGGGCACCCATGAATTCAACGCGTTCTGGAGAAAATTTTCTTATGGGTATCGAAGATTGTCGATGAGGAGTTGATTTTAAGGTCTTCCACAGTTTGTCGAGGATTCTGGGACGAAGATTTTAAGTGGGCACCAGGTTGATGAATTTCCTAAGAGAAATTTGAAAATTTTCTAAGGCAAAAATGAAGAAAGTGGTTTTCAAGGTGAGATCCTCCAGACGATGAATTTGAAAGAAACCGCCTAGGTGAATTTGCTTCAGTCCTCTGTGAAGATAGTTTACTTAAGCCAGAAGTGAATAAAATCAAGGTTGTCCGGGCTCCAGCAGGTGAAATGAATTTCTCAAGGATGGAAATTTGTCTAAGGCATGAACTTGAACACAAAGTTGGCGATGAGCGCTTGAAGGTTGGAGCGTGAAGATCAGGTAAGTAAGGTGACTTTATATTATGAGGTGTTCTAATGCTTTTCTCCTTGCTTGTTTTGCAGGAGAAATGTTGAGGCCAAAGCACGATGACTTGAGGTGGAAGCACGATGAGGATGAGTTTCGATCTTGAAGGAGGAAAATTTGCAAGAAAATGGCTAAGTGTTAAGACTTAGTATAACTCAAGTGACGAAGATGAAGACCCTCAAGTGGAAGAAATCAAAGAACAACACCAAGAAAGAAGATCGAGAGCAGTGTGAACGCGTCTACAAATGGAATCTTCTAGAAGGATGATGGTGGACATTATGGCACATTTATTACCCCACTCTCTTCTGTGGCGGTTTTTAGGGCAATATTATTTAGGGCTGAGGTGGCACGATTCTGGCCACTCTATTGATTGTAACCCTAGCCGTCTTTTGGGACTTGGCTAGCTATAAAAGGGGGAGTCCCCCTCATTTGTAATTCATTAGAGTAGAGGCGTTAGAATCAGAGTAGACATTGAGAGAGCATTAGAGCTAGATAGTGTAGCATTGTAGAGCATTTTGCATCATTTGGAGAAGAGAGAAAGTTTTCCCTTTGAAAACTTTTGAGGAGATTGTTGTGTAACACATTTTATGATAATAGATCTTTTCATTGATGATGGAATTCGTCTTGTCATGAAATGCTAGCAAGGTTTCTTCTTCCTTTCATATCCAAGTAGCTTAAATTCATGCAAGTAGCTTACTTTGGTGTGTGGTGTTTTATTGAGATAGCTTCGCTTTATTCCATACCACTAGCGGCTTGTTGATGATAAGTTCGCCTTGCGTGGTCGACTGGAGATTATTTTGTGTTTAACTTCGGTTGTGGTTTACATACTTATATGCGTCGTTCTGATGGTGTATGTATGTTAAATTATAACTTGAACATCTTTCTGTTTCCTTGAAGATTGCAACGATTTTTCAAGGTCCGACGGAGGCTAGGTGAAATCTGGTTGAAGTCTATTGAAACGAAGCTCCACATATCCTGCATTTAGAATAGAACATAAACTTCTTAGGCCCTACCCCCTTTTAAATTCAGTTCATTTCCGGTTAGAATTAGGAAACTTGCGCTCACCTGCCAAATCATTTGAATCACACGAAAAGCCCTTAATCTACTGTTTGTTGTTAGCCGTCGAACAATTGTGTAAGTCCCCTTGACATACCAGCAATATCACATCAAACCAAACTGAGCCTATTCACACTTAAGGAACCTTGGAGTTGAAAGCATGATCTTACTCGCAATCTTAGCATGCTGAATACTTTGTTCAAGAGAGGATAGAGCGTCCGTTGGGAGACTTTATTCTGTGTTGGTGCGGTCTCAAAAACCACGTTAACAAGTACCTCCACTTCCTTTTTCATCTTCAGACTCTTCTGGAGCTCTTTCCACTTCACTGTCATCAAAATCAGACTGCTAGTCTGAAAAATCAGAATTACTTTCTTCAGCTGAATAGTATTCAATTTGATGAATTTTGACTCCCTTTGGGCAAACATGATCTTGGGACCATTTTTCTCTACAACGGAAACATAACCCCTTTCTTCGGAGTTCATTAAGTGTCTCTGGATCCAGCCTTGTGACATGAGTTTTATGCTATTTGAACTCCTTATAGTGAGGTCTTTTTCCTTTATCCTTTTTGTGAAATGATGGCTTGGATTGAAATTTTGCTTTAGGAGCAGCCTACTCCATATTTCTTGCTTTCTTCATTGCCTCTTGTAAAGAGGGTGGATCAAAAGCTTTGATCCAACCCTTGAGTGGCTCCATCAGCCCTTCACTGAATAGGATCACCAAACGCCTCTCAGTGATTCCCGTGACCATGACTAAAAGTCTTTGAAACTCAGCTATGTAGGCATCAACTGTGCCATACTGTCTAAGCTGTGCCAACTCTCTGAAATGTACTTCTGGATCCTTTTTCTCAAATCTCTCTGTGAGTCTATTGGTGAACTCATCATAAGTAGTGATAGACCGATGACCCAAGGTGACTAGGCCATGGTACCACCATTCGTGTGCTACCCCATCCAAGTGTAGCGTAGCAAACTTAATTGCCTCCTCTTTTGCCATGGGTCTGAGGGCTAGATAGTTATCTAACTCCTGTATCCAAGCTCGAGCTGAACTACTATCACTCCCATCAAAGTGTGGAAGCGTAACCTTGTTGATGGCTTGGTGTAAGTCCCTCTGTACTGCAGTCCCCCTTTGATCATGGTGTTTTCCTTGCTCTCTATTCTTCCTCTTATGATCCACATAGTCATTGTAAGACATGTCTAGCTTGATTTCATCAGGGAGAGAATCAAACTCAGCACGGTTGATTCAACTGTTCTACAAATGATGCGTTTTCTTCCAGATCGGGTTGAGGATTTACAGGTGCCAAGAAGGTGGGTTTAAATGGCCTGGAAGAAATGTATGTGCTATTTGAAGCAGGCTAGGCAGTATGTCCATTATGCTGGTTGGAGGCACTGTGTTCTCTAGTATGCCCTGGATTGTTCTGTGGAATTGGGTTCTGACCCATTTTCCCCATCATGAAAGATATCATATCCATAATGGCGTCCATCTTCCTTTCGAACCTTCTTCCCGAACTTGGCGTTCTTTCTCTTCCTTTTCCACTTTCATCCCTGTTGCTGGTAAACCTCTCATTACCGCCCACTGGCCTCTCACTGTCCCCCATTTTTGTTTCCTGAGAAGACTCCCAATGAGCCCTCAAAACCTCTGATGTTGTCTGACCTTCTGGAACCTGATGCCACTGAAACTGACTTGCAGCCTTCTTGTCTTCCCTTGCTAAGTATCTTTTTTCTCTATCACTTATAGAAGGTTTCTTTCACAGGATGGCAGGATGTGTGGCTCTGATACCACTGAAATATACCGAACCAATTTTTTTCAATTTTTGATTACAATGAGCAATGCAACACACATCTGTTAGGGTTAGCACTTAAACCAAACGATGCGGAATTCAACTCTAACCAAGAATGTACACCAGGATCCCGAGTTGGGCAAGGTGTGATCATATGGTAAGAGGATCTCAATGCAATGCTGATAAAAAGAACTATAACCAAGAATGTGCCGGATGACGATGAGCATATGGTCAGAGGGTCTTAATGCAATGCTGATACAAAGAACTCTAACCAAGAATGCGCCGGATGACGACGAGCATGTGGTCAGAGGATCCCTACCAACTACAAATGCTGAAAGTAAACTCGACGCCAAGCATGTGCTTTCCAACCCAAGGCGGGAGTGGAGCTACCATATGGCAGAGATACTAAGACTACAATGCAATTCAAAATGTAAATAGGCGGCAAGCTAGCCTCTTCCACTTATTCAGTGGGAATTACAAAGCATGAAGAGAAAGATTAAGAAGTGCTAACAGTACTACTGACTAGCTTACAATTGTAATAGATTGTGCCTGCAAAGAACAAGATGAGAAGCTCTCAAATGCTGCAATTAAGAATATGATCTCCGCAAAGCTTAGTATGACCTTCTAATCACCAACCTTCACCAAGAATGCAAATTCTTAAATCTGATATGACAGACCATGGACTGAAAATACTTAATCAGCAACACAGACCCTTACTAAAATGCTTGCATCTCACACTCGACTCGTCCAAATGACTCCAAAGAAAGTGCATTAGCTTCCTAAAATGAAGGCGCCCAAGTAAGAACCCTAAAACAGACCCAAACTGATGTATCTTTTTTTGCACAGATTTCAAAGCAAGTACAGAATGGTACGGCCCTAATGGAAGGGCAATTTCTCTCTAGAAAAATCAGTTCTTGATAATAAAATCTAAAACTTGCCAAGATTGGTGGCTCCAAGCCTAGAAACTCAAGGGGTCAATACCCAGAACAAGAATAATTTTATTATGAAAGCTATGAAAGAAACTTACAATCAGCCATGATGAACATCAACTCCAGAATTTGATAGAATATGCAGTATTCAACTCCAACATGCAAATAAACCACTACAATGCAGAATCTCACTACAAAATCACTCAACTACAACTATCTCACCACTAGTTGCTATCTTTCAAGCAAGAAGCAATGCCAAGGCTAGGAGGCATTCATTCTTCGAAGAAATCCCAGTACCATTCCGGCAGCATAACATTACTGTAGACATAAGATGTCCAAATGAAGGGAAGAGGTCTCCTTTTATAAGCTCAGCAATAAAACTCTAGATGCTTCTAGAAAGTGCGCCCTAATTTCAAATTTGAGATTGACTTCATTTCCCTCCAAAAGAAGGCGTCCCTTTTCAAGGCTTTATTTTTGACTTTATTTTAATTCACCTCTTCATAAAATAGGCGTCCCCCTTCAAGCAAGTATTAAAACCCTTTTAAAATATTCAATTACCTTCTATGAGGCGTCCCCACTTGAAAAGCCACCTTTTAAAACAACTTGAAGTGAAGCACTAGGCCAAAGGGGGGGTCAACATTAAATTATAACATTATTTAAATAAATTGAATTTATCTCTCCAAAGTGCATCCCAAGGCCAAAAATGAAGAAACCAACTGAGCCAGCAGAAGAAGAGAGCCAACTATGCTGAAAACAACAAGACCACTGCTAGAAATAAAATTACTAAAAATAGTAAATTCCTTAAGGTGCTCGGAACGCAAAGCAAGTCACACCACTGTGAAGCTCTCTAAAAACCCAGAAAGAATCTGCAATTCAATCTCCAAATCTCGAGCAACAACAACCTCCAAAACTGGAAACCCTAATTTCACCCTCCGAGTAGACTACGGGTCTCCAGAATAGGCCAACGGTCAACTGAAATCATCACGCTTGAGAAGGGGACATTACAGAATAAATGAACTATTAACTTTTATGAATAATGAATAACAACTTAAATTTGAATCCAATATATATATACTTTTTTCCAATAATCAATCATGGTAGGAGGGAGACACATGATAGGGCGCTAGAAAAACTATTCATCACAAGTAAGCCCAAGGGCATGCTCATACCTCCCTTGGCCCTAAGTGGCAGTACATCCAACTTAGACAATCCCATCCAACTTAGGGTGGTGTACTTACATTGCGAGAACATCCAATTGGCAGGAACATCCATCCAACGGGCAACGGGACATCCTCTCCTATCAGTGTTCGCAATCTAAATGCATTATCTCCCAGGATTTCAGCAATTTGATATGGGCCCAACCACAATTTGTCGAACTTGTCGTGATCTCCTTTCTTTTCGTGGGCCTCTTCCGAGTATAAGACCAAGTCATAAATCCTGAACGACTTGACCTTTGCTTGTTTATCGAACCATCTTTTCACCACTCCTTGGTGTCTTGCTAGATTCTCCAAAGCTTCATCTCTTTTCTCTTCTAAGTGCATTAGCTGAGACAACCTGGTTTTAATTTGATCTTCTCCTTTGAGATACTCCTGAATAAACTGTAGTGTTGGAATCCTCAACTGAACTGGAAATACGGGATCCTGTCCATAAACCAAGTGATAAGGAGATGTCCCCAGTGAACTCTTTGTCCTGATCCTATCTGCCCATAGAGCAAACCTCAACTGTGTGTGCCAATCTTTAGAATTCTTATCTAATAACTTCTTGTTGGCATTCAGTAAGTTCTTATTCGTAGACTCTGCTAGCCCATTTCCCTGTGGATAGTAGTTAGAAGAAAACTTCAATGTGATTCCATATTCAAATGCCCAGTTGGAAAACTTCAATGATGAGAAAGTTGAACCGTTGTCGCACACTAGGGAATGAGGGCACCCAAATCTTGTGATGATGTTCTCTTCAAGGAACCTGATGACCACATCCGTTGTGCATTGCTTCAAAGCTTGAGCCTCTGTCCATTTGGTGCAGTAATCGGTCGCTGTCAAAATGTATCTATGTTGATCTGAAGATGGCGGATTGATCATCCCAATAAAATCTAACCCCCACTTGGCAAAAGGTCTAACCTCAATCACTGGCCGTAAAGGCATAGCCGGATGTTTTCCTCTATTCGCTGCTATCTGACAGATGTGACAAGCCTTTACATGCTCATATGTATCTTTAAAAAGCGTGGGCCAATAATATCCAGCCCTCAGAATTTGATGTGCTGTGGCCAGACTACCTCCATGTCCAGTCCCAAACTTCTCGTGAAAGTGCTCCATCAATTGTTTAGCTTCTTGTTTTCCTACACATCTCAGATAAATTCCTTCATAGTTCCTCCTGTAAAGAACTGATCCTTGGAGCTGTTGATGTGATTTTTGTGACCGCACCAACGCAGAATAAAGTCGCCAACGGCAACCCTATTCTCTCTTGATCAAAGTATCTAGCACGCTAAGATTGCGAGAGAGTTCGTGCGTTCAACTCCAAGGTTCCTTCAGTGCGAATAGTCTAAGTTGGCTCAATGTGATTTGCTGGTATTTCAAGGGGACTTACGGAATTGTTCAACAGCAGAGGAAGGTATTTTCACAATTCAACAGATTTATCAATGAAGTACGAGTTTCCTATTCTAACCAGAAAGTACTGAATTTAAAGTGGTTGTAGGTTTTAGAGAGTCTAAATCTATTCTAAGTGCGGGATATGGAGCTCAACTTCAACAAACTTCAACCGGACTTCGCTTTGCCTCGCATCGGACAACTTCCACGGAGTCGGTGCAATCTTCAGGGGAGATGACTAAAGGTGTTCAAACCACCACTTGACATGAAGATACCATCACAACGACACATACCATCATTCAAACTGTGATTGAAGTTAGGCCCACAACGTTTCCAGTTGACCACACAAGGCGAACACGCCATCAGTGAGCCCGCTAGTGGTATGGATAAGTGAAGCTTGCTTAGATCAAACACCACATTCCACAGCTAACATCTACTTGCATAAAAATGAAATTACGCTACTCTATGCTACTTGAAGTAGAAGGGATGAAGAAACCTCGCTAGCTATCCATAACAAAGACGAATTTCACCATCAATGAAAAGATCTTTTATTATGAAATTTTTACACAACAATCCCTTGCAAAAGTTTTCAAAGGAAAACTTTCCTTCTCCTCCAACTACACTATCAATCTATACTAAGCTACCTCTAAGTTACTACCTAGCTGTCTCTCTATTCTAATCTCTACTGTCTAACTTAACTTCTAATGAGATACAAATGAGGGGGGATGCCCCTTTTATAGATAGCCAAGTCCAACAGACGGCTCAGATTACAATCAGCTGGGTGGCCCAGATTGTGCCACCTCAGCCCTAAACAAGATTCACCCTAAAAACCGCCATCAAGAGGAGTGGGGTAATAAATGAGCCATTAATGTCCATCATCCTTCCAGAAGATTCCAGCTTAGAGACGCGTTCACATTGTTTCAACTTCTTGGACTGCAGACTTGATCAAACAGCTTCAACTTCTGGCATGGCATGCACGTTCTCATTTTGAAATTCCAAGACTGCAACCTCATTCTTCTGCTCGACAATGATTTTCTTTTTGATGTTGTTCTTCAACTTTGCTCGGGCTTCCATTCTTTTCTCCATCTTGAGTTTTGAAAACATTTCTTCTTTGTCACTAAGTCTCAACACTTAACCATTTCTCGCAACTTTTCCCTTCATCTCCCCAAGTCACCACCGTTTAGTCTCGACGTTCATCCTGCAAAACAAGCAAGGATAAGAGCATTAGAACACCTCATAATATAAATTCACTTTACTTACCTAATTTTCATGCTCCGACCTTTGAGGTTTGAGTGATCTCCGGAACATGCCATCTTGATGCCTTCATCCTAATATTCGAGTTTCACTTTAGCTTCATATTCTTCATGCCTTAGACAAATTTCATCTTCCTCAAGGGCGTATCATAATTCATTTCATCAGCTGGGTCGTTGACGACTTTGATTTTGTTCAACTCTGGCTTAAGAAGATTATCATCACGAAGAATTTGAGCAAATTCACCTAGGCAGTCAACTTCAAATTCATCATCTGAAACATTTTTCCTTCGAAAACACATTTTATTCAATTTGCCTTAGAAAATTTCACAATTCAAGTGTCGATTAAATTCTTCATGCTGAAGGCCCCGGCGAAGTGCAGAAGACTTCAAAATCTACTCCTTGTCGAAGATCTTAAATACCTAGAAGAAAATTTTCCTCAGAACGCATCGAATTCATGGGTATACAACGAACGGGTTCATTTAATTTTCTTGAATTTTGATCCTTAGAAAAATAATTCCTCATGAAAATTAATCTGGTTCTTCATCCCTGTGAGTATCATGTCGCTCTGACTTGAATTTTTTTTATATCAACTCCGTGAGGCTAGCATTATCTAACTCCTTCACTGGCAATCTTGTTCGTTTCTCGAGAAATTTCATTACTTCAAGTCTAGGCGTAATTTTGTTAACACTTAGAAAAATATTTAAATTCCGTCAATGTTAGGCCTCAAGAAGGAATTTGCCTTAGAAAATTTTCATTCATCTTCGAATCATCTTCCTTGTTTTCAACGCCTTAGCAATTTTTATCACCATTACCACCTTGGGCGCATTTCACTTGGGCAAGAGGATTAACATCTTTGACCTTCTTTGACTCCTCCTTGCACATGGGCGCATTTGAGACATAGAGGAGGATGGGCGCATTTGCTAAGTGAAGAAGGATAAAACACTTTCAACGCCACCTTGACTCTTGAGTTCCCTTCTTTTGTCTTTACATGCCCTGATTTCGGCGCATTTCCTATGTGATGAAGGATGAAACATCTCCAACGCCTTTGACTTTTTCCTAGCTTGCTTTGAAACATGGGCGCATTTTGCTTGTGTAGAGGAATGAACTTCCAACGCTTTTGCTTTGACTTTTTTGCCTTGCTAATCTTGGGCGCATTTCTTATAGTGAGGTGGATAAGCATCTTTGACCATTCAACTTTCTTGTTGAACTTCTTCTAACTTTGGCGCATTTGAGGGGGTGAGAGGGAAAGTCAACGTCATTTGTCTTCTTCCTAGCTTGCATGGCGCATTTGAGCATATGAGGAGGATGGGCACATTTCAAAGGGGCTGGAGGATAAACTTCTTTTCATCTTTGACCTCTTTTGACTCCCTTCTAGCATGGGCGCATTTTGCCTATGGAGGAGGATGAAACATTTGACTCTTTGACTTCTTGTTTAGCATGAGCGCATTTTTCCTTGGGAGGAGGATGAAACATCAACACTTAGAATATTTTTGTGTGCTTGACTTGGAGTGGGCGCATTTCACCTATGGAGGTGGATGAAACTTATGCCTTAGAATATTTTTCCATCAACTTCCTCAAAGTGGGTGCATTTCGAGGTGGTAAGAGGATATTTTTGACACTTAGGAATTTTCCTGACTCTCCAGCTAAAGTGGGCGCATTTTCAAGGTGGTGAAGGATGAAGTCTCAGACTTAGCCATTTTTGTTTTCTTCTGCCAGCTTCTCCATACCTTACTATTTAAAGTCTCTTAATTTTCATATCTCAGAAGTTCAGATCAATTTGAAATTTTAAGTATAGGATCTCTATGACCTTATTAGCTTGTTGACACTGCTATCCTGAGCTGACCTGCTAAAAATAGCATGTTTTTGAAGGTTGTTTGCTATTTATAGTAATTGCTTGCTTCTGATACCTCCGCAACTCCATTTTACTTGAAATTCGAATGACGCGCTCCTCACCACGTGACTTGCTCGTTCACACTGGCGTCTGCTGCTGATTTACTATTTTTAGCTAGTTTCTGGAATGCCTTACTATAAATAGTAAGTGTTCCGTTTGCCTTCAAATTTTACCGGTGGATAGCTTGAAAGATTCTGAACGCAGTGGGATACACCGGTTTTCGAAAATTCTGACTTTATACCCCTCTTTTTGGGTCCCGAAGCTGGAAACCCTAATTGGTCTTGCATGCCTATCAAACGACCTCCGTTTGTCCTCGTTTTTGTTGCATTGCGATCAGTTTGTGATTCTGAAGTGTTGGGAGGCGGCTGCCGGAATGCATCTGCTAAAAATAGTAAGTTCCTGAATAAGTGATTATCTCCGTTTGCATGTCATATCACTGCGAAGCCCTCGAAAAACCCATAAGGAATATGCGGACATGCAAAGAAAACCTTGACATGCAAACCCTAAAAATAGCCTCCGAAGGCTAAACTGTGAAAGTCGTTATCTCATTTTGCATGTTACACCATCGCGAAGGTCTCCGAAAACCCAGAAGGAATCTTCCAACATGCACTAAAAAACTTCGTGTATAGACCTTGAAATTTGCAGCCGAAGCTGAACTACTAAAAATAGCAAGTTGTCTGTTTCAGTTCAAATTTTGCCAGTGAGCAGCTTGATATGTTTTGAATGCAGTGTGACTATTGGAATTTCAAGAATGCTGACGGAATACCTAGAATTGCACACTTACTAAAAATAGTAAGTTGCCGGAATCTGATGAAATTTTGTTGAGGGCCTGCTGGGAGCATACTAACAGCAATGTTAAGCTCTATTTTCAATTTATTCAACTTGCTTAATCACAAATTGGTTGGAAAGTTCAAAACCCTAATTCTATGGACTTGGCCAAATTTCACGTTTAAACTCACAGGCAGGCACATCCCCTAAAAGACAGACAGTAGAAAAGAGAGACAACAACAAAATGACCCAAAAGCAAAGCCAAAATTAGGGGGGGTCCTGTTGTGACCTTTTTCACACATCGCCCCATTGCAAATGGGGACCCCCTAATTTTGGCTTTGCTTTTCGGTTGTTTTGTTGTTGTCTCTCATTTCTACTGTCTGTCTTTTCGGGATGTGCTCACCGTTGAACCTTAACATGAAATTTGGCCAAGTCTGAGAATTAGGGTTTGTACTTTCCCGGTCAATTTGAGGTCAAATGAAGTAAATAAATTGAAAATTGAGCTTAACATTCTTGTCAGTATGCTTCCAGCAGGCTTCCATTGAAATTTCATCGGATTCTGGCTACTTACTATTTTTAGTAAGTGTGAAGTTCAGGGCATTCCGTCAGCACTTTTGAAGTTTCGATCGTCACACTGCATTCAAAACATGTCAAGTTACTCGCATGCAAAATTTGAGCTAAAACGGGCAACTTGCTATTTTTAGCAGTTCAGCTTCCAGAGCAGATTTCAGGGCTTAATGCAGAGTTTTCCGACGCATGTCTGGATATTCCTTCTGGGTTTTTCGAGACCTTCGCGATGGTATAACATGCAAAGTGAGGTGACAACTTTTAGAGTTCAGCCTTCAGAGGCTATTTTTAGGGTTTGCATGTCTGCATATTCTTTATGGGTTTTTCGAGAGCTACGCAGTGATGTGACATGCAAACAAAGATAATCACTCCTTTAGCAACTTACTATTTTTAGCAGGCTGGTACAGAGGAATTAGGGTTTCCTAAATTCAAGGGCAAAACACGACAACCATGCAGATGCAACATCCAACCACGACCACCACCCTTTAGGCAATCGGCACGCAAAATTTGAAGGCATTATGAGCAATTGCTATTTTTAGTAAATTGCTAAAATAGCAGGTACAGACAGATATCAGGCATCAGTAGCGCAAACACATCCCGAGATTCAAAACAAAGCAAAATCCAGCCTTTTGGAGTGTGAAATTAACTTGAAATTCAAAATTTGGGAAACTTTCTAAAATTAGAAAGTTAGGGCAAGCTAGGGTTAGCATGAACGAATCACTCTAAATTTGACAAATGGCATAAAATTCACTGAAGTTAATAAATTTTCGAGTCCAGCCAGTGAAAAACGCCTTTAAAAGCTGAAGGTTGGTGGAAATTCTCTAAGCACTTGAAATTTGAAGTTCATAGGCCAAATACACCTTGAGAAGCTGAAGATGAGGCATGAAATTTAGTGAAGGCATTGAAAATTTGAAGTTCAAGGGGTCATATGCGCCCAAGGTCAAGGAGGAAGCCTTGAAAATTTTCTAAGTCTAGAAAAATGGAAGCTCACAGGTCAAAATGCGCCCTTAGCTTGAAAAAGGATGAAAATTTTACTTAGGCATTAAAACTTGATGCTCACCCATGAAAATGCGCCCTTGAGGAAAGAATGAGGGTGAAAATCTTCTAAGTGTTAGAAACTTGAAGTTGCCTACTCAAAATGCACCCTTGGGAGAAGATTGAAGCTCAAAAAAATTCTAAATCTGGAAAATTGGAAGCTTGACCCCTGTTGTACCCAAACCAAATTTTTTTTGCTTCATCAAGGCGTTTTGCATAAATTAGTCTAAATCTTGCTAAAATGAGGTAAAACACAGTTTTGGGCAATATCAAGCATGGAGTTTTTGTCAATATTTTGTCAGTCAAAGTCAGTTTTATTTAATAGAACCTGAAGCAGAGACTCAAAATGGAGCTTTTCACAATGGAGGATCATCTCACGACAGCATTTCATGTTGCATACGGTCTTTCCAGTGATCGAGACAGAGTTTTCAGTGATTAATTTATGAAGATTTCTCAGGAAAAAGCACAAAAGCGCAACTATAGCCCAGGGGCGCCCAACTTTTTGAAGGTTAAGATTTTGCTAAAAACGTTCAAGCATCCAGTCAATCTCTTCAGAATCGCTCTGGCTATCCGATAAGCTATCCAGCGTAGCTTTCCGAGACCCACAGCTTCGGCAACTGGCGACAGAAGATGAAATTTCCAAAGTTCCAGATGTGAGAAAATTGTTCTTTTCAGGCAAAAGTGCAACTATAGCCTGAGGGCGCCCATCTTAAGGAGGGGGTAAATCTTGGCATTTCTGATAGCTGATACATTCAATTTGTTCACAATTAGTCTGCTTATCCAACGAGATATCAAACGCAGTCATCCGAGTTTCAGAACTCCGGCAGCAGTTGTTTGAAGATCAGCTTATAATGGAGTTTTCACGTTTCTGAGCTTCTCCATTTGTTCCCAGTGCAAGCACAGCCCAGGGGCGCTGGTTTAAAGGACCCTTCAAATGCCAAAATTTGCAGACTAAGTCTTCCTAACATCAGTACTACTCTAGCCTAGCTCCGCGATGCATCATCCTGCTTGTCAATCCGACGTTCCAGGTGATCGTGGCGGAAGTTCTACCAAGCACGTAATTTCACAGGCGGACCAACATACAATTTACAGTTTATTTCTACAGTCTAGAGGCGCCTAGCCTTTAGGCCAATCAGATGAGTTCGTTCGCATTTGAAGTCTTCACGGCTTTTGAGCGTAATCATTTTATCTATTCAACGAGCCTAGCCGTCAGCGTTCGGGATTTGGCAGTCGCTCGTACGTGCGAGGTCTTTGGTGCAATGTTGAAAAGTGAGGATATCCGGAAAATGGCCAAGTCTGGAGCGGTAATTTTAAATAAAATACGCACTGGAGTTTTTGAGGTCTTAGAAGCAGTTTTCTTGCTTCGTCACCTCCAGAGACTTCTCTTGTGGGCCCTTCTGGCTGTCCGTTTAAACAGATAGTGCCTGAATCGGGTCGTCCCAGTTCCAGATATCAGAGATCAAAGTAGGGTACTTGGATGAAAGTTCGACTTTCGTCAAAATGACATCAGTGCAACTGTGAGCCAGGGGCGCTTTTACTTTTGAGGCCCTTAACACAGCTTTCAGATGTCGTGTATATATCCGTTGGATGCAAAATGTTTCCAGTCATGCAGTGAGCTTCATTTCCTGTCAGCAGGGTTCAGTGTTCACCGTCAACAGCCGTTTGAAGTGTCAGATGGCAGTTTAGGAAAATGGTTAAGTCTGGAACCCGTAAAAGCAATTTAATTAGAGGCGCCTAATTTTTCAGGGGGTTAAACGATGGATTTTGCAGTAGTGTCTCCCAGCAGACATTTCTTCCTTGTTCAGTAGGCTTTTCGATGAATTCTCCAGTTCAGTCCCAGCATCACCCAGTCACTCAGAATTCAGTGTCGAAGATGGCTAGTCGTGACTTTGTGTCGAAGATGGCTAGTCGTGACTTTGCTGTCAGCTATAAAATAGGAAGTTAATATAAAGTGCAGTAACTTGAGCAAATGGACGCCTATGAGCTCAAGAGATGACTTTTCGGAATCGGTGAAGCCCGACGGTGAATCCTAAAGCTTCATCCGAATTGTCAACTGAAGTTCAAAATATTTAATATTTATTTTGTAATTTTAGCATTTAAAATGGCGATTCTCTATTTTTGGCGCCTTTGCTAATTGCATGATGATAAATATTTTATTATTTATTTAAATTCAAACTTCCAGTCAGTGGCAGTTCAACTGAAATGGTCCAATTGAAAGCCTTCTATTTTCAGCTGGGGTTTTAAATCTTGCTGTTCTCAAGATTGATGCGAATTTCATCTTATTTAAGCATGGCGCCATCTTCATTTATTATTCACAAAGCTAAAGAGAAATTCGTTTTTCTTAAGAGAAATTCATATTTTTCAGGCAAAATCCGTATTTCTTCAAGGCAAAGGCGTATCTTCAAGGCAAATTCGTATTTTCAGAGCAAAGGTGAATTTTAGCAAACCAAAGGCAAATTCTTCATCAGCAATCATTGGCAAAGACATCAAAACACTTTCTTTGCAGGTACAAGTCAGAATTATCAGCAGACTTCAGACAAGATGGCGATTTTAGCAGAAGCAGAGCACTAAAAACTTATTTCTTCTGTATTAAATTCTTCTATTTCTCATCTTAAATTCTTTCGCATGTTTGAAGAATTGGCGACTTTTGGCAAAACAAATCATTTGGGTTGATTCAGAATAGCTTCCTTGAGAAAACCCATGTGCCAGAATTTTTTAGGAAAATTTACTCCAAAGCATCAGTTCTCGAGTTACTAATTTTCTCAACTGAAAATTCCTTGCATGGTCGAGTAGAAGTCAAATTTTCGCAAATCTGACATTCTGGGTTGTCTTAGAATCTTCTTCTCGACAAAACCCATATCTCAGATTTTCGCCGAAAATAACTCTTCGAAAGGCTATTTTTAGCCTCAGCAGGGTATTTTTAGTTTTCCAGAAAAGTTGTCAGAATATAGCTGTGTTCACAGTCAACAGGCGAGTTTTTCAGAGTACAGTACACACAGACTAAATTCAAGACCAAATCGGTCTTAATTCATGATTTCGTTAGAAAAGCTGAGATCAATTTGTATCAAGCTGCAGATGAGATAATGGCCATCACTTCAGTTACGGAGCCGCCAAAGTTACCAGTCAGTGAGTTGCTAGTTTGAGTGTGCAAAGATTGCTCAAGTTGCTGACATTCAGATGCTGATGCAGTTAACAATCTTGTTGAGGGATTGATTGTTCGAGATCACGACCAGTAGACTTCAGTTCCCACCTCTTAGGATAGACATTACGCACAGGAGTTAACTTGGCGTTACCCTTTCAAGTTAACTCGATGTTGTCATCACATGCATATCTATTCTGAGATCAGCTTTACACACTTGGAGTTTCTTTTAGGGTTCTACGTTAACTGATGGTAGTCTTCCAGTTAACATGCTTTCAATAAGGACATGCATGCTCGCACAATTGTCCATTTTTAGATTAGATGTTTCGGTTAACTGATGGTAGTTTTCCAGTTGACTGTATAGTTTACTTCATTAGGGCTTAGCAGCAAATCTTGCATGCATTGCAAGAACTGTAGATGACTCAAGGTGATTTTAGGGTTCCCTACACCTTGATGTATATAAATAAGAGTTTTTGCTCATTTGTAAATAACTTTTGCTTGAGAGAGAAATATATGCTGCGCCTACCTTGCCCTCAATATTGCTCTTTTGGTATTTGTTCATGTGTCCGCTGTTACGATTAATTGTTATGCCACATAGGGTTTCATGCAATTGTAATGGTGAATTCTTTCTGTTTTGTGCAACTTTACCATTATGATCAATTGTTATGCCACATAGGGTTTCAAGAGGTTGTGATGATAAATCTGTTTTGTGAATCTTTTATCATTATGATCAAGTGTTATGCCACATAGGGTTTCGTGAGATTGTGATGATAAATCTGTTTTGTAAGTCTTTACTATTTTGATCAAGTGTTATGCCACATAGGGTTTCATAAGATTGTCATGGTAAATTCTTAAATCTGTTTTGTGCCCAATAAACTTGTCTAGATTGAGCTGATAGATGCGCCACCTTGCCTTCAAGTAGAGAATTTAAACTCGTTTATCGTCCAATAGTCAAACCCTCCATTTCCTCATGCTCGTTTTCTTGAGGAAACCTGGATAGATTTAAAGTAGTTAGCTTAGTTGTAGTTAATGATCTGTAAACCCGTAAAATCCTTAGCTGCAACATTCTTGGTTTTCTTAACCTTGTGCCTCTTCCAGCTGAGAACAAAAAGATAGGACTTAGATTACTTTTCTTTTCCATGCATTCCAGCACGACGAGGGAGCTTCCCCTCCTAATTTGAAGAGCACTCATTGCGTAGTGTACATAGCTGTCCGTACAAACCTGCACTCCAGAGGTGTTAGATTTGACGCCAACAACCCCCCAAAAGCGCCCAAGGAGAAGAGGAGGTAATGGAAATTTGACTAAGTCACTGAAATTGAAACTACAAGGGGCTAAATGCGCCCAAGCTTGGAAGGATGACTAGGAATTCCTCTAAGTGTTGCAAATTGGAACCTCAGAAGGGGAAATGCGCCTTTGCCTGAAGGAGGTTAGAAAATTGTTTAAGTATTCAAAATTGGAAGTTCATGGTATAACATGCACCTTGACTTGTGAAAAAGGGAGTTTGGAAATATTCTAAGTATAAGAAATTTGAAGTACCACCCCTCATTTGCGCCCTTGAGGGAGAAGAGGATAGAGAAATGTTCTAAGTACTTAAAATTTGAAGTTCAAGGGGTCATATGCGCCCAAGGTCAAGGAGGAAGCTTGAAAATTTTCTAAGTATTCAAAAGTGGAAGTAGCCCTTGCTAAATGCGCCCTAGCATGGAAGGAAGGTAAAGAACTTTACTAAGTGCTGAAAATTGGAGGTTGACCTCTCTTATGCACCCAGCAGCATGATGAAGCTTGAAAGTTGACTAAGTCTGGCAAAGTGGGAGTAAAGACCCCTATATGCACCCACCCAATGGAGTTAAGATGAAGATTTTACTAAGGCATGTAAATTGAAAGGCTGAGTGGTCGAATGCGCCCAGCCTTGAAGGAGGAGATTGAGAATTTGTCTAAGGCACTCAAACTGAAAGTAAAGGTGGTCAAATGCGCCTTGGCTTGGAGGAGAAGTTGGAAATTTTCTAAGTGTAAAAAAGTTAAAGTTGAGAGGTCTAAATGCGCCCTTCAAAAGGATGAGTTCAAAATTTCTCTTTCTCTAAGGCAAGAGCGAAATTAGAAGCAAGCACCTCCAAATGCGCCCTTGGGAAAGGATGAAAACAAGTTGGTGAGTTTGATCAAGTGATGGAAAATGAGACCTCAAGGGGTTGAATGCGCCTAAGTCATACAGGTGGAGGTGAATTTTCCTAGGGAAGTGAAGATTGAAGTCTACCATGTTGAATGCGCCTGGCTTGAAAGAGGTGATATCAAAAGTTTAAAATTTTCTAAGTGTGGAAATTTGAAGTAAGCCATGTGATATGTGCCCAAGTGTGTAAGGTGCTAGGTGATGAAATTTTTTCTGAGGCAAAGATGAATTGGCTGTGAAATATGCCAGAAGGTGCCAGCTTCATGAAATTGTTAAAATTTTCAAGGCCAAGCAAGGAAAATTCACCCAGAGATGAAGAATGAGGATAAATTTGATAGAGAAATATTTTTCTAAGGTTCAAAATTCAAGAAAAATTAAATGAACCCATTTGTTGCATACCCATGAATTTGATGCGTTCTGAGGAAAATTTTCTTCTGGGTATTTAAGATCTTCGACAAGGAGAGGATTTTAAGGTCTTCCACAGTTCGTTGAGGCCTCCGGGATGGAGATTTTTGATGGGCACAGGATTGATGAGTTTTCCTAAGAGAATTTTAAAAAATTTCTAAGGCAAGGAATAAATGATGTTTTTGAAGATAAAATGCCTCGGCGGATGAAATTTAAGTCGATTGCCTAGGTGAATTTGATTGAATTCTTCGTGGGACTAATCTTCCAAAGTCAGAGATGAACGAAATTGAGTATCAGAGCTCCAGCTGGTGAAGTAAATTCCTTGAAGATGATGCAATTGAAGCTAACACTCTCGAAAGATGATTTTAAAGGTGCATCTCTTAAATACGCCCCTGAGGGAGTTGAAATTTTGTCTAAGGCATTGAAATTTGATGCACAGGTGTTAAATGCCCCAGCCTACAAATCATGAAGAATTTGAGGATGAAGTTTGTTGGCTAGAAAAACGATGAACCCTTGGAGATCAAAACATGAAAATCCTGGTAAGTAAGTTAAGTTTATATGATGAAGTGTTCTAATACTCTTCTCCTTGCTTGTTTTGTAAGAGGAACGTCGAGACCAAGCGGTGATGACTTGAAGTGATGAAAAAAATAATCCAAGATGACATTTCAACCTCGAAGGAAGAAAAGTTGCGAGAAATGGCTAAGTGTTGAAACTTAGTGATAGAGAAGAAATGTTTTCAAAACTCAAGATGGAAAAAAGAATGGAGGCTCAAGCAAAGTTGAAGAACAACGTCAAGGAGAAGATCAAGAACAGTGTGAACGCGTCTACAAACTGGAATCTTCTAGAAGGATGATGGACATTAATGGCTCATTTATTACCCCACTCCTCTTGGTGGCGGTTTTTAGGGCGAATCTTGTTTAGGGCTGAGGTGGCACAATCTGGGCCATCCAGCCGATTGTAATCTGAGCCGTCCATTAGACTTGGCCAGCTATATAAAGGGGCATCCCCCCTCATTTGTACTCTGAGTAGAATTAGAGTAGAAGTTAGAATAGAGAGACAAATTAGAAGTAGCTTAGTATGGATTGATAGAGTAATTGAAGAAGGAAAGTTTTTCCTTAAAACTTTGTAAGAAATTGTTGTGAACACTCTCCCAATAAAAGAATTTTCATTGATGATGAATTTCGTCTTTTGTTGTGAGTAGCTAGCAAGGTTTCTTCGTCCTTTTGATTCGAGTAGTGACTTAAAGTAGAATAAGTTTCATTTCATGCAAGTAGTAGATAGTAATTGTGGAATGTGGTCTTCAATTTGAGCAAACTTCGTCTATCCATACCACTAGTGTGTTCATTGATGGTGAATGCGCCTTGTGTGGTCAACTGGAATATCATGTACTTAACTTCGATCAGGACTTGTATGTTTATATGCGTCGTTGTGATGGTATTTTCATGCTAAGTTGTGATCTGAACACCTTGAGCTACTCCTTTGAAGATTGCACCGGTTCTGTGGAGGCTGTTCAAAGTGAGGCAAAGCAAAGCCTAGTTGAAGCTTGTGAGAATTGATCGCCATGTCCACGCCTTAGAGTAGATTAGAGCTCTCTAAACCCTGCATTTTAAATTCAGTACTTTCAAGTTAGTTTAGGAAACAAGAACTTCATAGACAAATCTTTCGAGCATTTGAATTCCTTTCTCCGCTGCCGAACAATTCCGTAAGTCCCCTTGAAATACCAGCAAATCACATTGAGCCAACTGAGACTATTCGCATTGAAAAAACCTTGGAGTTGAACGCATGAACTTTCTTGCAATCTTAGCATGCAAAATACTTTGATTAAGAGAGAATAAGGTAGTCGTTGGCGACTTTATTCTGCGTTGGTGCGGTCACGAAAAACACATCAACAGGTCCCCATTTGCAATGGGGCGATGTGTGAAAAAGGTCACAACAGGAGCATGAATCTCTGTCTCTTCATTCTCAATGCTCTCCATTGGACTGGATTCAAGTGGTGGGGGCATTTATGATTCAACAAATAATAAACTATGTCGTCATACCACTCTCTTGGAGACACTTCTTCTAATACATACGTTTGCTGAACTAATTCAAGATCAATCATTGCAATTGTTTGGGCCAAAGCCTTTCCTCGGACCAACTTCATAGGCTGTATCTCTATGTCATACTCTTGTATAGTGGCGACCCACTTGCCTCTTCTTTCTCCTAGCTCGTTTTTCATCAGTAAAGTCTTCACTGTGGCATCAGGAATAATTGCATGAACTTTGCTTCTCAATATATAATGTCTAAATTTCTTCACGGCCTTTACCAAAGCATAGGCTTGCTTTTCAATGCTAGGGTATCTTAGCTCTGCCTCCTTTAAAGGTGCACTCATAAAAGCAATGGGGTGCTCATCCCTTTCTTCTGTTCTCTGGGTTAACACTGCCGCGCATGTATGCTCTGAGGCAAATGAATACAAATAGAAAGGTTTGGTGTAATCTGAAATGACCAATACTGGAGCATCCACTATTGCCTGCTTGATTTCATCAAAAGCTTTTCTAGTCTGTGGGGTCCATTCAATCTTTGCATTCTTCTTCAGCATCTCATTCAATGGCCTTATGATTTCGGCAAACCCAGTTATAAACTTCCTAACGAAGTTGATTTTGCCAAAAAATGATCTCAACTCCTTCTGACGACCGGGCAATCCAATCCTTGAAATGGCTTCGATACGTTTTGGGTCAATTGAAATGCCCTTTTCTGAGATGACATGACCTAACAACTTTCCTTCTGTGACCCCAAATATGCATTTCTTGGGGTTAAGTGAGACACCAAATCTTCTACATCTTTGAAAAATCTTTCTCAAATTTTCTACATGATCTCTTTTCTTCGAAAACATGGTCAGGTCGTCCATGTATATAATTATGCATCTTCCTACCAAATCTCGGAAGGCGATATCCATAGCTCGCTGAAAGGTGGCTCCTGCGTTGATCAAACCAAAGGGCATTCTCGTGTATGTAAAGGTTCCCCATTTTGTGGTGAATGTTGTCTTCAATCTGTCTTCTTGCTCAACCATTACTTGATTGTAGCCTGAATAGCCGTCCAAGAAGGACATCATTTGTGAACTATTCACAATCTGTAACACTTCATCTAACGAGGGCAATGGATAGCTATCTTTTTCAGAAGCCCTATTCAAATTCCGGAAATCCACACACAATCTTATTTCTCCGTTCTTCTTTCTGACTGGAACAAGATTGGCGACCCACGTGGAGTGCCTCACTGGAAAGATAATACGAGCAGAAAGAAGCTTCTTGACTTCTTGATAAATCAATGGCTCTAAGAATGGATTGACAGGTCTCTGCCTCTGTCTAAATGGCTTACTGCCTGGTTTCAATGGTATTGTATGTGTAATCAATGAGGTATCATACGTTTTCAAATCATCATATCCCTAGGCTATCACATCTGGAAATTCTTTCATGACCCGTAAGGTGCCTTCTCTTTCTTCAGGTGTGCAAACTTTTCCAATAAAAACATTCTTCACTTGTTCTTCTGTCCCTAGATTGACAGCTTCACAATCATTTCCTTGGGTAGTCTAGTTTCTACTCAATCTGTCAGGATCAAATAATCTTTCTAATTCAACCATACCCCTTGGAATAGCATTTGTCTTTAAATTCAGGATCCCTTCTGCATCAAACTCTGCTTCTTCAGTTTCTTCTTCATCAATGATCTATGCCTCAAACACGCCCGAGCATGTAAGAAAATCCAGAATTTGTTTATCATCATCGAACACTTGAAAATTCTTTATATTATCCGGAATTGAAGGTGTAGAAACTAACTCCACTGTGAACTTCTTTAATCCATTCATAGCCAAAGGTTCCAACGAACTAGCAGCTTGTGCGAGGGAGTTGGCAACGGGGTTCCTGGACCTGTACACCTGCTTGATATTGAATGCGTCAAAACTTTCTAAGAGGTCCCATACTTGATTACGGTAGCGGCCGAGCCTTTTATCATGACAAGCATACTGCTTTCTTACTTGCCGGACCATAATATTTGAATCTCCGAAGGCGTGCACAATCTTAGCTCCTTTATGAATTGCAAGGATCAAGCCGTGAATCAACGACTCATATTCAGTAACATTGATGGTGCATGAAAACCGGAGCCTGTAAGCACCTAAATAAGCTTCTCCTGTCAGGCTAATCAATTCAAATCCTGCTCCATTTCCTTTCTTTGACTTCGATCCATTGAACCTCAAGGTCCACACTTGATCTTCTCTGGGTGTGCTGGGAGGCTGTACATGTATTTCTTCTTGAGTGCACTCTTCTGGTACCTTTTCTTCAATTACTAACTGAGCTTTATCATCTTCTACAAGTCCTTGAACTAAAACCTCCTTTTGTTCATTCATCTTCTGATACTTTTCTCGCAATGAGGCTTGTGGAACGAGTTTTGCAACTTGTTCAAGGGCCACTTTGCACATGGCACAAGTGATCTCGGAATGAAATGCCTCATGGATTTTGCACCAATTTGGAAGCAACAAATTCTTGACGGAGGCATCCTTTCCCAGCTCTATCTCTTGCTTTACACTTTTCAGAACAAAATCTCTAAAATTTTCAAACATTCCTCCACCTTCACTATCACTCGAATCACTTTCGATCAATACTTCGGTGGAATTCATGGCGTCATCTAAACATTTCCCTTCATTCGAGTTCTGCAGCATCAACACTTCTTGTTTGACGGGCTTGTATGAGCCCAAATCAATTTCTACAAACATTATTTCATTACCTTCACCGTATTCAATGATTATCAATCTAAGCCTTGGTGTGCTGTCAATCTTAATCTAATTCGGAACTCCCCTCCATGGAAGCCACATGTGGGAGAAGTCAGTTGCAATGTACCCATTCAACTTCCTGGCCCAATCTCTGCTTAGCAGCATGCCATACCCATCAGGTATGTCAACCACTGATATGTCGATACAGCTCTGAACTCGAGGGTTAGCTGCCAACTGCATATGAATGTTGTTCAACTCTCCGACAATTGGAACCTCGGTCTTGTCTAGTTGAGTTACTTTCTTTGTGGTTTGAAGTGGGACTATACCTAACCTTTCGCACACCTTCAACGACATGACGTTGCTAGAGGCACCGGATTCAATCAAGCAATTGTGTAATAATTTCCCAAAAATTCTAACTGATACGAGGAATGGGGCTGGTTCATCTTTCCCCTGATAGAACACCACTAGTTTTCTTCTTTCCTCGGTTACAGTATCCTTCTTTTCATCTTTTCTATCCTGTTGTGCTTGATTATCTTGGGCAACCTTTTGCGTTGAATCTTGTTTCTGCTTGTGTTCTGTAGGAAGATTGTCTAACTTTCTTTTTCTCTTCAGTTTTCGACTTCTCAGGCTCACTTGAAGATCCTTGTACCTTTCCCACAAAACCTTGAGACTGTTGTGGAGTCTCCCAAGTGTTAAATGGCGCATGAAGCACTTCTTCCACTACATTTGCGCTCTGCATGGGACGAGACTGAGTACTCACTGGGGGATTCCTTGATGAACTAGGTATTTCTTGAGAAGCGTTCTTTCCAACAGGTGTCTTGTATAAACTTCCCAAAATTGTATCTTTAACCTCAGAAATCTTCATTAATTCATATAAGGGAAGACTGACTTTTATCTTCTTAACCTCTTCCAACACATAGGAACTTAATCTCTTCATATCATCTCTTGGAGGATTGTCCTTTTGCAGGCGTTGCATTTGATGAATAGGCTGTTGGACTGTCTGTTGCCCATTTCTATTTTGCATCACATTTTGTTGTCAGTACTCTGGTGAATCCCTAGGTACATTCGGATTATTACTTGCATTCGGATTTGGTGGAGTTGTAAAATTATTCGGAGGAATTGATGACGTCAGAGGTTCTTTTTGATGGAAACTCCTCTGATAAACTTTGGGAGTTGTTCCTCCAGAAGTCTGAAACGCTTGTACTTCTCTTCTTCCTTCTACCAAAACACTGTTGTTGAGAGGTGGAAAAATATAGTTATCTTGACCAAGAGGCTCCTCTGAATAACTATCTTGAACTTCTGAATACACTTGAGCCTCTGAATACTTTTGCGCTTCTTCCGTTTGATCGTCTGGCGCCTCCAAGGGACCATTCGCTAAAGCTGGCGGAAATCTATGATTGACTTGTGGCGGTGTGTAACTTTGATACTCAGACGGGAAATTAACGTCTTCTAGCATTAACACCTGGTCATATCTCTGCACTGGGACTATTTCATATCCAGTAGTTGGAGGATTCTCAATACCCTCTGTGCTTTTCATTTCTCTTTTGAAAATATCAGCAGCAACTTGAAATTCGTGACACTGTAACTCTGAATGCTGATTTGTATTATGCAATCTACATCATCCTGACATGGCAGCTTCTGCCAAATAAACTCTGTCAGCGGGACAGTTCTCTGGAGGTGGCGGGTTATCTAACGGTGATGGTACTCCATTATTGGGCCCTATATTCCAGGACCTTTTCTGAAATCCTTGATTATTGTTACAATACCCATGACTATTGTCGTGGCCATGTCCTTGATGGGCATCTTGATGATGTGGAGGATTACTCTGGTATCCTCGATTGGCACCTTGATGTGCTTGATAATTCTTTAACATGGACTGCATCTGATTGTTTTGATTTATGAGGTATGTCACCTCAGTTGACAGCCTTTTCATCTGTTCTTTCAACCAATTCTTTCATTTCCTCTTTCTCCTCTTGAGTCCTCGTTGGCGGCACTGTATTCTGAAGATAGATAGGCTGTGTCGCTAGAGCTTGGGACAAAGGAGTCCCAGGATGGAGAACTAACTGGTTAGATGGTGCTTGTATTTGACTAGCCGGCTGAGGAATTGGATTCAATGCTGGAACCTGCTGGTTCCATGTGGAGCCGAGCGTCTGCATCTGATTATTCGTCGTGGCTAGGCCAGTGTATAATGAGGGCCCAGTTATGTTTTGTCCTAAACCTTGACTAACTTCAACAACCTTAGTATAAGCTTGATTCATATTTGCCGGAGTGGGGTGAGATTTCACGAACATCGCAGTCAAGGGATCAAGCGCTGAGTAGTAATTTTCTCTGGCATCATCAATAACAAGGGGGCACGTAGTCTTGTAAGAGCCTTCTGAAATCTGTTGTTGAAGGCGTGGATGGTTTCTTTGTCTTTCCTTATCACTTATGTAAATTGACGGAAAAGTTCTACAGGAGTAATAGGAATACCAAACTTTCTGATGAAGGCATCCTTCATCTATTCCCATGTCCTTATTGATCCAATTGGCAAATGAATAAACCAGTGATGTGCTTCCTCTCCCAAAGAATATGGAAAGAGTCTGCAAGCCACGTTTGCATATGCAATCTGTCTGTTGCGTAAGTGATCTTCAAACATTTTGACATGGTCCTTAGCAGTACGATTAACATCATTGACTTGGAACTTTGTGCAAAAATGCTCCGGATTCTTTGGCATGTCATGCTAATCAGAAAACTCAAGTGGAGAGGGGTTGGTAACCAACCATGTAGCACCATTTGGAGCTGGTTGTCCTCCTGGTTGAGCCATTGCTTGAACTGGTTGTTGCCTTTGATATACAATAACTTGAGTTGGCTGTTGTTGAGGTGCAATAGCCTGAATCGGTTGTTGCTGAACAAACACTGGAACTTGCACTTGTCTTGGTTGAGCAAATCTTGAAGCACTTGGTGGAGTCTTAAACAAACTTGAGATTTCTTCTCCACTTTCTTCACTCGACTGAACTTCTTCGTTTGACAATACTTCTTCGCTTGACTTAGCTTCTTTACTTGAATAACTTTCTTTCTTCTTCCTTGTTCTTGCAGGTAGCTCTAACTCTACGAACTCTTTGGATGAACTTGGAGCGGACCTCAGGATTCTTTTCAACTTATTAGGCGAGAACGAGCTGCATGATCCAGGATGTAGCTGATTACTGACGGCGTGCGGCAGCAAGAGCAAGTGGTTGTCTTTGATTCAACAAATCTCTTTCAATTGCAACTTGAATCTTAATAGCCTTCTCTTCTTCTTCTTCCAACACGAAGCAAGTTCACATATGCTCAGCGTAGCTCCTCTTTGTCCTCCACGCAAGATTGTTCAATCCTGAAAGAATGTCTTCTTGATCGTCGTTGAATCCCAAATTCGGCTGCAACACTGGAAAAATTTCTTTATGCGGTAGCACCATCTTGATTCATGATAATTTCTTCTCCAATAAACTTCTTTTGATGAAAAATCCCTTTTTACTTGACTGTGGTTGTTAACTACAAGGAAACCTTGGAGAGTTGCCCTCCTTCTAGCGCCAGTTCCTGTTGCGCGTTGGAGGAGGGTAAAAGAGTCTCTAAGATCGTCTCCTCAAATAATAGAATTTGATAGAATCTGGAGTTCAATTGCTCGGTTGTTCGCGTTTAGCCCTCCTAGCGCCAATTCCTGTTGATGTGATTTTTGTGACCGCACCAATCAGCAGAACAAAGTAATCCAAGGGCTACTCTGCTCTCTCTTGATCAAAGTATTTTGTGCGCTAAGATTGCAAGAAAGTTTGCACATTCAACTCCAAGGTTCTGAAATGCTTTGGAATACCCTTAGTTAGTTCGTTGTGAATTGTTGTTTACACGAGGGGGACTTACGTAATTGTTCATAACACTTGCAGATAACAATAGATGGATGATTGGAAGGGATTTATGTAATGCGGATGATTTGGCATTAAGGTACGTTTTCCTAAAACTAACCAGAAATGAACGGAATGCAAATGAGTGTAAAAGGGTCAGAAGGTTTTGAATTCTATTCTAAGGCGGGACGTGTGATCGATCTCAACAGCTTCAACCAAAGTCTGCTCCGCCTCACGCTGGACAGCTTACACAAAGTAGGTGCAATCTTCAAGGGGAATGGCAAGAAATTTTCAAGTTACAATCCAACATCAAGATACCGTCAAAACGACGCATACCAAGACATGAACTGCAATTGAAGTTAAGTTTATGGAATGCTCCAGTAGACCACACAAGGCAAACTTGTCGTCAGCAAGCTGCTAGTGGTATGGAATGAAGCGAAGTTGCCTCGATCAATGCCACAAATCTGAAATATGCTAACCAATTTTTTCGAAGGAAAACACAAAATAACCAGCAGTAGATGATATGATTAGCGTTAGCCTCAAATTAAAATCTGAACTTGAATGGAAGATGCTGAAGCTTGAACTGAAGAAACTGAATTGGAATAGAAGAACTACTCAACGTCAAGAATGTGCACTCAAGATCCCACTGAGGGCGAGGTGCTAACATATGACGGAGTCTAGAAATTGAAATTAAGAACTATTAGGCGGATAACCAGCCATGAGAAAACAATTCCACGCTACCACCAAACAGTGGGGGGAAAAGATTACAAATTAAAGCAATTCATCCGCTGCGGCGGGCATCCACAGAACTGTGGGGATTCACCACTTAAGTGGGTACAAGATTTACAAACAATTTAACCACACTGGCGGTAAACCATCCAGGGGACTTTAATGAGATACAATCAAATAGTTGCAGCAATACAAATGGTTAGATTAGTACTACTAATCAGAACCTTACAATTTCAACAAGACTGCAATTAAATGAGTTACAATGATAGAGAAGTGAAATGTAGATATAAGAATGAATTTATAACAGTGTTCTTTGCTTTCCAATGACTGAAATGGAGATTAAACTGGAAACTGATAAATCTGATGCAAATTCCTGAGTTCTGGAAATTTACAACAGCAAACTGGAAAACAGAAAAACATTCATAACTCACTTATTTCTTCTCCGAATGGCGTGAAACGAATTGCAAAAGCACCTTACAAGTCTGGCGCCCAAGATAGAATCCAGAAACAGCAAACAAAGTCTCTACTTTTTTTGGCACGAATCCCAAGACAGCATTAAATGGTACGGCCCTTGAGGAAAATCGACTTTGCAATATAAAATTGAATACTTCAAAATAAAATCTGATTTTTGGTGGAAGTTGGCGCCTCCAGTCAACAAGTAGATTGCTCAAACACCCAGAACCAAATAAAAATCACTCAGCAAGATACGAACAGAAAACAGCTTCAGCTGTAGCAAAACCAGGAACTTCAAAACTGTAGAATTCACCAAATTTCTCAATCTTTATTGCTCAATCTGCTAGTCTGATGTGAGAAGCAGCAATATTCCAATTAGGTGTT
This sequence comes from Sequoia sempervirens, assembly GCA_007258455.2. Classification (NCBI taxonomy): domain Eukaryota; kingdom Viridiplantae; phylum Streptophyta; class Pinopsida; order Cupressales; family Cupressaceae; genus Sequoia; species Sequoia sempervirens. Next base: position 621,958,235 of record VDFB02058242.1, read on the forward strand.
ATATTTCAAACACGAAATTGGGAAGGGGCTAGGAGGTAGCATCCTCGAAGCAATAACAAAATGTCCATAGTCATTTTGACAGCATAACAATAAGGTAGTTGATGGATATCAAATGCTGGAGTCATGTCTTCATTTTATAAGAAATGAGAAACTCTTCAACTTCCTCAATTGGCACGCCAAAAGACAACCATTTGAATTCTCCTTATTTTCAAATTTCATAAAATATATTCCTCATAAAGTGGCGTCCACTTTCCTCCAAGCATAAATTCAAAAATATAAAATATTATTATCACCTTATGACAAGGCGTACCCTTCAAGTCCCCTTTTTAAAACAACTTGCAAGTTGTATCCTTAGGCCAAGGGGTCAATTGAAAATTATAACACTTATGCCAATACTTAGTAGATTTCAACAAATTAAGCTTGAGAGGAAGATATTGAAACAACCAATAATATGCTCACTGAAGAGAAGACTGAAGACAACCAACTGCATACTGCCACAACCATCATTTACTAAAAATAGTAAATAAAATGAAATGCTACAAAAGCCAAGCCCATGAAACCCTAATTTCCACCTCATTCCAGTCTACGGGTTCCGGAATAGACTGAAGAATGCCAATGCTGATCACTGATGAGAAGGGGACATTACAGTCCGCCCTCCTCGAAATTGCTTGTCCCCAAGCAACTGCAAAGATGGATGCAACAAAATCTGTTCACCTTCCCACGTAGCATCTTCAATAGGCAAATTCCTCCATCTCACCAAATATTCTTTGATTGTCCTTCTTCTCAAAGAACGTTCTCTAGTGTCAAGGATCTCTTCTGGAATCAACACTAAATGACCTTCCTCATCCAATGGAGGTAATTCTGATGTAGCCACCACATTGTGTCCAATTGCCTTCTTGAGGCGAGACACATGAAAAACATTATGTATTTTGCTTTCAGTTGGAAGTTCCAACTCATAAGCAACTTCACCAATCCTTTTGGTGATTTTGAAAGGACCATAAAAGCGTGGCTTTAACTTTTCTGCACCACTCTTCTTGAGAGAAGATTGTCTATATGGCTGAAGCCTCAAATAGACCATGTCCCCAACTTCAAAAGACCTTTCCACACGCTGCTGATCAGCGTATAACTTCTGCTGATTCTGAGCTTGTTGCAGATTTTCCTTAAGAGTCTTCAAGATGTCCTGGCTTTGTTGCAACATATCCAAAGCCTGTGGGGCTCTACTATCACCAAACACTAGATCAACAAAGTTAGTAGCCTCATAACCATAAAGAGCCTTAAAAGGAGACATCTTAATTGACATGTGATAAGAAGAGTTGTAACAATACTCTCCTAAATGAAGCCATTTAATCCAAGCTCGCTGCTGTCCTGAAACATAGTTCCTTAGGTAGCCCTCTAACCACTTGTTAACAATTTCTGATTGCCCATCTGTTTGTGGGTGATAACTTGTGCTTGGAGTAAGCACTGTCCCACTCAATCTGAAGATCTCCTGCCAAAAAACACTTAGGAACTTGCTGTCCCTATCACTGACAATTGTTTTAGGCAACCCATGCAAACGGAACACCTCTCTAAAAAACAACTCAGCCACTTGAGCTGCTGTAAATGAAGTGGTAACAGCAAAGAAATGAGCAAATTTTGTTAGTCTATCAACCACAACAAATATACAGTCACGTCCTTGCACCTTGGGCAACCCCGTGATAAAATCCATGGCAATACTTTCCCACTTCTGATTTGGAATAGGCAAGGGCTGAAGTAAACCAGCAGGAAAAGAGTGTTCATTTTTATTCCTTTGACAAGTAGGACACTCTCTAATGTAATTCAAGACTTCATCTTTCAAACCTTTCCAAGTGAATCGTTCACGAATCTGCTTGTAAGTCTTGAAAATCCCTTGATGACCAGCAAGGGGAACATCATGAAAAGCTTGTAGAATCTTTTTCTTAAGCTTAGATTCTTGTACTAAAAAGATTCTATCTTTATAATAAATTAATCCATCAACCAACTTATACCTTCCATCAACCAATTGACCTTCTAACAAGCTGGTTGCAAACTGATTTTTAACATAATCAGCAGCAATTAATTCTTTCCAATCTGCTGATAACTCACAAATTGACTGCAAATGAGGCCTTCTAGAAAGTGCATCAGCAACTATATTATTTTTTCCTTTGACATATTCAATGTCAAAGTCATATGCTTGGAGTTTACTTACCCATTTTTGCTGCCTTTCATTCAATTCCTTTTGGCGCATGAAATGTTTAAGACTGTTGTGATCAGTCTTAACAACAAATTTACTTCCCACCAAGTATTGACGGAATTTAGACAAAGCATGCATGATGGCAAGCATCTCTTTGTCATAAATAGAGTAAGTTTTTTCTGCCCCTCTCAACTTTCTACTCTCGAAGACAATAGGATGTTTGTCTTGCATTAGGACAGCTCCAACTCCTTCTCCTGAAGCATCACACTGTAATTCAAAAGGTTTTGAGAAATCCGGAAGTGCCAATACTGGACACGAACTCATGATTTGTTTAAACTTATCAAAAACCTCTTGTGCTTGCTTAGTCCAAAGAAAAGCTCCTTTCTTTGTAAGATCTGTCAAAGGTGCAGCTTGATGAGAATAACCTTTTACAAATCTTCTATAGAATCCACATAACCCTAAAAAACCTCTCAAATGAGAAATAGTCTTAGGAGTTGGCCAATCAAGAATGGCCCTTATCTTTTCTGGATCCACTTTCACACCCTTTGAGCTGATAATGTGGCCAAGGTATAAAAGTTCTTCCATCCCAAACTCACACTTTGACTCTTTGGCGAATAGACATTCCGCCTCTAAAATGGTAAGCACTTCTTCCAAATGCTTAAGGTGCTCTTCCCAATGACTTACTGAATATGAGAATATCGTCGAAGAAGATGAGCACAAACTTCCTCAACTGCTGTCTAAAAATCTTGTTCATACAAGATTGGAATGTGGCTGGAGCATTTGTCAAACCAAAAGGCATGACAAGAAATTCAAAATGCCCAAAGTGGCATCTAAATGCTGTCTTTTCTATATCCTCCTCCCTCATTCTGATTTGGTGATAGCCCGAACGAAGATCAATCTTTGAGAAGAACATTGCCCCATGGAGCTCATCAATAAGCTCATCAATCCTAGGGATAGGATATCTATTCTTGATGGTTTTCTGATTTAATGCGCGATAGTCAACACACATACGCATTGTACCATCTTTCTTTTTGACCAGCACTACTGCTGAGGCAAATGGACTCTTGCTTGGTCTAATAAAACCACTTTCCAACAGCTCCTTGATGGCCTTTTCAATTTCATCTTTCTGCCTCTTTGGATAGCGGTAAGGTGTAGTAATGACTGGTTTTGCTCCTTCTTCTAATTCAATCACATGTTCAGAACCTCTTTCAGGAGGTCTTCCAGGAGGTAAGCTTCCAAAGATTTTACTTTTCTTTGAAAGTAAGGCTTGAATATCAGGATGATATTGCCTTTTTTCCTCAACCGGATCAGCTGGTAAAACCATACATTCAGCAGCCCATTCAACTTGATCATGGCGGATCAGCCTTTCCATCCTTTTCAACGAAACAATTCGAGGGCCTCCATTTGACATCCCTCTTAAAACAACCTTCCTTCCATTAGACTGAAATTTCAGCTCCATGGTTTGCAAATTCAATGTGATCTCACCAAGAGATCGCAGCCATTGTATGCCCAACACAACATCAGTGTCTCCTATACCCACCACATAAAAATCATCCTTAATTTCATGATTCCCTAATTGCAAAGATAGATTAGGAATTCTCCTTGTGCAAGACATAGTGAAACCATCCGCAACCATTACTTTGAAACCATCAAAATTTTCAGTCTTTAAACCTTTTCTAGCAACTAGCCCTTCATCAATAAAATTGTGAGTTGCTCCAGTATCAATTAGGGCAACTATCCTTTGTGAATTTACAACTCCATGAACCCTAAAAGATTCATTCTTTTGAAAACTGGATAGTTGTGCAAAAGCACTACTATCTCCAACCTCTTCGGACTTGTCTTCTTGAACTTCTTCACCTTCACTACTTGCTGATTCGTATTGCTGATCAGACGAATCAGATTCTGATCCATAATCAGAATAGCCCTCCATTTGAACTACTTTGCCTCTTCCATAGCAACGGTGGCCTTTCACCCAAGGCTCACGACAAGTGAAGCAAACTCCATCCTTTCTAAGCTGTTCTTTGAGCTCTTCGGACAGCCTTGGTGGAAACTTCTTGGGCAGATTTGAAGATGGCCTTTTATCCTTCTTATGGCTGAATGTTTTTGAGTGAAACTTAGGTCTTGGGGCTGCCAATTCCATGCTCCTAGCTTTCTTGATAGCTTCATCCAATGTTGGAGGATCAAATGCTTTGACCCAACCCTTCAATGGCTCCATTAAACCTTCAGCAAAAAGGACTACAAGTCTTCTTTCAGTAATGTTGGGCACCATTACTGACAACCTCTGAAAATCAGCCACATAACTCTCTAAAGATCCTTGCTGTTTTAACTGTGCCAATTCTCTAAACTTCAATTCCGGATCTTTGGTGTCAAATCTCTCAATCAATTTATTTGTAAATTCTCCATAAGTGCGAATAAGGTTGTGGCCAAGAGTGACCAAACCGTGAGTCCACCATTCATGAGCTATGCCATCTAAGTGCAAGGTAGCAAATTTGATAGCATCTTCTTCCGGCATAGGTCTAAGGGAGAGGTAGTTATCTAACTTTTGCACCCATGACCTGGCTGTACACTTGTTACCACCATCAAAATGTTCCATAGTGATCTTTCCCAATGCTTGGTAAAAATCATTTCTAGGGCCTGCAGGAGGACGTTGATCATTCCTACCACCATTTCTCCGACTCCTTTGATTCATGAATTGATCAAAGGTCCATGCTCCTCTCAAGTCAAGAGGTAAGGACACATACTCCATATAGGCTTGACGAGCATCATCAGCAAAGTTTGGAGTAGCCTCAACTGGTTGTTGCTCTTCCCTTGGTGTGAAAACAGGAAAGAGGGGTCTAGAGGATGACCCACTATGAATTGTAGTATGCTGACCTACAATTCTGTCCCTAGTATTCACCTCAGGACTGCCACTGTTATTATTTCCATTCACTCCACTATTTTCTCCAGCTGAGTTATTTTGGGGCTGAATAATACTCTGAGCTGCTTGCTGATCCAACTTGGATAACAAACGGGACATCATATCTATCATCCCGTCAAACTTCTTCTCCACTCTATCCCTTTCTTCATTATCTTTTCTTACTGAATCTGACATTATGACAGTTGTGTGATCAACCACTTCCACTGAATTATCTGAACCTTCCACTGTTTTACCAAGGTCTCTTAGAACTTCTGAGAAGGTATCTGCCTCTGGAACGGGCGGAAACTGATGCTGATTTCTGGCCTGACTTCTAGTGTATGGCCTTGTGTCTCTGTCACTCATCAGTTCACTACTGCAATCAGCCACAGGATGGCAGGGTCTTCTGCTCTGATACCACTGAAATATGCTAACCAATTTTTTCGAAGGAAAACACAAAATAACCAGCAGTAGATGATATGATTAGTGTTAGCCTCAAATTAAAATCTGAACTTGAATGGAAGATGCTGAAGCTTGAACTGAAGAAACTGAATTGGAATAGAAGAACTACTCAACGTCAAGAATGTGCACTCAAGATCCCACTGAGGGCGAGGTGCCAACATATGACGGAGTCTAGAAATTGAAATTAAGAACTATTAGGCGGATAACCAGCCATGAGAAAACAATTCCACGCTACCACCGAACAGTGGGGGGAAAAGATTACAAATTAAAGCAATTCATCCGCTGCGGCGGGCATCCACAGAACTGTGGGGATTCACCACTTAAGTGGGTACAAGATTTACAAACAATTTAACCACACTGGCGGTAAACCATCCAGGGGACTTTAATGAGAAACAAATCAAATAGTTGTAGCAATACAAATGGTTAGATTAGTACTACTAATCAGAACCTTACAATTTCAACAAGACTGCAATTAAATGAGTTACAATGATAGAGAAGTGAAATGTAGATATAAGAATGAATTTATAATAGTGTTCTTTGCTTTCCAATGACTGAAATGGAGATTAAACTGGAAACTGATAAATCTGATGCAAATTCCTGAGTTCTGGAAATTTACAACAGCAAACTGGAAAACAGAAAAACATTCATAACTCACTCAAATCTTCTCCGAATGGCGTGAAACAAGTTGCAAATGCACCTTACAAGTATGGCGCCCAAGTTAGACTCCAGAAACAGCCTCCAAATACTCTAGTTTATTTGGCACGAATCCCAAGGCATCATCAAATGGTACGGCCCATGAAGAAAATCGATTTTGCAATATAAAATTTAATACTTGGAAATAAATTCCCAAATTTGGTGAAAGATGGCGCCCGCAGATAACTAAAGCATGGCCAAAGTACCCAGAACAAAATAAAATTCACTTCAGAAGTTATGAACAAAACTCAGCTTCAGCTGTGTAAAAACCAGGAACTTCAAAACTGTAGAATTCTCCAAAATTCACAACCTTTGTTGCTCAATCTGCTAGTCTGATGTGAGAAGCAGCAATATTCCAACTAGGTGTTGTATTTCAAACACGAAATTGGGAAGGGGCTAGGAGGTAGCATCCTCGAAGCAATAGCAAAATGTCCATAGTCATTTTGACAGCATAACAGTAATGTAATTGATGGATATCAAATGCTGGAGTCATGTCTTCATTTTATAAGAAATGAGAAACTCTTCAACTTCCTCAATTGGCACGCCAAAAGACAACCATTTGAATTCTCCTTATTTTCAAATTTCATAAAATATATTCCTCATAAAGTGGCGTCCACTTTCCTCCAAGCATAAATTCAAAAATATAAAATATTATTATCACCTTATGACAAGGCGTACCCTTCAAGTCCCCTTTTTAAAACAACTTGCAAGTTGTATCCTTAGGCCAAGGGGTCAATTGAAAAATATAACACTTATGCCAATACTTAGTAGATTTCAACAAATTAAGCTTGAGAGGAAGATATTGAAACAACCAATAATATGCTCACTGAAGAGAAGACTGAAGACAACCAACTGCATACTGCCACAACCAACATTTACTAAAAATAGTAAATAAAATGAAATGCTACAAAAGCCAAGCCCATGAAACCCTAATTTCCACCTCATTCCAGTCTACGGGTTCCGGAATAGACTGAATAATGCCAATGTTGATCACTGATGAGAAGGGGACATTACAAAATCCCGACCTCGAAATTACTTGTCATGAAATGAAAATTATGATACTTTAAACAACTTGGAGTTCGAAGGGATGAAGAAACCGCTAGCATCTTCAATAGGCAAATTCCTCTCACAAAAGTTTTTAAAGGAAAATTTTCCTTCTTCTCAAAGACTAAGCTAGGCTAAGCAACACAAGTTACTATCAATCTCTCTGCTCTAATTCTCTATCTAATGGAGGTATCTTCAATCTGTATAATGTACAATGAGGGGGACTTCCCCCTTTATAGATGGCCATGTCGAACATTATGTCAGATTACAATCAAGTCAAAGGCAACTCATGAGCAACTTCAGCCCATAACCCTAAAAACTCCAAATGAGGGATGGTCTTAAATCAATCAAAGATTCCCACTCACTCCCTTTAGTAAAGGCAATAATGCCCACAATCATCTTTGACTCATTCCGAAAGACATTCTGCTTCTCCCTAATGCAAACTCTTGAATGCTTAAGTAGCCTTCGACCTTACTAAACTGAAATATGTCGAATAAATGAGCACAAACTTCCGTGAACTGCTATGCCTGCACAAGATTTTCATCCAAGATTGGCATGTGCGAGCTTTGAATCAAAGCTGGAGAAATTAAAATGCCCGAAGTCATCTTGCACGAAAGTCTTCACCTCTGAGAAGAAAGGTGCCAGTCTACCCCTCAAATTATCAGTAGTCACTTCATCGGGATTCAGCCGTCTAGCAAAGATTGCCTCCAAAGTATTCTGGACTCCATCAATGATATTTGCCATAGCCTTCCGAACTTTGGCTAAATCCGTCTGTGCTGCATCAAAGAAACCACGTCCTGTGACTACTGAAGAGTACCATCTAGAAAAGTTATATCTGTCACCCTCCTGGATGACTCCATCAATTAGCATCCGCGAAGGAGTATGCCTCAATGCCTCTAGACGCTGAATAACTCTGCTCTGATAAATGGAAGCATCACCCCAGGCTTGTTCAACTGCCTCCATTCGTGCCAAAATGCTAGAAGCTTGCTGGAAAGCATGAGCAAGATCTTCCATGAACTTCTCTGTCTCGGCATGAACTCCTGTAACCCATTTATCTGCCTCCTGTGCCATCTTCCTCAATTCCAACAAACCGCTAACTGACTCTCTGGATAACTCGGCTGGAAGCTCTATTGCTGAAATTTCTTGCCCACAGGGACGAGACAACTGCTGAACACACCCTATCAAAGCCTTATGCTCTTTATTCAATTTCTTATACTTTCCTTCCTTCCTGAATAACCTGTCCTTGAGCGCGTGATAGGAGTTATCACACTCCTCTACAATCTGTGCACCTGTGGGACGTCCTAACTCCATAGTTGTGACCACATAGTTTTTTGGCACTGCTTCGTCCCTATCACAATCAACTCGTGGCACTGCCACATAAAAGGTGCGAGATCCATCCTCATCAGTTGATATCTTTGAAAATTTTCGTGCTCCCTTCTTTTGTGGGGGCGCGTTGATCCTGTTCAACAACTCTTCCATCTCTACCGCTGGATCAATCTCCTCACTGGGGCTCCTTCTCATCCTATCTCTGAGCCAATCAGGCACTACATATTGTATATCAAATGGCTGCTCCTCTCGTGCCTCTACTTCACGGGCTTGTTCAACTTCAACTTCATTCGGGCGAGGCTCATCGGCCTCTAGTGGCTGAGTGTCTCCTGAAACTGCATCATCTTCCAAAGCCGTCTCCAACTCACGCTGAAAATGAATGTCAGTGGCAGTCTCCTCATCATTCTGCTAATCATCTCTAGTAGGCGCATTGATACTCTGGCCAACTAACTCTCTCCTCGTGGCTGATTTTCTTCATGCACCTCCTGCACCTGATTCAAGGCATTTCTCTGATCAGCAAATAAAGAAATCTTCTGTATGCTTGTAGAACGTGTCTCCAGTGGCATGGGTGATTCAACTCTCCGAGGCTCCGGTTGAACTGGCTCCTTCCGAATTGACTCCTTTCGAGATTCTAGACCTCAAGTAATCTGTTTCTTTCTACTGGTAGTGGGTGTCCTGTGATCTCCCATCAAGTTGTAGGTGCAAGGAAATGACCTACTCTTCAGTCTGCTCACACGCCTGTCAACCCATGCTCTAGTAAATGTCAAGACTAGAATGCAAAATGTGTCCAAATCAGCAATTTCTGGCTCTAACCAATCTGGGAGTGTAATGTCCCCGTTTTTAGCACTTCACTTTTCAGTGATTGGTAGCCTATTCCCAGTGTGCTGTCGGCTGGTCAGTGGCAGAATTAGGGTTTCTGGCTGTTTGATGGGTTCTCTTGATGATTCAGGGTTTTGCTTGTTACGGGAGTTTGGTTGTTTGGATTACGGATTCCTTACAGCGGGTTTGGAGAGCTTTGCGGAGATTATGACTTTCGGACCAACCTTTAGAACTTACTATTTTTAGTAAGTTATGGCGGCTACATCTCGAGGAGTTTGGAATTTTGGATCGGATTCAACTGCGGGTTTTGAAAGCTTTGCAAGGTAATGCATCTGGGAGTTTGATCCGGCGACTTCCAGGGCTACTATTTTAGTAAATTCTATTTTTAGCAGATAGTCCGATCAACACCGGCTCGATCCAACTTTCCTCTTACGGCGGTTCATTTGGGTAGTCGAATTTTTAGAAACTAAGGTGTTCATTTTGGAGGAATAAGTATTTTAAAGACAATAATGTTTTATTTTATAAAATAACCCCTTGTCCTAGTATTATGACTTTAAGTTGTTTTAAAGAAGGGGACCTTGAGGGGTATTGTCTCATGAAGGAAATATTTTATATTTATAAAGTCAAAAAATATTACTTGGAGAAAAGGACGCCTTTTTATGAAGGAAAAGATTTTAAAATAAAGAAATATTAACTTCATGAAAGGGGGCGCCCAAATTGGAGGGAAAAGAAGATAGTTACAAAATTGAAAATTAAGGTTTCTTTCTAGAAGCTTCCAAAGGGTCCTCTCAAAATTATAAAGGGGAGCTTTGGGTCTTCATTTAGACATCTTATGACTTCTATATTGTTATGCTGCCGAAATGGTAACAGGATTGCTTCGAGGAATGAATGCCTCCTAGCCTTGGCTCGACTTCGTGCTTGAGAGATAGCACCTAGTGGAGAGGCTTGCTTGTTTGAGTGACATTTTGTAGTGAGGTTTGCATTTGTAGTTTGGGTTTACTTATGTAGTTCAGTTTATTGCATTTTATGTTATTTTCTGGAGTTGCTGATAACAGGGCTGAATCTATAGTTTCACTCATAAATCAAAAAATACAAAAAGAGTTGTTCTGGGTATTGTCTCATTGGTTTTCTCTATTGGAAGTGACCCTTCATGAATATTTGCAGATTTTAATATGAAGTTTATGATTTTATAAAGCAAATTCGTCATTCCTTGTAGGGCGCCCTTTCTGGAGTGCTTCGGGATCCGTGCCATTAATTAATAGCCACTTTTAGCTGTCCTTTCTCATAACTAAACTAGGTGCCATCATTTTAAGAGTATTTTGCATCAGTTTTCATGTAATTTGAGTGAGAAATGAGTGAGTTGTGAGCTTTTCATGAGTGAAATTTAGGTCTTGGGGCTGCCAATTCCATGCTCCTAGCTTTCTTGATAGCTTCATCCAATGTTGGAGGATCAAATGCTTTGACCCAACCCTTCAATGGCTCCATTAAACCTTCAGCAAAAAGGACTACAAGTCTTCTTTCAGTAATGTTGGGCACCATTACTGACAACCTCTGAAAATCAGCCACATAACTCTCTAAAGATCCTTGCTGTTTTAACTGTGCCAATTCTCTAAACTTCAATTCCGGATCTTTGGTGTCAAATCTCTCAATCAATTTATTTGTAAATTCTCCATAAGTGCGAATAAGGTTGTGGCCAAGAGTGACCAAACCGTGAGTCCACCATTCATGAGCTATGCCATCTAAGTGCAAGGTAGCAAATTTGATAGCATCTTCTTCCGGCATAGGTCTAAGGGAGAGGTAGTTATCTAACTTTTGCACCCATGACCTGGCTGTACACTTGTTACCACCATCAAAATGTTCCATAGTGATCTTTCCCAATGCTTGGTAAAAATCATTTCTAGGGCCTGCAGGAGGACGTTGATCATTCCTACCACCATTTCTCCGACTCCTTTGATTCATGAATTGATCAAAGGTCCATGCTCCTCTCAAGTCAAGAGGTAAAGAAACATACTCCATATAGGCTTGACGAGCATCATCAGCAAAGTTTGGAGTAGCCTCAACTGGTTGTTGCTCTTCCCTTGGTGTGAAAACAGGAAAGAGGGGTCTAGAGGATGACCCACTATGAATTGTAGTATGCTGACCTACAATTCTGTCCCTAGTATTCACCTCAGGACTGCCACTGTTATTATTTCCATTCACTCCACTATTTTCTCCAGCTGAGTTATTTTGGGGCTGAATAATACTCTGAGCTGCTTGCTGATCCAACTTGGATAACAAACGGGACATCATATCTATCATCCCGTCAAACTTCTTCTCCACTCTATCCCTTTCTTCATTATCTTTCTTACTGAATCTGACATTATGACAGTTGTGTGATCAACCACTTCCACTGAATTATCTGAACCTTCCACTGTTTTACCAAGGTCTCTTAGAACTTCTGAGAAGGTATCTGCCTCTGGAACGGGCGGAAACTGATGCTGATTTCTGGCCTGACTTCTGGTGTATGGCCTAGTGTCTTTTTCACTCATCAGTTAACCACTGCAATTTGCCACAGGATGGCAGGGTCTTCTGCTCTGATACCACTGAAATATGCTAACCAATTTTTTCGAAGGAAAAATCACAAATAACCAGCAATAGATGATTGGATTAGCGTTAGCCTCAAATACAAATTTGAACTTGAATGGAAGATAATAAACTTGAACTGAAGAAGCTGAACTTGAATAGAAGAACTACTCAACGTCAAGAATGTGCACTCAAGATCCCACTGAGGGCGAGGTGCTAACATATGACGGAGTCTAAGAAATTGAAATTATGAACTATTAGGCGGATAACCAGCCATGAGAAAACAATTCCACGCTACCACCAAACAGTGGGGGGAAAAGATTACAAAATAAGCAATTCATCCGCTGCGGCGGGCATCCACAATGCTGTGGGGATTCACCACTATGAGTGGGTATGAGATATTACAATCAAATTAACCTCACTGGCGGTAAACCATCCAGGGGACTTATGTGAGAAGAAACAGAAAGAAATTGCAGCCAATTAAACTGGAACAGTACTACTGTTTACAGTTTGTACAATGTGGAATAAACTGCAAATTACATAGGAAATATAGAATTCTTCATACACAAGATTAAGAGATGATTTGCAATGGTATTTTAACCCTCTAACAGCTGCTAATAAATCAGAAATCAGAACTTCAACAAACTGATGTAAAAACAGTAAACTGGAAATTTCAATCTGCAACTGTGAGAATCAATGAAAATATCATAACTCACTCAAATCTTCTCCGAATGGCGTGAAACGAGTTGCAAATGCACCTTACAAGTCTGGCGCCCAAGTTAGACTCCAGAAACAGCCTCCAAATACTCTAGTTTATTTGGCACGAATCCCAAGGCATCATCAAATGGTACGGCCCATGAAGAAAATCGATTTTGCAATATAAAATTTAATACTTGGAAATAAATTCCCAAATTTTGTGAAAGGTGGCGCCTTCAGATAACTAAAGCATGGCCAAAGTACCCAGAACAAAATAAAATTCACTTCAGAAGTTATGAACAAAACTCAGCTTCAGCTGTGTAAAAACCAGGAACTTCAAAACTGTAGAATTCTCCAAAATTCACAACCTTTGTTGCTCAATCTGCTAGTCTGATGTGAGAAGCAGCAATATTCCAACTAGGTGTTGTATTTCAAACACGAAATTGGGAAGGGGCTAGGAGGTAGCATCCTCGAAGCAATAGCAAAATGTCCATAGTCATTTTGACAGCATAACAGTAATGTAATTGATGGATATCAAATGCTGGAGTCATGTCTTCATTTTATAAGAAATGAGAAACTCTTCAACTTCCTCAATTGGCACGCCAAAAGACAACCATTTGAATTCTCCTTATTTTCAAATTTCATAAAAATATATTCCTCATAAAGTGGCGTCCACTTTCCTCCAAGCATAAATTCAAAAATATAAAATATTAATATCACCTTATGACAAGGCGTACCCTTCAAGTCCCCTTTTTAAAACAACTTGCAAGTTGTATCCTTAGGCCAAGGGGGTCAATTGAAAAATATAACACTTATGCCAATACTTAGTAAATTTCAACAATTAAGGCTTGAGAGGAAGATATTGAAACAACCAATAATATGCTCACTGAAGAGAAGACTGAAGACAACCAACTGCATATTGCCACAACCATCATTTACTAAAAATAGTAAATAAAATGAAATGCTACAAAAGCCAAGCCCATGAAACCCTAATTTCCACCTCATTCCAGTCTACGGGTTCCGGAATAGACTGAAGAATGCCAATGCTGATCACTGATGAGAAGGGGACATTACAATGGATCACGTTAGAGAGTTAAAACAGTAGTTAGAAAATTCATTTGCTATGAAGGATTTGGGTGTAGCAAAACAAATCTTTGCTATGAAGATTACAAGAGATAGGAAAAATAGAAAATTGTTTTTATCTCAGGTTGATTGTTTGAGGTGTTATAGAGATTTAATATGGTGAATGCAAAAGCTATTGACACACCTTTGCTTAGTCATTTTAAATGGACTAAGAATATGTGTCCAAAGACACGAGGAGGAAGAAAAAATGTCCAAGGTACCATATGCTTTAGTTGTAGGTAGTTTAATGTACGCCATGGTATGCATGGGACCGGATATTGCACATGCTGTAGGAGTTGTTAGCAGGTATACGAGTAATCTCGGAATGGAGCATTGGAATGTGGTAAAATGGATTCTTAGGTATTTGAGAGGTACATCATATAAATGTTTATGTTTTTGGGCTCTAATACTGATTTAAAAAGGCTATGTAGACTCAAATTTGGTAGGAGATGTTGATACTAGACGAAGTACCATAAGTTATGTATTTATAGTTGGTGGGACAGTAGTGAGTTGGATTTTTTGGTTTCAAAAGGTAGTTGCTTTATCTACCACGGAGGCAGAGTATGTTGCTGCAACAGAGGCAACAAAGGAGATAATATGGCTGCAATTTTTCATGGAAGAATTGGGCAAACAACAGGTTGAAAATTACTTGTTTATGGACAACCAAAGTGCTATATATCTTGAAAAGAATTCTATCTCGCACTCAAAAACCAAACATATACAGTTGAGGTATCATTTTATTCGATTGGTGTTGGAGGATGGACAAGTAAAGCTGGAAAAGATTCATATAGATGACAATCCAACAAATATGTTTATAAAGGCAGTGACAAGGGAGAAGCATGTCTATACACCAACCACGTTTTTCCAGCCACTAATCTGCTTCGGTTGGTCTTCAAGGTTAAAATTAAAATAGAACAATAGGGTCCAAGGTACTTATTTCCAGTGGGAGTTGTAGGGGCTGTAGTGTTATGATTAGTCTCTAAGTGGGAGATTGTTCTGTTATGGAGACCAATCAGATTTGGTTGAAAAAAAAAACATCTTCACCATTATTTTATTAAATATTTTGCTACGAATAGTTAATGCTTGAAATGAATAGTTACAAATATTTAAATTACAATTAAATGAATAGCCAAAAAAAGTTATTATAACCGCCCAAAAGAAAAGAGTTATTGGTTGAATGAGAGACAACCAATGGTTATGTTTGGATTTAGAGCTGTTGTACATGCATGGGAAGGTGTATAGACATGCGTTTTTGGGTTTTCATAGCTGCTGGGCGTGAAAAACGTTAGTAGAAGTTCGCAGATTAGTGGCTGGAAAAACGTGGGAGAAGCTGCAAGTACATGCAACAAAGGTTGTGTAACAATCAGCAAGGAAAAACGTGGTAAAAAAAATGTTGCTGCTAGTTGCAATAGTTGCTACAAGCTTTGTAAAGGTTATTTGTTGGAAGATTAATATATTTTGGACTCTCTGTTGGTGGATGTAGCCTAGTTTTGAGTGAACCACGTTAAATCTTGGTGTTGTTTTTTTGCTGTCCATTTTTTGTGTGTTTATTTCTTTGTTTATACTTGTAAATCTGCATTTAATTGATAGAAATCTGTTTGCAATCTCTAACAAGACCTGCCTTGACATTTGAGATACTGCTTCCTTAAAGTATTAAGAGGTGGAAGAGCCCATGGCATTCCCACTTCTTGAGATAATATTGAGAGCGATCTGTGGGGTCAAATCCAAGAGTGGGGTAAGTTTGTGGAAAGGCAGAGGGATTTTTAATTAATAGTTGTCAGATATGTTGCTACACTAGGAAACCTATAGAAATTCACCATGACAGCTTTATTGCGTCAAAATAAACTACAGGCTATGGTTTTGTTATTATCTAATGGCTAAAGGATCGAGCCTCATTTGTGAAAGGTTACAATGCATATATGTATGTG
Source organism: Sequoia sempervirens (assembly GCA_007258455.2). NCBI lineage: Eukaryota > Viridiplantae > Streptophyta > Pinopsida > Cupressales > Cupressaceae > Sequoia > Sequoia sempervirens. Next base: position 621,973,968 of record VDFB02058242.1, read on the forward strand.
AACATGTATATGCTACTTTCTCAATCTAATTGCCAAATTTTCTGATGTGGTAGCATGTGGATCAACTGAGCTAACTTCCCTTGTGATCATGTCAAAGAGGAACCATAATAACTAGGATACGTCATTAGGATGACCATCTGCCATAGACACACTTTGTTTTGTCACGGATTGCTGGAATTTCATTGTGGCTCACAATGCTGAGTAGCATGATAGACAAGTTTAAGGTATCATGTGCAATTATGAGAAAAGGCCCTAGTTATTTAGGGACCATATGCATAATCATAGAATTCACAGAGACATGCAAAAGAAATAATTTCTTGAGATGACCTTATAGATGCCAACTTAAAAGCTTTATATTTTGGTATATTCTCTCTATATGCATTGTGTAAATGATTAAAACTAGCAGTGCTAACTATGCATACTATAACATGTAATATACTATGTTGCAGGAAACTCCCCCTCCCTCTGTTTTTCCTTTGAAACTTTTGCAGTATGAAAAATTGATCCTGATTGTTGGGGGAAATATTTCTTGAGTGCTAGGCTGTTCCAAAAATGGCTCAAAACATTACTTGTTTTTGTGGATTTGAAATTGGAATTTCTAGGTTGTTTCCTAACTGCATCTGGGGGCAACATCCCTAAACCTTAAAAAAAATGTAAAATAAAAATCCAACCCTACGTTAAACCAAGCAAATCTAACCCCAATCCATTGCAATTGAATCAAATACAATGTATCCTAGGGATGCACCAATAAGGATTTACCAATGTGCCCTTCTGCTTGGAGATGGGGGAACAGGGATAGAATGTACCCTCTCTATCCTCATTCTGCAAAATTTAGGGGCCATCCTTGGTATGTCTCCCCATCCAAGGTATGTTTCCTGGGATATGCCCTTGTTATGCAGGGTTTTGGGGATGACATATTTGTTAGAATATTATATTCTTCTATTGTATAATGGTCAATTATATCTATTAGTTGTTGGTAGGTAGCTGGTAGGTAGACATTTAATGTCTACAGTATTTTACCTCACCTATATATTGTAATGATCTCCTTTGCTAATTCAAGCAATTTCTAGCCCAAAATTGTTTCATGGTATTAGAGCCATATTGAGCTCGTCTCCCTCACCGGAGGGCTCAGGATCTTGGGAGGGCTCTTTGTTTTGGTACAGATTTGCAAAGACAGGTTTTTGTGTTCAAACCCGTGAAGGGTTTTGACTTGTTTTCTAGGCGATTTTTAAATCTGCAATTCGTGAAAAAAATTCACGTGAGATTTTGTGGCTTCTTTTGGGAAAATCGCGGGCTGAAAATTGCATTTTTCTGCATTTTTATGGGATTTCAGCTTTGAAAATTGCATTTTTCTGCATTTTTATGGGATGTCAGCTTTGAAAATCATGTTTTTCTGCTTTTTTTATGGGATTTCGGCTCTGAAAATCGCGTTTTTTCTGCATTTTTATGGGGTTTCGGCTTTGAAAATCGTGTTTTTCTGTGAAATCGCGTTTTTTCGCATTTTTACTTGGTTTTTGAGCTCGGTGGAGGACGTTTTCTTGTCCTAGCTTGGTCGCCCCTCTACTCAACTTCAGTTTGCCACGATTTCATGGAGTTTCAAGCCATTTTTCTGCATTTTTTTGGTCTTTTAATGGCGGCCTAGGGTTCAGAAATTTTCATCTAGGGTTTTGACCCTCTGTTTCAAGGCAAAAAATTATTTTGATTGCAGATTCCTTCTGGGTTTTTTGAGATCTCAATTGGGTTGGTCTTCAAATTTTCTGGGTACCTCGTTTTCTGTGCCTCGAAATATGTGCCTCAGTTTCAAGTCGATTTTTTTTTTTTGATTGCAGATTCTTGGTGTGTTTTCCGAGATCTCAAATGGGTTGTCCTCCGATTTTTCTGGATGCTTTATTTTCGTGCCTCGATTTTTGTGCAGCTTTGTTGTGGCGACTAGGGTTCCAAACCCTCTGTTTTTCAGCCGACAATCGATGGCTACCTGTTTCTGGGCTTCTGTAATTCGCAGTGTTGCGTGGGATTCCTTTGTTGGGTTTTTAAAATATTTTTTCCCTTATTAAAAAAAAAAAAAAAATCTAGGTTAAGGATTTATAATTTTCTCCTCAAAAATTAAGGGTTAGTTCCTGTTGACCCTAGTTGAGGTTTCTGTTGTACAGGAGGGCTCTCTTGTTTCTGAAGCGTTTTACTGTTTTTCCTTAAAAATGATGATTTGAATGTTGATCCATGCTTCAGATTCCGTGCCAGCTACTTTTTGGGTTTCTGTAATTCGCAAAATGCGTGGGATTTCTCTTTGGTTTTTACCCTTTTTTTCTGAAAAAACGATGATTTGTAATATTGGGTTTGGCGATTTTTTCCTCAAAAATCGTGGTTTGTTGTAGTCTGTTTTGGTTGCACCTCAAGTTGTTCAGGCAAACATCTGCACAACTAGCTTCTTGCAGTCTGTTCTTGGGCGTCATGCTCCTCTGCAAAAGTTTCGACGGTTTGCCGATTTATCCTCAAAATCATGGCAGTTGTTCTCGGTGTGTCTCTAGCGATAGGGAGGAACAATTCTGTTATCCAACGTCAAGTTGGACATTTTGTGATGACTTCTGGTCAGCAGTTCTGCAGATTCTGGGAGGGGTGGTGGTAGACTCATCTCACGTGACAAAGTCAGTGGTAGGCTTTTGTCTCTTGTTGCAAAACTTTCTAAAGAAGGGGCAACCTTCTCTGTTTTTGGTACTCTTGGTCATCAACATTCTGCAGATCCAGGGAGGGTCTCCATAGCAACAGAGTGTTCTGAAGAATTTGTGACCAAGCGACATGCAAATTGTTTTTTGTAGGCTAGTTAGACGATTGACCATTAAAGGAGGGTGTTAGAATATTATATTCTTCTATTGTATAATGGTCAATTATATCTATTAGTTGTTGGTAGGTAGCTGGTAGGTAGACATTTAATGTCTATAGTATTTTACCTCACCTATATATTGTAATCTATTCTTCAAGTAATGTCAAGCAATTTCTAGCCCAAAATTGTTTCAATACTATATTGGAGGACATCACCTACTTGACGTAGTAAAAAATTCAGTTAAAGAAAGATTCAATAAAATGGAAAACCTTAATCTTAAAACATTTTTCACACCCAAAAATGACATGCCACTAGATCCTCCACTTTGGTTTTGAAAAGCAAAACATTAAAATTGTTTTCTGTTGCGCTAGATGGAGAACAACATTTTTTTATCAAGCAGGCTGTATTTTTTGCAATGTGTCAAAGAATGTAATGCTTTTTATTAGGATTCAACTTCATAAAAAACATAAGTTGAATCTTGATAAAAGAACATCACATATCATTTTTTTCCCAATTAATTCCGAAATAAGTGAATTCCGTTTTTTTTGGTTTTCAAGTCAATCTTGATAGTAATACTATAAATTATAATGATATAAGCCATTTTGATTTAACATATATGATTTGGCAATTAACATTGAATTATCAAATATCAGCCGTGTTTCTTAATTCTCTATTTAATTTTGTACATTTTGTGCAAATTGTGGTTATATATATTAATATATATAATTTGGATTTAACATTTATGATTTGACAATTAATATTGAATTATCAAATATCAGCCATGTTCTCAAGTTTCTATTTAATTTTGTACATTTTGTGCAAATCACACACACATTTGACCCCAACCATCCCCAAAATTAAGGAAATCTTTTGCCATCTCTGAAACTTCGTGTGTGCATCCCTTCACCCCCATCTTAGATACATGAAGAAACACTGATTGAATACATGGAAGGCTGTTCTAAGCTTGGGGATTTTCAGCCACAACATCCCAACATGGATGCTTGCATAGCTACCCTTGTCAATCTATTGGTGTTTCCAACTGATTGTTTGGGTTTTCCTAAAAGTTAGCTAGTTTTATCCTCAAAAACCCTAGGTGAGTGGCCAACGAACAAGAGACAGATTTATAAGCTCCTCTCTGCACTCTAGGCTCTCCAAAACCAAGGTGGGTTCCCTTATAGCATCTTGCGACAACTACAACCTGCTAAGATGCCTTTGCTAATAGATTCTTCACACTAATTTGCAAGAGGCGTTTTTGATGGGCTAAATCATCTTATGAATTCTCTTATTTATTTTGGCTTGTAATGTGGATTTTAAACATAACACCAATGAAAAATACAGTAAAGTAAAATGGTTTGGATTTTATACCTAATTTTGTCTCAGATTTAAACTTTGGGTTCTAGATTGACTAGTGCCTTATCCACACAAAGTCTAGAAATGAAGCAAACCCTTGCAATAGACCAACCTTTGGCTTCTAATAACCTTACTACATTACAACAAGAAACCAACAAATAAACAATACTATCAAACTACTTAAAGATTCAAACTGTAGCAACACAACCCCAAATAAATGAACTGAAAGCAAAGTTATTCCATTCCTTGAATAGAAGCGAACAATTCATACATCCATAACTCAAAATGTGAAATGTGAACTAGAAGATAATCCTTGATTATATTGATTCAAAAGTAGTGTGTACCATAGTTGGAAGACTCGCCCCAAAAAAAAAACTCGCCAAGCCAAAAATTGGAGAGTCAACAAAAACTTGACAAAAAACTCGGGAACTTAAAAAATTGCTTAAATTTCATTGGAAACACATTTTTTTTGCAAAATTCAGTGACAAGATGAATCCAATGAATCCATAAACGAGTACAAAAGTGTTTTCTATTAATTTTGATTGACTTTAATGTAAATTGATTACAAAATCGCATTCTCATGCGAAATCCCGATGGCTAAAAGCCTGAAAGTCTGATACATGAAAATAGTAAAACTAGAACTAGAAGCAAATACTAAACAATAACTAAATACAACATGCTAGACTTTCCTCTTCCCTAGTCTAGCAACAACCAGGGAAGGGGTGGGTCCTCTAGGCTTGCCACGTGTGCGTGGTGGTGGTGGCGGTGCTACTGTTGCTGGCTCCTTGGCTGGCATGGAAGGCTGTGTCTCTGGCTTTGGCTGAATCTCATCTACATCCTTAGGAATGTCCTCCAACCCCACATCTCTTGATGCACCCACATCCTCCATTGCCTGTCTCTCGAAGTCAAGGATCTCGTCTGCGCTAAACAATAGAGGCTGCTGATCTTGCCCTGTCCAATCACTGTAAGGATCTATCTCATCTAAATCAATAGGATCTAGTGATTTTTCTTCTACTCTCTTTGTGCACAACTGAAGGTTGTATTGCACAAAGACAAGGTCATTGAGGCGTTTTTGTGCTAACTTGTTCTTCTTCTTTGTGTGAATGGCCTCAACAAGCTCCAATTGCGCTCACAACTGGATGCATTACAAGGCTGACATAGAATGTGGAGGGAAATTTTTTGTAGATGTGGGGTATTTCCACCCCAAGTTTTCCACCAAACCTCTACAAAAAAAATAAAAATATTAAAGAGCTAGAAAACAAAGTCAAAGACTCAAAAGTCAAAACACATTTTGTCAAATTAAAAGATGCATGTGAAATAAACTTAAAAGTTAAAGACTTCCAATTTTATACCTAGTGGCTGAGTGGTTCTTCCTCTAATAGCTAGCTTCGAAGAAAAGAGATTACCCCTTGCTTCCCTGTAGATATCCAACTCGTTGACGATGAGGTCTCTCACTGCAACCTCAGATTCCATCCTCTGAATGCATGTTGTGATCCCCTCCATAACCTCTCCATTAGGATTGGAGAAGCTCTCTGAGAAGACATAAGAAGGGTTGAGGAAGTACCCTACTGCATGGATGGGTTGGTGGAGTTGATTATACCACCTCCTATCAACAATCTCCCATATGGGATCAAATTTGAGGCTGTTCCCCATGTAATAACCTTTGATAGCCTCTTGGCCCTATCCATGGCCTCATAAATGTATCCCATTGGGTTTTGATCCCCATCTACCAAGTGAAGGACCTAACCAAGAGCTCCGACACCTAGATTAAAAGTACAAAAAGATCAAAGTTGGAAATTTATAATGAAAGGCTTAAAGTTAAATTAAAAAATATATATATTTATATTCAACTTGAGTTTAAAATTAAAATCAAAGTTTTGAAGTTACCTTCACGATCTCTGTAGCTTTTTGTGCAAACAAGGGGTCGAAGACTATTGCAGCAACTCTCTCTCCTTTGGGCTTCTTTGAATATGAGGAGTCATTCCATGTTTGACTCACAAACATTTGTTTTAAAGAGCCCAAAGAATCCAAAATGCTTTGCAACGTTAGGAAAATCGTTGCAAACCTTGTGGCACCCGATCTCACCAACTCCTTCCCTCACATATGCTCTCTCATCAAATTAAGAACCCAAGGGTGATTGTAGATATATTTTGTGATTCTCCTTAAATTATCTACAATCGGTGCCACCCAACCAAGTCTGCCTATGTCCTCCAAGAGAAGGTCAAGGCAATGGGCCGCACAAGGTGACCAAAAGAGTGATGGATGTCTAATCTCAAGCATTCTCCCAGTTGCCACATATGCTGCTGCATTATCTATGATGACTTGCACCACATTAGCAATCCCCACCTCCATCACAACTTCTTCCAACAATGTACACAATGTATCTACAATTTTTATCTTGTTGGAAGCATCCACCGATTTCCAAAACATAACTTCATCGTTGGAAGTGTTGATGTGTTTTTCATGACCGCACCAACACAAAATAAAGTTACCAACGACGACTCTATCCTCTCTTGAACAAAATCTCTTGCATGCTAAGATTGCCATAAAGACCATGCATTCAACTCCAAGGTTCCTTCATGTAGTGGATAGTCTCAGTTGGCTCGATGCGATTTGCTGGTATTTCAAGGGGACTTACAAAATTGTTCAATAGCGGAGAAAGGAATTTGAATGCTCGAAAGGTTTGTCTATAAAGCTCTTGTTTCCTAATTTAACTAGAAAGTACTGAATTAAAATGGGTGCAGGGTTTAGAAATCCTAAATTCTATCCTAAGTGCGGGATATGGAGCTCAACTTTAGCAAACTTCAACCGGACTTCGCTTTGCCTCGCGTCGGACAACTTCCACGGAGTCTGTGCAATCTTCAAGGGAGGTGACTAAAGATATTCAAACCACCACTTGACATGAAGATACCATCACAATGACGCATACCATCATTCAAACTGTGATTGAAGTTAGGTCCACAACATTTCTAGTCGACCATGCAAGGCGAACACACCATCAGTGAGCCCGCTAGTGGTATGGATAAGCAAAACTTGCTTAGATCAAACACCACATTCTGTTATTACTATCTACTTGCATGAAATGGAATTTACTCTACTTTAAGCTACTACTCGAATCAGAAAGATGAAGAAACCTTGCTAGCTACTCACAACAAAAGACAAGATCATCATCAATGAAAACTCTTTTTATTGAGAGAGTGTTCACAACAATTTCTTACAAAGTTTTCAAAGGAAAAACTTTCCTTCTTCAAACTATCCTACCAATCTATGCTACACTATCAGTCTCTCTGCTATTCTATGATCCTAATCTAATGAGGTACAAATGAGGGGGGATGCCCCTTTTATAGTTGGCCCAGTCCAACGGACGACTTACATTCAATTACAATGATGGCTTAGATTGAGCCACATAAACCCTAACCCTAAAAACTGCCACCAAGAAGAGTGAGGTAATAAATGAGCAATTAATGTCCACCATCCCTCTAGAAGATTCCTATCTGGAAATGCGTTCGCATTGTTCTTGTTCTTCTCGATTGCAAATTCGATGAGTCTGACCATCATGGCTTCAACTTCTTGGACTGATATGGCAGGTACGTTCAATTGTTTGACGATGATCTTCTCCTTGTTGTCATGGTACCTTTGGTTATGCGGAGTATGCTGGAGAACATCTTCTGGGTCATTGCCGGAGGACTTCCAACTTAAGAAGAATTCCTTTATGTTGTCCTTCAATCTGTCATGATGTCAGTCTCCAATGCTTGGGCCTTCATCTTTTCCTTTATTTTGAACTTAAAAGATTTTCTTGTCTTGGATTCAATCATTGCCGCTTGCCATTCGCTTGATTGCGTTGGGTGCATATTGGGTCTTTGAGGAGAAATTCCAACACTTAGCCATTTTTGATAACATCTCCCTTCATGGTTTGGACGCAAGTGAGACATCATGGAGGGGCTTGAAACACATAACTTTATTTCATCCTACAGTTGCAATATTGTCCTGAAGTATTCGCTCCATCACTTCAAGTGCTCCCAACTTGGTTCCGACGTTCATCTTGCAAACAAAAGAAGAGCATCAAAACATTTTATAATATAAATCCACTTTACTCACCTGATATGCATGTTTTGATCTCCAATGTCTGATTGATCTCTGGATCTAATAGAGTTCATCACTTTTCTCTAGCAAACTTTGCTTTCTTCGTACTCTTTCATCATAGGCGTACTTTGACCATGTATCCTCCTCGATGCTCATTTTTGATGCCTTAGAAACTTTCATCCATCTTGAGGGCATGTTTAGAGGGTGTTGTTTTATTCTCCCATCCTCAGCAAATATCACATGTTAACTTATCTTCACCTCAACTTGCTTAGAGCACACATCATGTCTTGAACTCCATATCTCTTCCCTTAGAAAACTCTCTCACCCACGTTGATTCTGGCTCATAATGCCTCATGTAAGCTTGGGCGCATTTTAAACCTTTGTGTCTTCATTTCCTTTGTCTTAGCCAATTTTTCAAATTCCTTCTCTATGATGGGCATGTTTAACTCAGACAAGTCTTTCTTAGAGTTTTCATCCGTCTTGAGGGCACACCTTGAAGGGTGTTGTTTGATTTCTCTTTGCCTTAGAAAATTTTCCAACCAACATGATATCCCCCTTTTGCCTTAGCCAAATTTTCAACCCATCTGCCTTATAAATAATTTATTTCCTCTAGAAAATTTCATCAACCGAGCGCCCGAGTAAAATCTTCATCTTAAAGTCTCAGGCGAGGCGTGAAAAGTTTCAAAATCATCTCCTTGTCGAAGATATCCAGTACCCAAAAGAAAATTCCCCTCAGAACATGCAAAATTCATGTGTATCACTACGAAGGGGGACATTTAATTTTTGAATTTTATACCTTAGAAAAATATTTGTCACCAAAGTTTATTCTTTACTTCTTTTTGTCTAGGCACATTTCTTCTCTTGCTTTGCCTTAGGAAATTTTATCTAACTTGGGCGCATATGACAGGGTCTCAGATGACTTAGAAAATCTTTTCAAATACCTCCTCTTCAAGATAGGTGCATATGAAGGGGTCCACTGCCGTTTTTCTTTTGACTTATAAAATTTCTAGCTCCTTCCTCTTTTAGGGCGCGTTTGGGAGGTCTATCTTCCAATCATGATGCCTTAGATGATTTTCAAGCATCCTTCACAAGGTGGGCACATTCTGATGGATCTCCTGCCATTTGCCAATACTTAGAAAATTTCTCATGCCTCCCCTATGTCTTGGGCACATTTGAGGGTGTGAAGGAAATTCTTCATGCCTTAGTAAATTTTTTAAGTCACCTTCTAGACAAGGGCGCATTCCCTGGGGTCTACTTCTGTTTTTCATTACTTAAACTTTTTGATGCCTCTAGCACCTCATGATGCATTTGCTAGGTCAAGCCTCCACTTTGCTAGCACTTAGAAAGCTTTACTCCTCCCTACTCCTTGATGGGCGCATTTAGGAGGGGGTACTTCCATTTCAACACTTAGCAAAGTTTCCAACCCTCTCACCTTGAAGTTTGGGCGCATTTCACAGGTGGTGAAGGAATTTTATCACTTAGCAACTTTTTCTTAAGCCATCACCCCTAGCAACTTTGGGTGCATATTAGGGGGTATGCAGGAATTTCTCACACTTAGAAATTTTTTCATCCTTCAACCAACTTCACCTTGGGCGCATTTGGCTAGGTGAGGTGGAATTTCTTCAGACTTAGAAATTTTCATGCTTCCTCACTTGCCTTGCCCTCTCTGGTTTACTATTTTTAGTAAATCACCTGATTTTGTACTTCTGCAACTTGGATTGACTTGAAATCCGTGCCACTGGATCCTTGTTACCTGATTGACCTTGTTCACATTGGCGCCTTGTGTTGACCTACTATTAATAGCTTGTTTCTGGAGATGACTTGCTATTTATAGTAACTGCTTGATTTTAGAACTTCTGCAATTCCATTTAACTTGAAATCTGATTGACGTGATCCTCACGGGTTGACTGGCTTGTTCACATTGGTGTCTCGCACTGACTTGCTATTTATAGCTTGTTTCAGAAGTGACTTACTATAAATAGTAAGTTCTTAGATTGCCTTCAAATTTTACCAATGGATTCCTTGAAAGATGTCGATCACAATGGGATACATCGGTTTTTAGAGATTTTGGTGTTTGACCCCTCATTTTAGGCCCCAAAGCTCGAAACTCTAATTTGACTTGCATGTTGCTCAAAAGATCTCCGTTTGACCCCGTTTTTGTTGCATGTCACTCTATTCGTGATGCTAAAGTGTTGGGCAGTTGCCAAAGTGATCCTGCTAAAAATAGTAAGTGTCTGAAAAAGTGACGAACTCTGCTTGCATGTTACCTTGTTGCGTAGCTCTTGAAAAACCCATGAAGAATATGTTGACATGCACTGAAAAATCCTGCATGCAAACCCTAAAATTTGCTCTCGAAGACAACTCTGCAAAAAGGTCCTGATCTTGGTTTGCATGTTACATCACTGTGAAGCCCCTGAAAAACCCATAAAGAATATCTAGACATATGTTGAAGACTCCAACATGCAAACCCTAAAAATAGCCTCTGAAGTCAAGACTGCTGAAAGTTACATCTGATCTTGCATTTTATATCATTGCATAGGTCTTAGAAAACCCATAAATATTCTCCAGACATGCACCGAAAAACTTTGCATGCAAACCCTAAAAATAGCCTCTGAAGCTTGAGTTGTCGAAAATCAATATCTCGGCTTGCATTTTATATCATCGCGAAGGTCTTGAAAAACCCTTAAAGATTCTCCAATCATGCATTGAAAACTCCAACATGCAAACCCTAAAATTGGCTCCTAAAGCCTGGACTGCTAAAAATAGCAGGTTGTCCGTTTCAGCTCAAAATTTGCAGGCAAGCAGTTTGAAGTGTCTTAATCATGATGTAGCAGTTAGAATGCAATTAACCAACTCAAATTGACATGAAAAGCGCAAACCCTAATTCTACAGACTTAGCCAACATTTCAAATTTAAGCTCAAAGACGGGCACATCCCCGGAAAGACAAGCAGAACAATAAGAGACAACAGGGAAACCAACCAAAATCAAGCCAAAAGACCCAAACAAAGCGAAAATTAGGGGGTCCCCATTTGCAATGGGGCGATGTGTGAGGTGGTCACAACAAGAAGTGACGAAAAAATTAAGGACGGTGCGGTTTCTCCCATCCGTCCACCCAATGGAAAGAATGGATCAGCCTATTTCTTCCATTTATTTTTTTGTTCTTCCACCACATGCATTGCCCTTTTGGTTGCATTTGTGAGCAACCTTCAAGTACAAGTAAAATAATTAAATAAGTACAAAATTGTAAGTTTTAAACAAAAAATAGCTTGAATTCAACATAAATAATAAATTAATTTAAATTAAAGAACCTAAACTTAGCATAAAATTTAAGTTGACTTACCTCCCACTCAAATCTTTGCGAGAAGGTGGTTTGTAGCCTTTTCTCGCAACTGTCAATGCAGTGACCATATTGTGCAAATAGGGACTACTCACCACATTGAATGGTATGTTGTTGAAATACCAGAAGTCTGCACATGCCATGTCGGCATGTTGATGCACCTCCTTGTTCCACCATGAGCCTCCAATGACATCTGTGCTCTTGGTGTGTTTCGTGGCACAAAAAAGCTCTATGGGTTGCGTGAAGATGAAGGTGGTGGTGGCACTGACACTCTACTCGAAGTAGAGGAAATGGGGGGCCTAGAGGATAGTGTGGCTGTGGTTGTGCCATGAGTGCGAATCCGTGGACCACGAAGAGAGCCCATAATGCCAATATCAACCTCCTCATTTGACTCTATCTCCATGTGCTCGGCCTCGTGCTCCTGAGTCTGACCATGGGCATGTCCACTAGCTATGGTTGTTGCTATGGCTCTTTTCACCCTCTCCCTTTGCATTTTTCTTTCCTTGACAACTGAAAGTAGGGCAAGCATCTCTCTTCTAATCTCTTCTTTGGGTTTCTCACAAGTCTTGGCATAATGCTGAGGAATGCCTACAAGATGGTATTTGAGGCAATTTATGCCTCCATGATATGTATTCTTACACTCACTGCAAATAACTATTCTAGGTATGTGCCCTTTGACAACATACTTCTATGTATGGTCTCTAGCCCTTGGAGGACGAGTGCCTAAAACCCATGATGATGGTGTGGGCACTAATGGGGCGAAACCTGATGCTGAACTAGAGCTAGAAGCCATTATAGTGTGATAGTGTGTATTCAATGATCGATTCACATATACAAAAAAAATGTACAACATATTAGTTTTTTAATACAAAAAAATTAAAAAAAACAACCTAACTCATTAAAAGATCTCTTTAAATTTGATTTAAATTGATACAAATGTGTTTAAATGAATTATAAATTAACATTATTAACTAATCTAATCATTCTACACAAAAAATGAACCTAGGTCTGAAAATTTAAAAAAACAGTGAAAAAAATTAAAAAAAATCAACAAAAGATTGTGATGAATCTTGTTTTTTGGATTTTAAATGCAAAAAAATTGCTTCTTTGTGCTCTATCATGTCTTTTTTTCAATTTGGAATGAGTATTTTGCAAGAAGAATGAAAGAAAATGATTAATTAGAAACAAAAAACAAAAACAAAAACCCTACCTGTGAATCGAATTTCCCTTGAAAATCCACACAAAATGGCGTTTGAATCCGCTCTCCTCAATGGCAAATTGTTGAAAATGATGTCTCCTTGCTTTGGGCGGGTGGGGGGTGGTTTAGCTCTCCACACAAAGTTTCAGACCATTTTGAAATGAAATAAAACAAAAAAAAGACGTTTCAACCTTTATCCTTGCGCAATAGAGTTTTTTGCATGGACTTGCGAGTTTTTGGTGAGTACTCGCCGAAAATACTTGCGAGTTTTTTGAAAAACTTGCCAAAATATTCCCGCAAGTTAACTTCAAAAAAACTCGCGAGTTTTCTGTGAGTCTTCCATGGACACCTCTAACATTCTTATTGGACAAGCCAATGCAAGAGTTATACTTGGTGGTTGGAGACGGATTGAAACACAAGTCAAGTTGCATCATCCTATTCTTCCATGTGCTCCACTTGTTCAACTGAGGTGTCAATCCTTGGAGGCAAAAAATTGTTGATCCTCTCCAGGTGTGTCTTTGTAGTCATTGACATTGCCAATCAAAATTTGCACTAGGTTTGAGAAACCTATCAAACTATACTTTAGTCTAGTCAGTGCATCTATATTGACATTCAATTGGTCAGCTTCGACTTCTCCATTCCACATGTGCCATAATCTCCCCATCACCAGTCAAAATTGGAGGCATATAAAACTCCTCAAAGCCATCAAAAGTGTTGAGCTCCCTCCTTAGTAGATCCCTATACCTAATGTGATGACTAATTATGTCATCCAAACAATCTAACTCACTCAAAATGTCAGATACCAAGCCACCATCAAAATCTGAATTACTAATTAGCAATCTTAGCACCTCAATTCCCCAAGACCATTTGTTTTGCATGCACTTGAGCCTCATCCATATCTGATTGTGGGTACATAAGGCATCCTTCAACTTTGAACAGCTTTCCCACACTTTGTCTACATGGGAGAGGATCTTGGACAACCTATAACCCAAAATGTTGTCCACCAAGTCAGAAATCTTCTTTGCAGATGTTTCTTTTGCTGCCCTGGCCTTTGTGGTGCTCTGTTTAAGCTTCTCCCTTAATCCTTTTATCTATATCTCCAATTTATTCCTGTCCTGTGAGGCTTGAGCCTCCCCTATTTGCTGTGGAGGGGGTAATAATCCCTGAATTGTGTTGAGCCTTTGCTCAAGCCTCTGATTTAGGGCACTTGCCCTATCTAGATCAGCCTGCAAGTTCTTAACAATTGCCTTTGTAAAACGAGTTGCATTAACTTTCAAGGAAGCTGCCTAAGTGGCACTTGTATCTCCAACCCTTTTGACAACAAGGTGGCCAGTGAGCTCATTAGGGTTGCTAATTACTTGTGGCTTATTGGTCTTAGGGAAAATTGACCAAATAGTTGAGGTCTCATGTCTAGGGTGGAATCCAGACCCAAAATACAACTCTTCAGCTTGTTTGTCTGATCCTAAGATTGGATTCTCACCTTGATGCCTCCTGATGGCATCAAATGCAATGGATGAGGAGATATCCCATCCAGGCAGTAGCAAACATCCTGCCCTTTTCACCAATTCTCTTCCCTTCTTTAGGGTCATGCCCTCCATCTCCTCCTTCACCTTTTGCCAAAATTTTTCAATGGTGGCCTTTTGCTCCTACTCAGAGAAGCTGCTTGCAGTGAGAGTTAATCTTAACTCTTCTTTGTTCTTAAGGACTAAGTTCTTGAATTCTTGGGTGTTGATGAATTCTTCATCCTTCAAAAACTCTTCACTAGCCTTAGCCCGGATGCCATCAACCACCTGCCCACCTGATTCAAAATTGATGGCTAATCTATCATCAATAAGTCTCTCAATTAGCATCCTAGGAGGAGGAAGTATTTGTTGGACTATGAGAGCATCCTCATGCATCTCCTCAGGACCAATTGGGTAATCTACCAGAGATCCAACAGTTGGGTCAATTGCTTGTAATGGGGTCATTGGTTGTGGACTTGGTGGCACTTCTGCTCTGAGGAAGCACTTGAAGTGCTTGGGGGCACCTGTGGGACATTAGCCAACAATTGGTTGGCATTGTCAAGCATAGTCATCATTCTGACTATGGGGTCCCTTATATGTAGAAATGACCCTTTGAAGGATTCATCAGCCTTTATTCTCTTATTTTCTGCAATCTGAATTTTAACCCAAAGATCCCTCCTTCTAGAAGCCTGACTCTCTGAAGAGCAATTCCTAATTAAATCCTCAATGTTGTCAGGCTAATGAAGATAGGCCGACAACCTATATATAGCTCTTTCCTTGTTAATGAAGCCTTCAAGGTCAAAACTTCTAACTTTGTCAACCTTCATTTTGTAAGGGAGTAACTTCTCCTCTACCAATTCCATACCATCCCTTGACAAAGCCATAAAATCAGAGAATGCCATAGGACTAGGGAGGAGAACATGCTTCTTGTTCTTGAAATGAGTCTTGTCAGACTCATTCAATTGCCACATGATCTCCAAAAAAGAAATTCTATCAAGGACATCCTTGGGGAGCACATGAGGTGCCACTGAGGTCCCATAGATCCTTATTACTATGGAATTTGCATAGAAAAACCAATCACCCCAGTTGTGATTAATCTTTTTCTCTAGGGTGAGGTCATGGGGCCTCAAAAACCTTCTTACTTCATCAAACAGTCTCCAATCTGTGGGGTGGCCTAGCCCCTTCCTCGATGGCTTCACAAAGAATTCCTCAAAGGCAGAGTAGTTTGACTGCCTACAATCCTTGTCCCACAAATATGTACACTCTTGGACTGTCAACACCAAATTATTTTCTCCCACAACCCTAATTTGAAGCTATGGTGGCCACACCTGCACTCCAACATACAAATCACATGCAATAGAAGAGAATACGGCCTAAAGTGCATGGCACTAGATAGATCCCTCTTAATTGCACAAAGGGACTTGTGCAATTGATCAACTACATACCCTACAAAATCATAGGGCCTATTCATATCTCTGCGTTGGATATCAACTGCCAAAACTATCAAGTTGACAGGGATTTGAATCTTGCTATCCATCCCTAGGATCTACAACAATGAGAAATAGGTCTTTTGAAAATAGGACTCAAAAATATAATAGGCAAAGGGTTCTAGATCACCCTTGCCAAACCTCTGCAATTCTCTTCTCGACCCTCTTGGCCTAAAGCATGGCAACCACCTAACTCTATAGCTGTCTCTATTCCTCTCATTATTCTCTACCTAATGCCCCCAAGTCAATTGGAAAGTTTCCATTCTGATCCAACTAAAAAGCTTTGAAGATCTGATCTCTATCCAATGGCAACAAGCTTCAACCATCAGTTGTAAACAGGGACCTTGTGTCAGGATTATAGGCCATAGCCAACTGCCTTATCAATTCCACATTAATAAAAACATTGGGCACCATTAACTTGCCCAATCCCAAGTTTCATATATTGCAAACTGACCTCTTTGCATGGGCCTTTCTGTAAGCATGCATGAACAAAGCATGCCCCTATTCAATAATGATGGGGTCTCTGCACCCACCATTTTGATCAATGAGTTTATCCATAAGGCCTCCATACCCTAGACCAACCTTTGGTGTCTTTCCTGACCCTGGGAGCAACACAATTATCTCCTCATCCAGTGGTCTTTTTTTTCCAATTGATGTTTCGACCGTTGCGTGTGGTTTACAAAAACTAGGGTTTGAAACACAATTGTCTAGGGTTTTAGGAAACTCTCTCCAAACAAGGAATCTGAGAAAAATTTGGTAGCATATACCCCCTACAACTCACTACTTTTCCCTTCAAAACCGACAACCACCCCCTTACTCTTTGAATTTTTTTGAATTCAGAGTCGAAGTTTGAACTACTTGTTTAAATCATTGTTGAAAACCCTAATTCTGCACCAAAAAGCCCTTGTTCAATCTGAAAAACTGCAACACTTTGTTCAATCACCTTAGCATTTGTTACTGAAATGAATTTGAACGAGCAATTTATCCTAACCACTATGAATTCGGTAGATAACAATCCCATCTGCCATTACTTCCTTTACATGCTTGAGCACGCAACTAGAGGAGATGTTGGCCAAGATTGAATGTGGACCGTTGATCTCCAAATCAACGGCCATTGCATAAGTTTGAATTTTTTGCGTGAAGTGACAACCTCCTTTTGTCATTATGTGGATAGGTGTCACCGTTTCATGAACCCGCAAAGGGAGAATACGAAACAAATATGCCCCTCGCGATAGAAGAGTTCACCGCGAAGTGTCACAATGTTGACACTTGTCATCATCTCGCAACTTCACAGGAACAAAAAGCCTTTGCGATGGAATCTAGTACATGTTACAATACGTGTCAACATTTCACCATTTCGTGGGGGGAAAAGTGTTAGAATTTTAGAGCTCTGTGAAGACAAGAGCCTCCATGAAATGCACGTGCTCAATTAAAAAACCTTAAAGTGACTAGGGAATAGGGGGACCAACTTAGGACAAGACAAAAAGGCTCAACAGTATAAGGTTAAAACATTTGATAAGCGACATTAGCCTTTATAAAAATTTGGACACGTGTCGTCATTTCGGGGTATTGTGGGGCTAGAAAACGACAAAACCAAGCACATTGTGAACCATAGAGACAAAGCGATATCATGACACATGTCTAGGCTGCCTAGGGAATATAAGACTCAGGAAAGCAAATAATTTAAGCTTAATAAAGCTACAAGGGGCCACTTCCTAGCAAAAAAGGGATGTGGGAATACATGACATCAATACCCTTAAGTTGTAACTTAAAGACTAGCCAAAAAGTGAATGGGCCCAACAACAAAACATAAGAATGCTAGGGTTTTTAGGATAATAGGGTGTTAGAAAGCCCTAGGTTGCAAACCTAACAACCCTATTTTAACCAGTTGAGGAACATCAAAATTTTCCCACCCATTGGACAACATAAAACCATGAAAATTTTGCAAGCTCCACCACAATCTTCCATTTCTTGATGATGATGAACAAGGATTTTTTCGACCTTTAATAATAAAATTTGATAATATATGTTTTTGTTTTATATTTATATTCTTGTTTTAAGTAGTTTTTGTATACATGTTTGCATTACTTGCCACTAATGTAAAACAAATAATGTACATGCTGAAATTGTTGAAATTGTAGTATAAATTTTAAGTTATTTTCTTGATTCTAGGCTTTTCGCATCTATTTGATTGATTGTCATGATGGGTATAATGTAATGTCCCCTTTTCGGTGTTCCTTATTTGGGCCAGTTTGGTGATTTGACTCATTATTTTTAGTAAGTGCTATATTTAGTAACTGGTCTTGGCAGTAGTGTCATGCAGGATTTCCAATTTGGGTAGTACTTGGTAGTTGTTTGGTGAGTTCTAATGTTTTGACATATTATTCACTAAAGTCTTCAAAAGGTGATTTTATGACTTATAACGTTATAAAAGACTTCCCCCCATCCCTCCCGCCTCTCGCCTCCTCCCCGCTCCACCCCCCTCTTGGAGTAATTTCATGTCATTTCATAAAGTGAAATGAGAGGAAAAATATATTCAAATTCAAATGCAAGTTGCCCTAATTCTGCCCCCACTTTATAAATATGAGTTTGAGCTCGCATTTGCATATGGAGGATTTGACAACTTAAGGAGACTTTGATGGATTGTTTCCGAAACTTATACATTGCTGGTTGAGGACGAAAACCCTCTCCTTCAGTTGCTGGTTTCGATGGTGAAAGACCCACCGTAGTTGGTTGGAGTGATTCTACCTTAGGAATCACCGTTGTTTTCATAAGATTGATCGTTCTAGGGTTTCTAGTATGAAGATTTTTTTAGTGTTTTGATGTGGGTTCAAAGATTTTGATGTGCTTGTTGATTTGCTTCATTTGGGTGATGATTAGAGGTGTTAAAGACGCTTTAATAGAGGTCTGATATGCATTTCCAAAATTCTGGAAACTCACTTTTTACAGTGGCTAGAAGTGCAAAATTGTTCATAGCTTTGTGGGTGATCGAGGACTCATTCTTGGTATTATTGCAAAGGAATCCTCATAGCTTGGCACCAAATTTCAAGCATTCATTTGCGAGTTTCGGTGGAGTTCTGCTTTTAGGGAGCAAATCACCCCTCCTAGGGAGCTGTGCCACTCTGGGAGTTGTGCATAATCAAGTCTGTTGTTGTATAGACCTGCAATCTGCCTTCTATATTGTGCAGCTGTCCGTTGAAGAATAAGAGCTTTGGTTGATTGGCCTACAGTGCAACTTGGTTTGGGTGCATCATTTGAATGTATTGCTACTCATTTTATGTCTATTAGAGCTTCATTTGGGACTGTTATCAGGTCTGAAATTCCTGTTATCAGTTCTGCAAATTATTTTAATAAGTCTGATTTCATTGGATGTTATCATCAATATATGTTGTAATGATGCAATGTAATAACCACCCAATTTTTTCCTTAAAGTTCACCCGTTAGTGTTAGCTAAAATGTAAAGATAAGCAATTGCATAAGAAACCCTCCGCTTTCTAATCACCTAAATCCTAGTGTGGGCAAGGTGAGAGCATATGGTGAAAAGGGGATCTTGCAAGTACTGAAATAACAAGCTAATTGGAAATGAACACCTTCCACTTTCTGATCACCCAGATCCTGATATGGGCAAGGTGAGAGCATACGGTGGTTGGTTTACAATATTGAAATCTTCTAAGCTACCACTTCATCAGTGGGGTGAGTAGTCATAGTCAAATGTGTGAAAGTAAATATCCGCTTATTCAACAAGAATTACAAGAAAGGAAAATGCACTTGGCGGCAAGCTGACCAACTTCTGTTTGTTGAGCGGGAAATAACAAGAAAGTAAATAAGAACTTGACCACTTATTCAACGAGAGTGAAAGTAACATAAAGTAAAGCTTGACTACTTTTCAGCGGGAGCACCACTTGTTTAGTGGGGTAAGTATCCAAAATAACAAGAACACAAATCGTTGATTGTTACTACCAATTCAACATTATAGTGAGTGTTCAGTACAAGATATTATGAGATAATC
The DNA here is from genome assembly GCA_007258455.2 of Sequoia sempervirens. Classification (NCBI taxonomy): domain Eukaryota; kingdom Viridiplantae; phylum Streptophyta; class Pinopsida; order Cupressales; family Cupressaceae; genus Sequoia; species Sequoia sempervirens. The sequence continues at coordinate 621,993,753 of VDFB02058242.1, forward strand.
GAGTCATCATGATAGCCCATTGAATCAGTAAACAATCCTTGCATCATAGGAATGATTAGACATCATAAAACAAGAGAAGATAAAAGAGTATTAGGTCTGATATGATTGGTGCAGCAGTCTAATATGCATGAAGAATAAGCATGAAACCCTATGCATGAACAATAAGCACGAAACCCCAATCAACAACCTTCAAACATTCATAACTCCTTCAATACACAATGGAATCACACCAAACCCCTTGCAAATGATCCTATAGTGCTAGGTGTCCAAGTCAAGATAGCAAGGCGCCACAAACAAATTTGATTTGCATTGGCACAAATCCCAAGACACCTTCGGCCAAGTGGTACGGCCTCCTAGGTAGGTCAACCAATATCTAAAAATCATATACTTAGCCAAAAATCATCAAACTTAAGGCAAAGGGGCGCCCAAGCATGAGGAAGGCAAAGCATGAACACCCACAAAAAGATAATCACTCCTTCAATCAACATGAACAAAAAGGTGGGTCAACTAGGTGCAAACCGGCAACATCAAAATCTGATAAAACACTCTAGAAAGGCCTCCAAAGCTGCAAACCATCACACACACACCAAAGTATACCTAAAAGACATCAAAACTAGCAACAACTGAAAGAAATGAAATAGCCATCTGTAATGTCCCCATTTTCGATGTCTTTTGGGCTAGTTTGGTTCTGACTCACTATTTTTAGCAAGTACTATATTTAGTAATTGGTCTTGGTGGAAGTGCAGTGTAGGGTTTCCTGTTTGGAAAGAAATGAAATAGCCATCTGTAATGTCCCCATTTTCGATGTCTTTTGGGCTAGTTTGGTTCTGACTCACTATTTTTAGCAAGTACTATATTTAGTAATTGGTCTTGGTGGAAGTGCAGTGTAGGGTTTCCTGTTTGGGCAGTGTGTGGAAGTTGTCCGATGAGATTTAATGTTTTGTGCCAATTTGATAATTGGTGAGTACTTACTATTTTTAGCAGTTACTATTTATAGTGAGTCAGTTTTGGGAAACTGCTCTCAGACCCACAGTGTACTCAACAGTGTTATTTCTATGGTGGCGTTGGAGAGCCTAAGGTTGGATTATTTAATATTTGCTTATAATCAATCACTTAAGTTATTTCTTATTAAATAACTTTATAACTTAAGTGAGGGTGTAGGTGGTCATCGAAAAGTACTTTGGTGCCTAATGAGATGACATAACGTTGTTTTAGAAGGCTGAATAAGGCAAAATAGTTTCCTTATGAGCAAGGACAGCCCTTTGAGGAATATTTGATTATGTTTTAAAGTATAAAACAAATTATTAAAAAGCAAATGGAGAAGGGCATTGCTTTTGGAGGGAAAGCATTTTCAAACTTGAGTTGCCCTAATTTCTCATTGACTCTTTATAATCTCATTTTGGGCCCTCATTTGTTGATGTCTAAGTTGGTTGCATAACAGGATGTTGCTGGATTTTCTCCAAAGGTCTATAGTTTGGTGTTGAAGACAAAAACCCTATTCATTCAAGAGTTGGTTTCGATGGTGAAAGATCCACTCTAGTCAGTTGGGTATGATTCCACTCAGGGGTCACTTTGGTGCTTCATAGATATTCAGTTTTTTAGTATTTTGGTATTGAAAGATGAAGATTTTTGAATATTTTTGAGATGTTGCTTATTGGGTTTGGTGTGATTGATCTTGGTTTGGTTGGGACTAGTTATGACGTTGAATTTCAAGGAGGTTTTTGAAGGTTTGAAGATGATAGCAATGATTTTCTAAATATTACATTTCCAGGATAGAAGTTGGTAGTTTGATCATAACTTCATATTGGTTAGGGTTTGCATTTTGAGTGTTGGTTCTACAGAAGCTCCTCATCAAGGTGCCCTAGATTATATATTCACATGAATTTATTAGTAAAAACCTGATTTGTTAGAGCAGATTGCCCTTCTCAGGTTGGAGTCCTATTTGTGGTGATTTCTAGATTTTAGGTATGCTATTGTATATTCCGTTTATGCCATTGTTAGGGTCTGAAATGTTGGTCATTTGCACTGGGATTGCAAGGAGTTTGCTGGTCTATCTCATTGGTGAAAGATATTGCAAGTTTGTGTTGATGTTTAGCCACGAGCCTCTACTTCCAGCCATGATTTCCATAAGGCAATAAATTAAGTATAGCCTAACAGCTATTTATTTATTGGAGACATCTTTTAGTGAAGAGGCACTTCACTTAAATAATATTTATTTTATGTGGCCAACTTCATTTGCCACCCTTTGTGTGAGACATAACCTTTCAAATTGGAGGCCGACCTTTCCTCTACCAAGGGATGCGATTATTGGTGACTCTCTCTTCGAATGGCATATAAGGGAGGTGCTGTTCTTTACTTCATCATCCATTCTATTCATTGTCAAGAAGTGCGAATTCATCTACAACAAGGAGTTCAATATTGAGTTCAATATTTATCTTCATAGAGATCAATATTATTGAAGGAGTTTGATATTATTGTTTGAGATTGCACCAAGTGTGGTGCTGATTGATTTGGCCTTGTCTTTGGCCTCATTGTAAAAGCGAATTGCTTTCTATTATTCAATATATAAGAGATATATTGTTGTTGGGTTTTTCTCCCTCAAGTTGGAGGGTTTTCCCAGGGTATATGCTATGTCAAATTTTTTAAATTTGTTCTATATCTGCTTATATAATTTTTGATCCTAAAACTAACATGGTATCAGAGTGGGTTTAAGCAAGATTGTGATCAGATTTATATAAGCAGCATTATCTTTCTCCATTACTTTCATCTTTGTGTGTCTATCTTATCTACAAAAATGGTGAATGGTCTCAAGGTTGAAGATAGACTTGATGGTGCCTCTAACTTCACCTCTTGGAAGTTTAGAGTTCTCATTGCATTGGAAGAAAATGACATTCTCGAGTTTGTGGAGAAAGAGGTACCCGAACCTTCTGATGAGACTGCGCAGACACAATGGAGGAAGAAGATAGACTTGATGGTGCCTCTAACTTCACCTCTTGGAAGTTTAGAGTTCTCATTGCATTGGAAGAAAATGACATTCTCGAGTTTGTGGAGAAAGAGGTACCCGAACGTTCTGATGAGACTGCGTAGACACAATGGAGGAAGAATGGCACAAAGGCCAAGAAGATATTGATTGATTCTGTGAAGGATCACCTTGTGCCTATTATCTCCAAGTTGAAGACAACAAGAGAGATGTTCAAGACCTTGGAGGGACTATATGAGATCAATAATACAAGTAGAGCTCTTGCATTGAGGCAACAACTTCATCACATCAAGATGGCAAAAGGAGATTTAGTCGTCTCCTTCTTAATGAAGATCACCAAGTCGAGAGATCAACTTTGTGCCACTGGTAATATGGTTGATGATAAAGATTTAGTCATGTTGGCACTTAACGGTCTTCCTCAATCTTGGGAGCCATTTATCTAAGGTATTAGTGGAAGATCGAAACTACTAAAGTTTGATCGACTTAGGGTAGATTGCAGTGAACCACGGGGACGCGTTTCCCCCCAAAATATGACCCGTTTCGGAAACGGGGACGTCCCGGGGACGGGGGGACGGGTACTTGGCGTCCCCCGCCGTCCCGCCACCGCCACCAATTTCATTTGTCAAATTTTATTTAGCAATTAGCATTCAAGATATCTTCGTATTTAGATTTAGTATTTCAAATTTTGCTATGTTATAATTTTACTAATTAGTAATTTGAGTAATTTCCTATAGTTTCATTTGAAATGTAATTCTTATATTGTTATACTGTTATACATCCTTTCAAAACTAGTTTTTCAAGTACTATAAGTATATTTATAACTATATCAGCACCACCACCCCACCACCCCGCCGCCGCCGTCCCCCCGCCGTCTCCCCGCCGTCCCCAAACTTAGGCCCTTTGTCCCCCCGTCTCCGAAACGCGTTTCCCCGTCCCCCCGTTTCCCCGTCCCCCAGGCCCGTGGAACACTGGTAGATTGTATTCAAGAGGAATCAAGATTGGAAGCAAGAGGTAATGGTCGAAGTTCTAACAATGAAGACAATCATGTACTTACTGCTCAAACATCGAAGAGGAAAGGAAGAGAAGGAAGGAAAGACAATTTCAAGAGGAACAAAGATAGAAGATCGGATGGTGCTCCTGAATCTAAGAAGAAGAAGGATCTCTCCCATATACAGTGCTTTAGATGTGACAAGTTTGGTCACTATGCGAGAGATTGTGCAACAAGACCCAAACAACATGTTTCTACTACGGATGTGAATGATGTCTCTCCTCAGAAGGATTCAAGAGATAATTCAAGTGGATTTCTATTTATCTTAGCCCTATTGAGCAATGTTCCAACCGACAGCAGCACATGGTTGATTGATAGTGGCGCCTCTTGTCACATTACCGGATTTAGAGAGCATCTTTCAGATTTGGTGGAGAGAGATACCGACGTTCAAGTCATAATTGGAGATGATGCATGCTATTCAGTGAAAGGTGCTGGAGCCTCCTCTCTTCACCTAAATTTCGACATCTCTCTTCATTTGAGCGATGTGTTGTTCATACTAGGTATCAAGAGGAACCTTGTATCAATTTCAGCCTTGGAGGACAAAGGATATCAAATTGTATTTTCCGAGGGAAAAGTTCTTGCTTGGCCGAAGAACTCTCGCATCAAGACAGCCCGAGTGATTGGTGTTCGGCAAGAGAGTCTTTATAGACTTTCCATTCGTCCAATGCAGGCATTGTTACATGATTCTACAAGTTCAAGTGAGCTTTGGCATAGAAGACTTGCTCACCTCCATTTCAGAGCTCTTCCATCCATGCAAAAGATGGTCCTCGGCCTTCCAAAACTCAGTCAAGAGCATGATGGTACTTGCCAAGGATGCGCATTGGGTAAGACTACTAAAGGTCCTTTTCATAGCAGTGAAAGTAGATCAAAATTTATTCTAGATCTTGTTCATTCTGATTTGTGTTGCATCTTTGAGTGGTTTTTGGTATTATGTAATTTTCATTGATGACTACTCTAGAAAGACTCAGATTTATTTCTTAAAGACTAAGGAATCTGAAAAATTACTTGAAAAATTCAAAGAGTTTAAGGCTTAGGTAGAGAATTTATCCGGGAAGAGGATCAAAGTTCTAAGATCTGATAACGGAGGAGAATACATCTCTAGAGGCTTTCGTAACTTTTGTATCAAGGCAGGGATTAAGAGGGAGTTTTGTGTCCCCTACAATCCGCAACAGAACAGTGTTGCAAAAAGGAAGAATAGATCCATTGTTGAGGCAGCTAAAGCCATGATCCATGATCAAGACTTGCAAACCTTCCTTTGGGCAAAAGCATCTAGAATTGCAGTGTATGTTTAGAATCGGTGCCCTCATTGTATTTTGGAGAATATGACTTTTGAAGAAGCCTTCACAGGTGTGAAGCCTGAGATTAGTTACTTGAGAATCTTTGGTTGTCCTGTTTACATCCATGTACCTAAAGATAAGAGAACTAAGTTAGAACCATCTAGCAAGAAAGGAATATTTGTGGGCTACAGTGAATCCTCAAAAGCCTGTAGGATTTACATTCTAGGTTAGAGACGGATAGAGATCAACAGGGATGTCATCTTTGAAGAAGATGTTACATTCAAAATATCTAAAGGTTCATTCATAATGAAGATCAAGAGACTCCTCAGGACATGGACGTTGATCATACTCCTGAGATTTAGAGGGAGCCTACTAAACTAGAAGAGGATGTTGATCTAGTTGAACCTTTGGAACCAACTGATGGGCCAAGAGATGTTGTCATAAGTCAAAAGAGACCTCTGTGGGCTAGGCAAACTATGTAGGAGGTAGAAAAGTTTGCAACACCTAGAGGCACATTTAGAGAAAGCAAAAGAACACATAAATTTCCAAGCTATGTTGCATTAATGAGTCATATCATTGAATCTGAGCCTTCCAGTGTTGAGGAAGCATCAAGTCAGCAAGTATGGAGAGATGCTATGGCTGAAGAATATCAATCTATCATCAAGAATGATGTTTGGGATATTGTACCAAGACCAGAAGGGAAATCAATTGTATCTTCTAAATGGCTTTTCAAGATCAAGCATGTGGCTGATGGAAGCATTGAGAAGTACAAGGCTAGATTTGTGACTAGAGGATTCTCTCATAAAGAGGGAATAGATTATGAAGAAACCTTTGCTCTGGTTGCTCGTTATACATCCATCAAGACTATCATTGCTATTGCAGTAGCTAAAGGATGGAAGTTACATTAGATGGACGTGAAGACAACATTCCCTAATGGTGTAATTGAAGAAGAGGTATACATTGAGCAATTTGATGGCTTTGAGATTCAGGGGAAGGAGTCTCATGTTTGTAAATTGAAGAAGGCTTTGTATGGCCTTAAGCAGGCTCCTCGTGCTTGGTATGAGAGGATTGACCAATACCTAATGAGATTGGGCTTCTCCAAGAATGATGCTGATTCAAATCTTTACTTCAAGGTAGTTGATGGTGAGGCATTAATCTTGGTTCTTTATGTTGATGATCTATTTCTTACAGGAGCAAAATATCTCATTATCAAATGCAAGGAGTTAGCTTTTGAATTTGAGATGAAGGATCTAGGATATATGCATTACTTCCTAGGATTGGAAGTGTGGCAGAGACCCAATGAGATCATTCTGAGTCAAGGGAAGTATACTATAGACATCTTGAAGAGGTTTGGTATGATGGATTGCAAATCCATGTCTACACTGATGGAAACCAATTTGAAGAAGTTGAGTGAGTTTGCAGCTAGTTCAGATCTGGTGGATCCCACTATGTACAGACAATTGATTGGATTGTTGATGTATCTAGGCAATATTAGACCAGATATTTGCCATGCAGTGAGTACACTTAGTCAGTTCATGTGTGAACCAATGCAAATACACCTAGTTGCAGTTAAACATATCTTGAGATACTTGTGTGGCACAGTTGGATATGGCTTGAGATATATTTCTAGTGTAGATCTACAGTTGCAAGGATATTCTAATTCTAATTGGGCAGGGAGTGTAGCTGATCGGAAGAACACCTTTGGTTGTTGCTTTAGTTTGGGGTCTGCAATGATTTCTTGGTGTAGTAGGAAGCAGTCTTCAGTAGCACTAAGTACTGCAGAAGTGGAGTATATTGCAACGTGTAGCAGCTCGAGAAGCAGTGTGGCTTTGAAAGCTCCTTGTAGGATTGTTTGGACAATCATTGGAGCCGACTGTTATTCATTGTGATAATCAAAGCTGTGTGAAGCTTTCTGCCAATCTAGTGTTTCATGACAGAACAAAACATGTTGAGATCAAATACCACTATATCAGAGATATTTTATTGAGGAAAGCTATCCAGTTGAGATACATTTGCACTAATGAGTAGACGGTTGATATTCTCACCAAGCCTCTCTCCAGAGTAAAGTTTGTGCACTTTCGAGACAAGCTTGGAGTTGTGGAGAATGAAGCCCTAGCTAAGAGGGAGACTCAACATCAGTGATCTTCTCTGATTTGCTTTAATGCATCTTTCTCTGTGAGAGAAATTTGAGGTGTAAGCCCTTGTTAATGCATCTTTTTCTGTGAGAGAGAAATTTGAGGTGAAACCCCTTGTTCCACCCTTTGGGAGTAGCCATGGTGGATGTCATGTTGAGAGACTCCATGACAACATCACGTTGAGAGATTCTGTGATGATTTCCTTGTACTTGTGTTTATCCACCCTCTAGGAGTAGCCATGGTGGACGTCATGTTAAAATGATATCACGTTGAGCGACTCCGTGACAGGCACTTGTGCACATGTTCTTGTCCATACATGGGAGTAGCCATGATGGACGATATCACGTTGAGTGACTCCGTGATGAGCTCTTTCCACATATGGGTGTAGCCATTGTGGGTGTCATGTTGAGAGACTCCATGACATTGGAAATATGGAAGTATTCCTCCCTAGCTAAGAGGGAGTGTTGATGTTTAGCCGCGGGCCTCTACTTCCAACCGCGATTTCCATAAGGCAATAAATTAAGTATAGCCTAACGACTATTTATTTATTGGAGACATCTTTTAGTGAAGAGGCGCTTCACTTAAATGTTAAATAATATTTATTTGATGTGGCTGACTTCATTCGCCACCCTTTGTGTGAGACATAACCTTTCAAATTGGAGGCCGACCTTTCCTCTACCAAGGGATGTGATTATTGGTGACTCTCTCATCGATTGGTATATAAGGGAGGCGCTGTTCTTTACTTCATCATCCATTCTATTCATTGTCAAGAAGTGCGAATTCATCTACAACAAGGAGTTCGATATTGAGTTCAATATTTATCTTCATAGAGATCGATATTATTGAAGGAGTTTGATATTATTGTTTGAGATTGCACCAAGTGTGGTACTGATTGATTCGGCCTTGTCTTTGGCCTCATTGTAAAAGTGAATTGCTTTCTATTATTCAATATATAAGAGATATATTGTTGCTGGGTTTTTCTCCCTCAAGTTGGTGGGTTTTCCCAGGGTATATGCTATGTCAAATTGTTTAAATTTGTTCTATATCTCCTTATTTAATTTCTGATCCTAAAACTAATAGTTTGGAGTGTCTATTTTGCTGTTTGAGCTCTATATCCAAGTCCGATATGAAATTTACTGATTCTGATTTTCATTGGTAAAAGTCAGATTTCTGTTATGTTATCATTGAATTATATTCTGAAGGTTTATCAATATTGCAAACAAGTTATCTATATTCCCTGCACTTTATGTTATCTTTATATCATGCATGCTTGAATCAATGAATGCAATTTGAAAACCAACAAACATCAACAAACACTTCTCATCAGAAAAACAAGAAAAAAAAAAACAGGCGGGGGCAAACATTACACCATCACCACAATAAGCCCAACTGCAACCCTTGAAATGGAGTTACAACACTGTTCAGTTAGGAGATATCTCTCAATCTCGAAATTGAAGATGATTTGGAGGGGTTTCGTCCTCAAAGCCGAAGAAGTCCAATCTGCATTTTGCCAACACTTCATTACATCAAAATAGCATATCCAAATGAGAGCAAACAAGGGCATTATATATCTTTTGAGACCCAAAAGTTTGAATTCTTTTTCCCTCCAAAATGGGATGCCACATTTGGGGGATAAAATACTTTATAAAAAACACTTAATATCTTCACTTTTGGTGTCCACCTTGGTTATGCAGAAAATTTACCTCAAACAACTTAAGTTTCCCATCTTGGTGTCCAAGCTCAAGTCCACCTTTTAAAATCAACTTAAACCTCCCATCTTGGCATCCAAGATCAAGTCCACCTTTTAAAAACAACTTAAGTTATGCTTCCTAGGCGTGGGGAGGCAAAAGTGACTTTTAACTTTATAAAATAAAATTTAAGTTGCAAACCTTTCTATTTTTAAACTCCAAAGATGGTGGAGAATTCAACTGCTAGAAATATCAAGATGCCAACCACTACAATTGCCACCATTGCCAGAAATGGTAACCCTGCATTGAACTGTTGCTAAGACCATTGCCAAAAATTGCACTTACTAAAATATAATATTGCTAAAAATATTAAGTGTGTCCAAATTCAAAATAAGCACATTTTGAGATGCAACTGTGACTCTTACTAAAAATAGTAAGTACTAAAAATAGGCATACTAAAAATAGTAGTGACTGCCCACCAAGGATCTCAAAAAACTTAGAAAGACCTAGAAAACCCTCTAGCAAACTCCTGCAACAAGCTCTTAAAAAGCTGATGAGAAACCTCCAAGAATCTTGGAAACCCTAAAATTACCTCCGAATAGCCTAAGAGACTCTGAAAATAGGTTAATGGCTAGTGAAAAGCATAGGGCTAAAAGGGGGACATTACATGCAATATGAAGATAATGCATTTTTATGGTTGATTTTCTTCATTGCTATGTTATGAATGAATGTCATGTTATGTTGCAAACACTTGAATGCAAAACAAACCCGCACTCCACATTACACTCAGCAAAACAAATAAAAAAAATCAGGGGTGGTCATACATATAAATTTACCAGATTGACTTCAGCACGTTACTCTCTAGAAGCTTTTCTTCCTACTAGCAATAGTCATCATAAAATTGTTTTTAAACTGCTTGGGTGTTCATAGCTTTCAGAGATGAATAGTTGTGCTGTATATCTCTGATGGCGGAGAATCATAATGTGAATTTCTTTCACAATAACTCTTCCCAAGGTTGCTTTGGTAGCTCCCCCATCTTTGTTTCGTGCTCATCTAGAATTTAGCTCTTTCCAAGACTACATCCTCGGTTGGCTTTTTGTAGTCAACCATCTTTGACGAACATGTCTAAGTTGACCCTCGCTAAATTTTTGTTAGATAGTCTTCTTTCTGTGGACAAACTTTGGCTAAGCTTTGTAAATTGTGAATTGATAGAAACAGCTTGACATATTTGATTTTTCAAATGGTATGATTTTCTAAGTTCAAATACAAACAAAATAGCTGCAGGTATATGTCCCGGGTGTTCAATTTGAAAACACCATTGACAGCACCAATTTGAAGGTTTCCTCTTTGTTGGTGTTTAAATTCGCACCTCTGGAATGCATATTTGAAATGGACAGCTATGCATAGATAAACTGCTCTTCAAATTAGGAGGGGAAGCTCCCTCTTGCTGATGGTATGAAAGAAAGTAAACTAAAAACTAAGTTGCCTATCTTTTTGATCAGCTAGAGCACAAGGTTTATTAAACACAAACGCTGCAGCTGAGATTTTCTGATATTAGAAGTTCAACTACGACTAACTTAAACTAAAGACGTTTCCAATTTCTCAAGTATAACACAGAGCAAGAGAAACTAGAAATTAACAAGGTTGGATCTTTGAGATAATACTTTAACAAACTCTTTCCCAACAAACATCTACACACTTCAATGTAAGTTGAAATCAAGATCATAAAAGTAGAACATAAATAACGGAAATCTGAGATTTTCGACCAAGGCAAAGGGGGCTCATGATTTTATTACTCAAATTTCTGGAACAAAGATTACACTAAACACATGCACGGAACAAGAACTTGTAGCTAAAGAGGCTTGCAATCTTGTTCTTACACAATGAGAACAGCCATTACAACTCCTTGTTGGCTGAAAGAGACTCAACAATTCGCTATCATAAACACACTGAATAACAACTTGCTGGCTAAAAGAGACTTAGCAATTTGCTATCACAATAACCGTTAAAGAAAACTAATGAGCAAAGGCTCTTATTTATAGGCAAGCAGAGGAGTAGGGAACCCTAAAATCTCCTTGCTTTCACAATCTAGGGCTTGCTCAACAAGCAAGCTTTATTTCTAAATCTAGAAAGAAGATAACAACTAACACCTAAGAAAGCAGGAAAAGCGAGAAATGCCAACTATTACAATTTATCTTCTTTCTCTTCTTCAAAGCATGGATAAGAATCGTTCCAAGAATAGAAAGACAGCGGAAAGAAAGCTTCTAGATGAAAGTCGCTTTAAAACTCAATCACATCCGCTAAAAAAAAAAGAAACTATGTCCCGATCAGGTGCATCTATTCTATCAATAGAAAAGTTGTGCTTTTTCGAGATTTCTTCACCTTGTGCAATTGATCTTAGAAAATCTTTGATATCTTCAACTTCTTTATCAAATCTTGCTAATTTTGGCGGCTCTGCAATCGGAGTGATGACCTTTTATAATTACACCATCTTGCTTCAACATATCTTTTGCAACTTTTGATAGCTCTCTTGATTTTTCAATGGAAGAATTTTGTACAACTCTTTTCCAACACTTGTTCTTTCGCTCATATCACACCTTTTCACACTCTTGCTGAGATGATGAAGTTTTATGTCCATGGTGGTATTGAAAACGTATTTCTCAACTTCATCCATTCAGATAATTATGATACAACACTTGTTTGGCTCTGAATTTGATGGGAGTGTATTCCATACTGAAAACCTTGAAGATTGCCTGTAAACTTGACTATATTCTGACAAGTTTTGCACACTTTCTAATTTTAGCTTGCTGATTTTTTAGCCTCAAACAGACAAATTTTGGGAAAATTTTTCTGAGATATGGGTTTTGCTCAGAATTTCGTTGCAAGCCAACCCAGATCGTCCGGTTTTGAAAAATTTGAATTTAGACTGAAAAAGCAGCAAACCCTAATTTCTTCAATTTTTCACCGAAAAAGCTGGCACCTGGGTTTTGTTCATAATACAATTAGAAATGGACCCAGTTGATCAGATTTGAAAAACACTAATGGCTGATCGAAAAAGCAGCCAACCCTAGAATTTGAAATTTTCTTGAAAAAGCTGTGATATGGGTTTTCTTCAGAAGACTATTTTGAGAGGACCCAGATGATAAAAAATTGAAAACCCTAAGAGGACCCAGATGATCAAAAATTGAAAACCTTGAGGATTTCACTGACATGCAAACAAAAAAGCAGTTGCTACAACTTGATGAAAATTTCGTGAAAATTTTCAGATGAACGAGTTGAGCAGACCCAGAAGGCTGAAAATTAAAATCTTTGATCTTCTCCTTCAAAAATTTGATCTTTTGGGTGAAAAAGCATGAAAAAGCAGGGTCTTATGTTGCTGGTTTGAAAATTATCCATGAAAATCAGCAACCTTGAGCTCTTGAATCTTGAAATAAAACCTTAAAGTTGCTGCTCAACTTTTCTTCTTTGGAAGCCACCTGCAAAAATGATGAAGATTGAATGGAAGAGATGTCTTAAATAGATTTAGGGCTTTGAAATAGCTTTGCTTTCTTTTGCTTTAATCTTTAAAACCCTAAACTCATCTTGTGCATTGAATTTGGACATTTTCCTTCAACTTGAAATTTTGACATTTCGAAAATTTGGCTAAGGCATGGCTTCTTGGGTGTTAATCTCCTCTTGGGGCGCTTTTCTTCTCCATACTTAGCCATTTTCTTCACTATTTTCAAGTTTTTTCCTTGAGTTTCATCTTCTGTTCAATCTTGATTTTCGGGAGCTCGGTGAACGCTATGATCCGGTAGAATGATCCGTCATGGAGCTTGATTGTTTCTGAAGAGATCATCTGGAGACAACTTTGTCTAAAGACTTCATCTTAACCTCCAAAAGCTTTGGCGCTCATTTCCTCTAGGGGCGCCCAAGTTCACCAGACTAAACCATTTTTCTTAAGTTTTCAACTTTTCTTCAATTTTGACCCCTGGTTTGATCTTGATTTCTAGATGTTCAGCTGATCCGATGAACGAGCTAGATGATTCATCGCGTAGCCTGACTAATTTTGAGAAGATTGTTCTAGAGTCACCTCTGGTGAAGAACTTCGTTTTGACCTTCAAATTCATGGGAGCCCATTTCCTCTAGGGGCTCCGAACTTTCCCAGTGTTAGCCAATTTTCATGATTTTCAATTTCTTCATTTCCCTTTGATCTTCTGATGAAATCTTGATTTCGGGAGCTACGTGAATCCGATTGACTAGCTAACAGGTTCACTAGATAGCTTGGCTAAAATCGACAAGATGATCCTAGACGCTTCGTTGATGAATTCCGTCATCTTAGAGCTCAAAATCTTGGGCGCCCTTTCTCTCCAGGGGCACTCAACTTGACCAAAGTTAGAAAATTTACCTAATTTTCATCTTCACTTTTGAACCATTATTCCATACTTTCAGCTCGATCTAGATTCATCGGAGAATGACAAGTCAGATGCTCTGATGAAGACATCGGTTGCGAAGCTGATTGAATTCTGAAGAGACTGAGCTCAATTGCAAACCCTAACTGTTGGATTTGCCCTTTGAAAAAGCTGGGCGCCCCTGGGCACCTGGGGTGCCCAAAGTTCCCAGACTTGGAAACTTTTCATACATTTTCATAATTTTCATTTTGCATTTTGTTTGAAACTGCCCTGTTTGACCTCGAATCTTGGACGACTAGATGATCCGTTGATTGTACTATTGGATTCGCTGCGGAGCTAGAAGGAAACTGAGCAACTTTGACTGAGAGCTCAAACCCTAATTTTACCATTTGATGCCCTAAAAAGATGGGCGCCCTTCTTCACTTGGGGCGCCCAAGTCTGGCAGTGTTCGAAAATTTTCATCATTTTTCAATTTCTTTCTCGTTCTTCATGCTCATTCACCAACTCACCTTTTGTCAAATGCTTGGAATGTTGAATCTGACACTTGGCAGCCTACTGACCTCCATTGATGACCTCAGTACTCCAAATATGCTTCTGAAAAAGCAAAATAGACCCAGTAGGGCAAAACTGATTATTTTCAAGTTTTGACTGCACCAACCTGATATGGACGTAATTTGAGCCAATCAGAATCAATTTGAACCCTAACGGACCAACTTTCTATTTTTAGAAAGTTTTGCCAATATCCATTTCCGAAGAAACCCAGAAAAACCCAGAAAACGTTACTAATTTTAGAAAATTTTAAAAAATAGCAGTTTTCCTAAAATTTAGGGATGAAAAATTGAGATCTGGGTTTTGTTGATTAAGCTGCTCTTAGCAGACCCAGATCATCAGATTTTGAAAATTTTGTGTTTTAACCCCTCATGCAAGACGTGCACACCCAAATTTTGACCTTTTTGACTGATTTAACAAGATTTTTACTCATTTATTCAAATTGTCTAAGTGTAACAAAAATTTTAATTTTGGCGTACAACACTCTTAACCCCAAACTGGATTGTTTTATCTTGCTCATGCGATAGAAATTGCTGAGAATTATCACACAATCTGTGCTAGTGGCCTCCCTATAATGGAAGACAACTTTATTTTATACAATTTTGACCTTGCTAGATAACAACTCAAAAATAAATCAGGGACAGTGGAGGTATTTGATCATGCAGAGGAACTATATGTTGCTTGTTGGCCGCTGATTTCAATCTTGTGGAGTAGTTTATTTGTGCTTGTTCCATTGTTTTGTAATGACAATCAATAAGTCACTGTATACAAGAATGTGTATTCAAAGGAAGAGGAATATAAATGGAAATAAGTCTGCCATTGATATCAACAGGTACATGGAGGTTCCAGTGGAATTGGAACATTTGCTATTCAGATAGCCAAGCACATTGGAGCTAAAGTTTTTGTTACAGCAGGTAAGTAGAACTTGTTTGTTGAGTTTGTTTAATAAGGTATTCCATATGCAAATCAGCTTTATTACACCTGAATGATTGACTTTTCAGGAAGTGAGGAAAAGTTGAAACGCTGTAAGGAGCTTGGAGCTGATGTTGCTATAAATTACAAGACAGAAGATTTTGTGTCTCGTGTGAAGGAGGAAACTGGAGGAAAAGGTAAATGGTTAGTAATGTCAGTTGTCAATTTACTGTACCCCTTTTTGGTTCTGCATATGAAGTATTTTTTATATATATTTAATTTAATCTAGGCTTATTGCAGGTGTTGATGTAATATTGGATAATATGGGTGGTTCTTATCTTCAGAGGAACCTAGATGCTTTGGGTCTTGATGGGAGGCTATTTATTATTGGTTTCCAAGGAGGTTCTGTCACAGAGATCAACTTGTCAAGTGTATTTGCAAGGCGCCTAACTATCCAAGGTAGAGGCTTGTTTGTAATTGAATATTTGGAATAACAGGGTTGTTGACTTAATTGTGTATTAAATTGTGATGCCTTTGTCATCTTTTTAACGTTTGCTATTAGAATGGCCATCACTCATTGAAAGCAGTATCCTATTGGTTTATAATATTTTTGTGTATATAACTTGCTTTTGAAATCAGCATCGGGATTGCGGACTCGGACTGTAGAGAACAAGGCACATATTATTGCTGACGTACAGAAACATGTCTGGCCTGCCATTGAAGAAGGCAAAGTGAAGCCTGTGATTCACGTATCACTTCCTTTGTCACAAGTTGCAGAGGGCCACAGAATTATGGAATCGAGCTCCCATATTGGAAAAATACTACTTACAATATAGCAGTTGTAATGACTGGGGCTCTGGATCATTCGATTTACGATTTATTCCTTATTGGATTGACACAGATTGTCATCCAATATTTATGTAAAGTTGTCAAATTTTTCAATAACCTTAAAGATCATAAAGACGCTGTGCTTTGGTATATCTAAGAGCAACTGATAATACTAGTTTACTGATATGCACATGATAAGAATTATGAAATCTGATGTAGCTATTGTGTTAATAATGGCAATATGCCATATAAATATAATGCTGTTTCTGAGTTGTTAAGTTAATATCATGCATTGTTGTAGGAGGTTAGACCTCTTTAAATTGCTCTCTGATTTGGTGCCTTAAATACATGCAATTGGTTTTGGCTGCTGTATCTGATTTGTACAATTTATTCATGCTCCCATATGTTTGATCATGGCTCCTTGTGGGCTCCTTTGATCTGCTACTTAAAGGGTTTATATCTGCAACAACATTCGATGATCTCCTTCATACTTCTTATTGTCTTTTTAATATATCAATGGCCTTAACAAGAAGGGGTGTATCCTTTGGGTTTGAGATGACCATTCAAAGGGTCGTGGCTCTTCTTAGCTTCTCATCGCTTTAACCTTAACTACTGCTGGATTGCTCCATTATGGTAGTCGCTGCCTTAGCTTTTATTAATCATTATTTTCAATTGCTCATTGCTTCCCTTTGCTTATTTAAAATAATCGCTGCCTAATAATAGGGGCCTCCACAATGAAGAATATCGCCAAGTTTAAATAATAATAGTTGTTTTAAGTTTATTTAAACATTTCCGTAAGGGAGCTGGAAGTCATATCGTACTGATGTCAACGGGAGACTCGATAATATCGAAGAAGGTCGCGCTGCATTTGAACATCGATTAGCATTTTTAATATTAGCATTCGGATTCTCAACGCATCACACGGGTATTCTGATCGACGCCTCTTTTGCTGGAATAATAGAGTTGAAGAGTTGATCCGCAGTCAAACCAGGCAATGATAAAGACGGTGGAAATGAACAAGTCGATAATATTTGAATTAAATAGTCGTTTCCCCTCCTCACTTCGCCGCCAACTATAACATTGACTAATATCCTCATTTCATATATCTGACCCGATAGTTGAATAAGGCACGGCAGAGTATATTTAATCGTTTGTATAGATGTCCTGATAATATCAGCGGCGCTTGGTATATAATTCTGATGCATAATAATATGTTAGCTCTAAATTAATTTGCAAAGTCGATGCATTTGAAGAAGGTTGGGTGATTATAGCGTGAAGGCAGTTGACTCAAGTAAATACTGTATATCCTCAGACATTCGACTAGCAGTAATGAAATATGCAAATGATTGTCTGGCAATCAATAGATACATATAATAGTGTTAGAAAATAGATCGTCTAGCAGAATACTCCTCACAGCCATGCGCCAATCATTGATTTTACTTTCCTTCAAATTCACCTTCTTGCCGGCTCTAGGAAAATTCACTGTCAGCAATTCACTGACGGAAAATTCACCGCCATGACAAATTCACCTGTAAAATTCGCAGCGGAAAATGAACTGCATTAATATTTTTAATATATATTTCGAAAACTTTGAATTTTTTTGCAAAAGAAAATAATGCAGTTAATTTTACTTGGTGGTGAATTTGTCATGGCGGTGAATTTTCCCACAGTGAATTGCTGGGGGTGAATTTTCTATCAGTGAATTGTTGGCGGTGAATTTGCTGTATGCCTCTATGCCTACTTGACTTCAGGGTGTCAACTCATTGTGTTGTAGAAGAAATAACACTCTCTTCTTTTGACACGACCATTGACATTAATATCTTCCAATTCGACATGTCTACAATTCTCGGTGAATATACTCTTATGTACTATGTGGTGGCCATGGTTGCCTCTTCTATTCTCGGCAATATTAAGGTCTATGTAGCATTGAATGTTTTACAACCTCTCACTTTTTCTTCAATCTGCACTCTGCATCCACCAATGTTATTGTATGTAACGTCTAGCTTTTCTTCAGCTTGTCATATTATAAGCATTATTTCTTCAGGTGCCTTCGATTAAAATGGGACATTACATCAGTTATCAAGCAAAGAGGATGTAATATTGCATTTTCTCCTTCAGTCTTAATTTTAATTAACTGTGAGAGTGAGTTGACGTGGAATATGCTATTTAATGCACCTGAAACTACTGGAGGCAAGCATTGCAGTAACACGTGCTTTACCTTTGTTTTGTACCTTCATTATCCAGAAACTTCGCCTGGTGACTATTTCATGGTTGTTTCAAGATGATAATTCATTTCATATGGATGGTACAATTTTGTGTCATGACTGTGATCTAAAGGGAGAGGGGGAAATGGTCCAACCAGCATTCACAAGATCAAAGAATGTAAGGGAAATACAATCTGGTTATAACTAGTTAAATATTATCTGGTAGAACTAATCAACGGTAAGAAAGGAAGAAAGATCCTAGAATGGTCTCAACTAAACCAAATTTTATGGTAAAGCTTAGAAATGCTAGCGTTAGTGCCTTCTAAATATATTTGCATATAATCACTTGCTTTGACATTCCTCCATGGGAAAATTGACAGAAATGGCTTGTTCATTAATCCAAGCTTTATTAAGCATGACCTTCCGATCCCAATACACATCTCAGAAATCCTTTGAAGGGCCATGAAGGCCTAATGTAAAAAGGTATGAATCCACAAAAAAGCTCAACAAAGCATTGCCATGGCGTCGGCCAAAATCTAAAAGCTCGCTTAATGTAAAAAGGTATGGTTTTGAGACTTGTTTTGGGATGCGAGATAATCCATGAGCAATGAAGCTTTTGAGAATGTTTGAAGGGCTTTTACAAATCCTGGAAAGTTACACAAACTATGGGTTCTTGCATTCGGATTTCAAAGGAGGAATGCCTGTATTGTTCATTGGGAAGGAAATTTGAGTTATAGTTTCACCAATGGATTGGGGCCATGGTCTGAAGCCCATAAGCTCGAATTAAAAAAGGAAAATACACAGTATATTAGCCTTTATGTAGGAGTCGGGAGATTTTAGAAGTAATGCTGAACCAGAACTTGATAAACATGATTGACCTAGAAACGATTGATCTACCTAAAAATTTTTAGATGTTACAAAATTATGACCCAGTCCATTGAAAAACACCTAAGCTTTTTAGGTGATCTTGAGGACAAAGCTACTTAAAAGTTCTAGTCCATTGAAAAATACTTAAGCTTTTTAGGTGATCCTGAGGATAAAGTTACTTAAAATGTTATAAAATTTTAGATGATCCAGTCCATTAAAAAATACTCAAGCTTTTGAGGACAGCTACTTAAAAGTTCTAGTCCATTGAAAAATACTTAAGCTTTTTAGGTGATCCTGAGGATAAAGTTACTTAAAATGTTATAAAATTTTAGATGATCCAGTCCATTAAAAAATACTCAAGCTTTTTATGTGATCTTGAGGACAAAGTTGTCACCTTAACAAATTGTCATTTATATATAATTATTGGAACCACCCACTAACAGCACATCTACTTGGAGGATATTAAGCTCTGATCAAAGAAGAAAGAGAAAAATAAGTGATTAAAATACAAACTCCCCATCAACCTCAATTGTGGTGGGTAGAGTTTGAGTATCTCTTGTCGACTGTTGTTAAACTACTCAGTAAACCACAACTCCCCTCGTCCTTCATGATTCCCTTTTCCTACTATTCTCTCCTATTCCTTTCATGTGGGCTGATGCTTCCTATCTCTTTTCTGATTCTTCCCTTCCATTCTCTCTCGCACCCCGTTTCTTCCAAACCTTGGCATTTTATGATATTTTTGTTTGTTCTTTTCCTTTTATGCTATGCTCTTTTAGCCTTCCTATTCATATTGCCAATGTTGTTCACCTTCTTTGTGAATTCTATTAGTTTTGGTAATAATTTTCATTATTATTAGGAATTAATTAATTTTTATTATGAATTTAAAAATAATAATATTATTAACTTCAAAATAATAATAAAATTATTGCATTTCAATTTCTTTTTCAAGATAATTACAATATTCATAATAAATATTACAAATTAATCATAATAAATATTATAAATATTAATTTGTGTACTAATATTTACACTCTTTTATTATAATCAATATAAAATTATCAATTTTAATATTTATGTAATTTAAAACTAATTAGTACTATTTTTAGTCTAACTATTTTGTAGGCTACTTAGAGACTATTAATGATTGACAAGTATTATATATATAAGTAATAAAAAGATATGTATAGTAATAAATACTATTTTCATTGTTAATTTATTGTGCATATTGATAAATGTTAATATATATACTAACAAATACCAATTTGTATACTAATTAATAAGATTAAATATTATAGATATTTATGTACATTATATGCATAACATAAATATTAAGATACAATAATTATACTTAGATTATTTCAATAATTAATATGTAGGTTAGTAAGTTATGATTAACTTTTTTCAAATAATTATATGTATATAAATACTTATTTTTCTAACTCATTATGTTTATTTATAAGTACTAGCAGGGATAATAACAAAGAAAACATTATGAATATTTATTATTATATTTTAAGATTTTTTTAGTTCTCGTTTTTTGATCTATCTTCTCTTTTCCTTTTATTTAGTGAACAATTGTTTACAATCTATCAAATGTTCTCTTCATTTTGACAATGGATCATGAAATTTGCTTCAAAATATTGATGTAAAAAACTTACATAGTTATATTGAGAAGTATTCTTGATCACTAATATGAGTAATAGAAATATTATCTCTTATATTTGTAAAAGTTCAATAATTTAATATGATGTGGGTGGGTCTAATAGAATTTTTACTGAAGTGTGGAATTGGAATGTAAGTAAAAAAATTTGTGGTGTGATCTTTGTTGCATAAGGGGATTTTGAAGATTTTAATCAAAGCTTGTGTAGGATTTGTATCAAGATGTACTTTCTTGGGATGTACATCTTATGCACTTATTTTTTGTTATTAGTCTTTATTATTGTGTTGGGGGAAATAAACTTAATAGTGATGATTAACATATTTTTCAAAATGGATTTATAGAAAATATGTGATATTGTAATGATGAAATTTGCATGCTCTTATTTCTCATTTGGTTTTACGCCCATTTTGAGGAAATGCCTTGATACATGTACATATTGATAAATAGTGCAACATTATGCAAAGTTGGGCTCATTTTCCTAGCCATTATCCATCCATAGATGCACATATACCTATGCAACTATTCCTTGCCTTATCCATAGGTGCACATACTTCTATACATTTTCCTTATCCTTATGTGCATGCATTTCTATATATTTGGCTTATCCTTGCATTTGGTACATTCACCTATATACCTACCTCTCATATAGCTACTAAATATTTGAATTTTGATGGTTTCATTATCTAGGGTCATTTTGGTAGTTGTAGATTTGACCTTTTTCTTATCAATATTCAAAATTTAAATTTAATTGATTGACCCTATTCATTTTCTTGCATTGAGTTGTCTAAGTACTTGTTTGACACACTTTGATTCTCTGTGTTGATATTTAAAGGCATTTAATAGCATTCATTTATCATCACACATATTGAAGCATCCTCATATTTTAGTGCAGTAAAGGAGTAATCAATAACCAATCATTTTGATTTAGTGTACTAAAAAGAGTAACAAATTTGCATACATCATCTTAGAGTCTTTGTATTTTTTCTTCAAATCTTTGTATACATTTTCAATGGTTGACTTGGAGAACTTGTCTTGATATGCAACAAATTTCCAATGTACTTTAAGTATTGTCAACCTTCAGATTAGTAGAAGTAGAGTAGATAAAGGCTTGTTAGATGAATGCCATAGTAGAGCTACATAGTGAGTAGGATGAAGGTTGCAGGAATATGATGAGTTTGTAATTGTGGATCTGACGTAGATGGTCAAGGTCAACCCTAGATAGTGTAAAATAATGTAAAAGCATTCATTTGACAAAAGGATTTTGGTTTTTTATGACAAATTGAAGAATATTCCAAAATTTTCCAGTGGCAATCATTCTTTGATCAATAAATACTCATATCTCCTTCATTTACTTTTCTAAAATAACAAGTACACTTGTCTAAGTTATTAGGCACCAAGTGTTATCTATTAATCTAGATTGATTTGTGCTTGTATGCATTTGATTGGATTAGGTTATATTAACTATAAGGAAGCCATATTGGACCATAGTAGTAACAAATGCATCATTTTGGGATATTCTAAATCCTTGAAGGGCTATCGACTATTTGATGAGAAAAACAATAAATTTCTCACTGTAATAGTTTTATTTATTTATTTATTTTTCTTTTTCTGAAACCATAAAGGACTCAACCAACATTCATCAATGTTTGCATTGGCTTGAGAAATTTGTAAAATTTGGTGTTTTCAAAGAGAGTAATATGGCGGGTTCTAAACATTTTTTGGAATTTGTTGAACACATTTTTTCTCTAGTAGTTAAACAAGAAGCTACCCCTAAGGAATAATTTGAAACTTCATTAGAAGAATTGTTTTCAAAGCAAAAATCACTAGATGAAGGAGCTTCAAATCAAGAAAATGAGACATCAATTACTCCACAACTAACATAAAAGAAGATGCCAAAATGGGCCATGCATACTCTCAACAAAGTCAAACTTGATGAAGTTGGAAAAACAAGCACTAGAAATACATCAAAAGCCAAACAACAAGAAGAAAAGTCCCTAAATAACATTTAAGATAAGCTAGCAAACTTTACCTTGGAAGAATATTCCAAAGATGAAATCAATATTGCTTTTGATTCAAACCCAATTTCTTTCAAACAAGCAAAAAAGTTTGATGTGTGGAGAAAAACAATGAAAGTTGGATATGATGCCTTGTTAAAAAATGGCACTTGGGAGTTGGTTGATCCTACACTCAATTCTTAATCCATTGGTTGTGAGCAGGTCTTCCAAAACAAATACAAAGTAGATGGATTCACTTGACAAACACAAAGAAAGACTTGTTGCAAAGGGATATGCTCAAAAGAAGTGATATACTATGAAGAGACCCTTGCATATACAACAAAATAGACCATCCTCCAAGTTTTGTTGGCTTTTGAAGCACAAAATAAATGGAAAGTTCATCAAATGGATGTGAAAATTACTTTTTTGAATGGTGATCTAAAAGATAGTTTATATGACTCAACCAAAAGGATTTGTAGTTGAAGGACAAGAACACAAAGTGTGTAAGTTAGTAAAATTATTATATAGTTTGAAACAAGCCCAATGAGCCTAATATGAAAATATCACTAACAACCTCTCAAGCATGAACTTCAAGCATTTTGAATTTGGAGATGCAACTCTTTTTGTCAAGACAATTAAAAAATTAATTGTATACCTAGTTGTATATGTGGATGATTTGTTCATAACAAGAAATAATGATTTTTTTAATGAAATTCAAAGTAGAACTAATGAAAGGGTTTGAAATGATAGATTTGGGCCATCTTCATTACTATTCAGGTATCAAAGTTATTCAAAAATCCAAGTCTATTTTCATCAGAACAAAAGTATATTGGGGAAACATTCAACAAATTTGAGATGGAAAGCTATAAACCTCTAAGTAGACCCATGTAACAAAATTTGAAGTTGACATCAAATGATATTGTAGAGTTTGAAAATGTGATTAATTATCAACAACTCATTGGATGTTTGATCTATGCAACAAAACTAGACCAAACATTTTATTTACTATTGGTGTCCTCTCTAGATTCATGCAAAACCTAAGAGAAAGTCATTGACTAGTAGTAAAGATGGTTCTTTGATATTTGAAGGGACTCTAAATTTTGCGCTTCATTACTCCAAGGTAGTAGATTTTAAACTAGTTGCATATCTAGATTCAAACTATTTAGGGGATCTTGAAGATGGAAAATCTAGTTGAAGTTTCTTGGTGAATTTAGGAACAACAATAATTAGGTATTCAATACCATCTATTTCTTTAGTATAAGAAAAGCATATGATAGTTTCCAAAGCAACAATGGCTTAGAAGGATTCTTGAGGATGTATAGAAAAAAAAGATTTCATCACCACTCATGATTAACAAACACTTATATGATAAAGAGGGAAAGGAATCAAGTATTTCTCAACTAAACCAAGCACATCAATATCAAATTCCATTTAATTTGACATTATGTGAAAGATGGGAGTGTCAAAATAATCCATTGTCCTATTGTAGATCAACTAGCAAATATCTTGACAAAAGTGCTTTGAAGGGAGAAATTTGAAAAATTTAGAGGCATGTTTGGATTCACTAAAAGACCTATAGATTAATGGGAGGATGCAACATTATGTATTTGTTTTGTAAATAATGCTTGGGATTTTCTTTAGAATATGAATAGTCATCTTGAAGATGAATTGAATAGCCTCTTGTTGGTGAACTGAAATGTCACTTGATCTATTTATGTACATATTTTCATTCAATGAAATTGATCTTTTGGGTTTGCATCTCAATTTTGAATTTACATTTTTATTTTAGTTCATTTCTGGCTTGACAAAGAGTACTTTTTTGGCATTATTTTTATCTTTTGTTTTTTTTTTCATGAGTCACTTGAGATCTTAATATTCCACTAAGGAGTGCTAATAAAACCCTAACATGCCCCAAACTAATGAAAATAAGGTTTATTTCAATGCTCATAATGAGAACAATGAAGAGTATGATCATTTGAATAAACGAGGTTTTGCAACCAATCTTGCTTGTTTTACTATTGTAAAATACCATACATAACTAGTTGATATAATATAGAATGTGTTCAACAATAGTCCCAATGTATTAGATATCTTACAAGTTGTTAACACCCAAGTTGCTTAATCTATTTTGAATAGTGCATCTACTTCCGCTCATACTTTTACCATATATGCATCCTCTACCATGTCCACTTATCATTTTTCTTGATTCCTTACATTTTTTACTTGTTAGAGTTTCCAATAAACTCCATAAAACCAAGATCACGCACAAAACTTGGATTGAACTTCTACAAAGAGAAAAAACAAAGATGCAAGAGCACTTTTCAAAAGATGTGAAAATAATATTATTGAGAATTATCAATTACATGAGATGACTTGCTTTTATAAAGCAATATGCAAAACCCTAAAGGTAAAACCTAATTAGGACCTAAGTAAACTAAATAAAGTGCAATTAAATATTTAATTACATCAACATCCCCCTTAAGTGCAACTTAGGAAGAATAAGAAACATGCGAATAATGCAAAGATGGGTCCATGGAAACATGAATGGGCCCGACTACAAGGCCATGTTAGGTACCCATGTACATATGTAATGCAATAGAAATAGAGAATGCAACCAAGTGATGAAATATGGACGACTCCACAAGACCCCCCAAGTACACCATCCATCACATATATACATAAGAAATGCCCCCCATAAGAGGGAAATATATGATGAAAGAATCTGGAAGCTATGCATATCTTGATGCCGATGTTGAACTATGACTAAAACTGATCCATAGGAGCAATTACCATGAAGATTCTGGAACATTAACCATAAAATGAATGGCCCTCAAACTAAATTTTCAAGTAATACATGCACTATATAAATTCTTATCTAGAATCAAATTTCATATATATAATTTATCGCATGGTTAGTTGACAAATTAAAACATTCCTTAAATAGTTTAGATCATATTCATAATAAGCTAAGGGCAATTAATTTTAACTATTTTCCAATTCTAGCAAATATTTGAATCAATAAACAAAAATATATCTCTTTGTATGCACAAAATGTATAATCTATACAATTGAACAATTATATAAAATGTGGTAAATACAAGACATGAAATGTATAATCTATAAAATTAGAACAAGATATTTAAAAAGTGACTAATAAGTTCATTGAAATTCATACATCGAAGAAGCATATATAATGTATATTGATGTTTAATACAACTATATAACATGATGAAACATATATGTACATGTAGATACAATTAAAGCTTATCAACTTTTAGGTCAAGACCACAAATTGATATTTACATAGTCTGTTGATAAAATAATTTTATAGTGACAATCACATGGTAGATCGACTTGATGAGAACCTGCAAAAATAATTAATGTAAGTAAAGTAACTATAGTTCTTATGAGTCTTTTAAGTAAATAATTCATGTGAGAAAATAACAATATATAGTAAAAGTTAGAAAATTGGATCTTATAAATTCCATACAAATTCAAATGATGTTTTCCATAGGAATGATTAAGGGGACCTAAGAGGATATAGCTTAAGGGGGGTCCTAAGAGAATGCCTTAAGGGGAGTTAAGAGGATGGATTAAGGGGATGCAAGAATGTGGATGAAGGGAGTTAATATAATGAATTAAAGGGATGTAAGAGGGCAGATTAAGGGGAGTTGATAGAATGACTTAAAGGGATGTAAGAGGGTAGATTAAGGGGGGTGCATGTCATGAACCCTAGGATATGGCTTAATGGGTCCCAAGAGGATGACTTAAGGGGAATTATGAGAGTGACTTAAGGGATGCAAGATTGTGGATTAAGGGTATGTAAGAGGATATTACTTAAGGGTCCTTTAAGAGGATGTCTTAAGGGGATGCAAGAGGGTGGATTAAGGGGAGTTGATAGAATGACTTAAAGGGATGTAAGCGGGTGGATTAAGGGGATGCATGCCATGAACCCTAGGATATGGCTTAACGCATCCTAAGAGGATGGCTTAAGGGGAATTATGAGAGTGACTTAAGGGATGCGAGATTGTGGATTAAGGGTATGTAAGAGGATATGACTTAAGGGTCCTTTAAGAGGATGGCTTATGGGGATGCAAGAGGGTGGATTAATGGGAGTTGATAGAATGACTTGAAGGGATGTAAGAAGATGGATTAAGGGGATTTGATAGAATGACTTAAAGGGATGTAAGAGGGTGGATTAAGGGGATGCATGCCATGAACCCTAGGATATGGCTTAACGCGTCCTAAGAGGATAGATTAAGGGGAATTATGAGAGTGACTTAAGGGATGCAAGATTGTGGATTAAGGGTATGTAAGAGGATATGACTTAAGGGTCCTTTAAGAGGATGGCTTAAGGGGATGCAAGAGGGTGGATTAAAGGGATTTGATAGAATGACTTGAAGGGTTGTAAGAGGGTGGATTAAGGTGAGTTGATAGAATGACTTAAAGGGATGTAAGAGGGTGGATTAAGGGGATGCATGTCATGAACCCTAGGATATGGATTAATGGGTCCTAAGAGGATGGCTTAAGGGGAATTATGAGAGTGACTTAAGGGATGCAAGATTGTGGATTAAGGGTAGTTGATAGAATGCCTTAAAGGGATGTAAGAGGGTGGACTAAGGGGAGTTGATAGAATGAATTAAAACCCTAAACCCTAAACCATAGGACCTAAATCCTAGTAGATGAACCCTAAACCCTTAAAACCCATATAGATTTGTTATTGTAAGCATCTCATGAACCCTAGAAACCCTAAACCCTAAACCATATGACCTAAAGACTAGTAGATGAACCCTAAACCATTAACCCATATATATTTTTTATTCTAAGCATCTCATGAACCCTAAACCCTTAAAACCCATATAGATTTGTTATTATAAGCATCTCTTGAACCCTAGAAACCCTAAACCCTAAACCATATGACCTAAAGACTGGGAGATGAACCCTAAACCATTAAACCATATAGATTTATTATTCTAAGCATCTCATGAACCCTAAACCATTAAAACCCATATAGATTTGTTATTATAAGCATCTCATAAACCCTAGAAACCCTAAACCCTAAACCATATGACTTAAAGACTAAGAGATGAACCCTAAACCATTAACCCATATGGATTTGTTATTCTAAGCATCCCATGAACCCTAGAGAGACTTAAAGGGATGAAAGTGGATGGATTAAGGTTAGATATATGAGGACATGGATTAAGGGGTCCTAGGAGCATGGCTTAAGGGGTGTTGAGAGAGTGACTTAAGGGGATGCAAGTGGATGGATTAAGGGTAGAAATATCAGGATATGGATTAATGGGTCCTAAGAGGATGGATTAAGGGGTGTTGAGAGAGAGACTTAAGGGGATGCAAGTGGATGGATTAAGGGTAGATATATGAGGAATGGATTAAGGGGTCCTAAGAGGATGGCTTAAAGGGTGTTGAGAGAGTGACTTAAGGGGATGCAAGTGGATGGATTAAGGGTAGATATATGAGGATATGGATTAAGGGGTCCTAAGAGGATGGATTAAGGGGTGTTGAGAGAGTGACTTAAGGGGATGCAAGTGGATGGATTAAGGGTAGATATATGAGGTATGGATTAAGGGGTCCTAAGAGGATGGCTTAAGGGGTGTTGAGAGAGTGACTTAAGGGGATGCAAGTAGATGGATTAAGGGTAGATATACGAGGATATGGATTAAGGGGTCCTAAGAGGATGGATTAAGGGGTGTTGAGAGAGTGACTTAAGGGGATGCAAGATGATGGATTAAGGGTAGATATATGAGGATATGGATTAAGGGTTCCTAATAGAATGGCTTAAGGGGAATTAATAGAGAGACTTAAGGGGATGCAAGAGGATGGATTAATGGTACATAAGAGGATGGATTAAGGGGTTTTAAGAGAATGGCTTAAGGGGATATGAAATCAATTGTAATTTTTTTATAAAATGACAATGAATTAAATTTAGTTTTATATTTATACTATCAATTAAATGTATTTGGAACTATATATAGTTACCTATCTCTAGATTCGAATTCTATTGCAATATATGTGCATCTCCTCTCTTTTTTGTAAAGCATCTAGTTTTGAGAGACCTGAAAAAAATGATATAAAAATTTAATTAGGAAATGACTAAAGACAAATATATTTATCAATTAAATATATATACAACTATATACTTACCAATATTTATTTACTCCGTCATACCGTCTGCATCCTCTCTCTTTTGTAATGCATCTGTGATTGTCTCATGATCATCCATTGAAAGTGTCCATGAAAATTTATTAGCAGGCCTCCCTTGATATCTAACTAGTTTTATATTGGTTTCCAAAATCAGATGTGGATAATGTATAATCTTCTTGTGTCTTTCATAATCTTCAAATGCAGGCAAGCCATTATTTCTTATCAAATATTTTCAAATCCAGGTGCCAACAACAACCACTGAACCAGTTGGATACTCAAAGTTGTCATCATCCACTCTAGAATGTACCAAATTATGTTTTCTCTCAACACATCTAGCCAACCAATACTTTGTCTCCTTTTCATTCCCCTCAGGTGCAACAACAACATACACATGTCCTATAAAAATAAATAAAAAAATCAATAAAGAGTGACTTATATTTAATTCACATATAAACATGTATACATATAAAATTCAACTCAATAAATAATGTACCTTCTTGTACAAGATCCAAAACACAATCATAATCATCTGATGCAAACACTTGATTATATCTTCAATTGTTGTTCCATGTTGAACATGTGTCAATGTAGTTGTTAAGTCTCTTTGTTGCCATTGTTTGACCCATTCCATATTTTCACATGCCTCCCAATCACCTACAATACAAAATTGACAAAAGCATGCCAACTCCCTTGTCCATATTTCCCATGTGTTTGCATTCAAACTCTTAAACAAATTCCATTTTGTAGATCCATTAATTGTTTCACAATATTGTCAAGAAAAAATATCATTTTCTTCAACTAACCAAAAGAAGTGTCGAATTATTGAGCTCTCACTTGTTCTTGTAGATAATTTGGTATTTCACCAATCTACAATTGCATGTGCATCTCTAAATTTCGTAGCATCCTCAAATTTTAGTTGCTCTCTAGCAAGAGCTCTTTTCACACATGCACTTGCTCCATCATGTTCTCCCTTACCTTGACCAGCTTCAAAAAAACTCCATATGTGCTGGAATATATTTTCCTTATGAAATATACATAACCAATAAAACATTCTATCATTTTTGAATTGACCCGTGCAATTCTCCAACCATATGAGATGGTCTAGAATTTGAATTCCTCTCTCTTTTATATTTTTATAAAATATATCAAAACAATATTGAACAAACTTAGATGAATGTAATAGATTATCACTTACATAAAAATGGTACTCTCTCAAAATTTTTCTATTATCTTCTCTACTATCATCTGCATGTCTATAAACAATATGAACAAATATAACTACTTGCACTAAATTATAATACTGTGATTGAATTTCTTCTTGTGGAGCAAGAGTATAATTTTTAGCAAAATCAACAACTGACAATATAGTTCCAATTGGGAACATTTTTTTACATAAATGAAATTAATTATCAAGACAATGAGCATACTAAGAGTGTTGAACATATTTAGGTACAATTTTATCTTTAAATTCTTTAATAAATGCATGCACACTAAATTTTTCCACAATTAGCTCACAATGTTTTCCAATTTTTCCATCTTTTAAAGAATACTCAACATTTTTTAATTTTTTTACATCCACTAATTGTTGTCCAAATTCATCTAAACTAATTTCATGCATACATTCTCCTAATAATGAAAAGTTACCGCATCTATCACATTCTCCAAAAATACATGCTTTTAAATAAAATAAGTTTCCATTAGAGGGTTCACAAAACAAACCTGCTATAAAATATTTGATTCTTTCAAGTGGCATATTAATACCACAAATTTCCTATATAATTTGGTTAGCATGCAAAGTGCATCAAATATATCAAAAACTATCATAATAAAAAATTTCATTAGTTAATTTCATGTTTGATCTTGGGAGTCTACCACTAAAACTCCAACATTGATTAATTGGATCCTTTTCAATATTTTTTCTTCTTTTAGTAGCTCTTATCAAAGTTTTAGGATTTACTTTTATATATTTAGTAATTTCTTACTTAACATTCTTTTATTTGAAGTTCCTTTATCAACTAGAGCAGTTGTTATTGCATGACGAGCCACATTCTTATCTTTAGATTGACTTTTCTTACCTATAAAATCAATATCACTAGCAACACTAGCTATGACTTGTTCTACTGAATCATCTTTCTTTTTTGGTTTTACAAAAATACCTAATTTTTTCGTCACTTTTCTCATTTTCGACATTCTCATCAATTGCACTATGAGTTGAAATTGGAATCCTAATTTCTTTCTATAAAAAACATTTTATATATTCTATTTCCATAAGTTCTAATTTGTCTCCAAGAAACTTAACCACAAAGTTTATCTAGCACATCTTTTTCATTTGTAAAAAAAAAACATTTTCACCTTCATCCATACAAGGGGTTTCATTTTCATTCACACAAGGGGTTTCATTTTCATTCACACAAGGGGTTTCATTTTAATTTTCAAATATAAAAGGGATTTCATTCTCATTTTCATCAATATGAGGGATTTCATTCTCATAAGATATAATTTCATCATTTTTTTGTTTTTGCATTGTTTCAACCCTAGAATTATTGATATCATCAACGGTGTATCCTGTGCCATATAAAAATGGCCCCTTGTAATTTTCATGGCCTTTTAGGTCTTGTTTCATTGTGTTGGAACTATGTTGCTCTCATTTTATATTGTATGTTCATGGTTTGAACATGCTTATTTAGGTACTAAAACTCAAAGAACGATGTCTTGTGAAGGTGTTGTGAAGTGTTGTAAGAAATTTCTACACTTTTCTAGACTCTATTTAATGCAATTTACCTAAAAATCACCTTTTTACTCATCAACAAACCCTATTTTGAAGTGTTGCAAATTCTTGTAACAAGCTTTCACACTCTTCTAGGCATATTTTCACTATTTACACCCTTTTCATGCTTTATTTGGTCTCTTTATGCCCTCATAAGTTGTAATTAAGTGTATTTTTGAATGTTATCCCGACAAATAACATTAAATACAATATTTTCCCCAACACATATTTTTAGGTCCTAGGTGGGACTCATTCACCATGGGTGGCGAATGAGTCCCCCTTGGCCCCAAATTCAAAATATTTCAAATTTCCTTTTGGGATTTTATTCAAAATCACTTGATGTCGGCCTATGATGAGGTATGAATGGATACTAAGGCACAATAACTGTATAAATACATGATTTTCATCTCATTTTACATCTCCTCACTCATTCAAGCATTCAATCTCACTTTTCAAGAATTTAAGCATTTTACATCATCTTTTCAAGCACTATTCAAGCACTTTGAAGTAGCCATTGGCATTAATTCAGACTTGCATTATCGAGGGATAGGTAAATTTGATAGCATTTTCATGTTATTAGTTTATCTCTCTTTCATTTCATTATCTTTTCAAGGGTTTAATTACCAAAAGTGGGGTTTGACCAAGGAAAATCCCTATTCACTAACCCTAAATTATTTTCCCCCTATTGCATGTTTGTTTGTAGCTCTTTGAATGCAAATTTGATAGGTTATTAGGTGTTGAAAATTTATTTCCAATTCAACTAGGTGCTTCAAGTCAGCTTGAGTCAAATTTAAAGCTTGGAGAGAGTTATTTGTTCATTTTCTGCAGAACTAACTTTGACAACTCGACAAGTAGACTTTTCCAGATCTGGTGTTGTAGAGTTGTCTCCTAGTTTTTCAGAAATTTGGGAGAGGACTGATTGGAAACCTATGGTGAATGAGTCCCACCTTAGGATTGAAAATCTGAATTTTGTTGGATTCTGGATCCCGATAGACAAAAACCAACTCCCGACACTTTTTCACCAGGTGGACTAATTCGCCACCTTGGGCGAATGAGTCCCACCGTGAAAATTCAGTAATTTCCATCAGCATTCAAAACACTCTAGAATCATCACAATTCATCCAAGTGCACTTAGATTCATCGCTGCACTTTCTGTTTTGCATTATTCATTTATTTACATAGTTGTTTGCATATCACAATGTGTTTTCAAACATAGTTGTAATTGCACTTTTGCATTCATTTTCAATCATTTAGATTAGTCAATTGCATTTAGTTAAGTCCATTTACATTAAAATACATTGCATACATCCTAATTTGAGTGATACATTAGCATTTTTGTCCCTATCTCTCCTTTTAGGTGAAAAACCCTAGAAGTGCAAGAGTAGTCCATAGGGTCCCAAAAATCTATGTTTCATTTTGGTGAACCCAAATTTTGAACACTTTGAATTTCTAATTGCATTCACATATTGTATTTTAGTTTATGTTTGCATTAGCATTCAATTATTCACATTGATTTGTTATTGCATTCTAGGACTTTTCATTTTGCATTAGTGAAAATTTAGCTTTCATTTTTGCATTACATCTCATTGAAAAAAGTAGAAATTTTCATTTTTCATCTGTCATTTCATTCTGTAGAGCATTTAAATCATCTTTAAATTTATGAAAAACACTAAAAAACTTCATACTGGGACTCATTCGTCACCTAGGGCGAATCAGTCCCTCTGCACTTTTTAGACAACATTTTTGGCATTTTTCTGGCATTTGTTTGCATTTCTGTTTCATGTACTTGGATCTCTATTAAAATTAGTAAAATATTTTTTATTTTCATTTTAGAAATCTTAGATTAGCTTGCATTTTCATTCACCCCTCCTTTGTGGTCCTTGCATGAGTGTTTGGTGTCTCATTGATAATACTTTAGTGAGAAGAAGTTCTAGACTTATGGATTCCCACGATAGCACTTTTGTTGTGAACCTTGGGATCTCATGAGCTCCTACTCCTAGTATGGATTATGGTGCATTAGACCCTAAAAATACCACTTCCATGCTTTCACCTTTCCATCCAATGAATGTTGACAACCAAAACAATTCCCTCCCGCAAGAAAAGGTCATTAATATTCATGAAGACTTTGCACATTTACAACAAGACTTGTCACCTGAAAAAATTTCCACAACTACCATACCTACCATTGAGAATCTTCATCGTTTGATTGAAAGTGATGATGGCTTGCAAGTGAAGAAGAAAATTGTTGAGATTTACAATAACAATGCCTCTTCAAATACCCAATCTGCAAGCATTCTTGTAAGCCAAGGAGCACCTCAAGTTCCTCCCCCTTCAACCATTTCTTCCATCCCTACTTATACCAATCTATAAGTCCATATGACTATGCATCAGGCTACTTCTTTCCCGATTTCCACTAGCATTCCTACTTCCTTTGTGGCATCGAAAGTCCCTTCCACTGGACTTTCACACCCCTTAGCATTCCTTTCACTTCCCCTAACATCACTTACACTCCCTCACCATTTTCCCTTCCACCTCAACCTACATACCCTGATCCCCTTCTTACACAACTCCTTACCACTATTTCATCTATGCAACATCAACTTTCCACCATTAGTCAAGGTCAACCCACTCCAACCACATACCATGTCCACAACAACCCCTTATCCTGAGAAATATTACATACCCCAATGCCACAAGGGATAGAAATGCCTTGGTTTGAGAAATACAGAGCAAAAGGAAATCCTATTAACCATGTCAATGCTTATACAACTTTGTGTAGTGACTTTTTCCTTGACGATAAACTTTTAGCAAAACTTTTTCCAAGGACCTTGAAAGATACTACATTAGAATGGTTTTCCAACTTTGCTAATCATTCCATTCATTCATTCAATGAATTGGTGGATGCTTTCATTAATAACTTTCAAGTTCATATGACACCTAAAAAGATAATGGTAGACCTTATGAGATGTAGACAAAACATGGATGAAAAAGTGATGGATTTCATCTCACGTTACCAATCCTTATATGCTTAAATTGATTTCAAGATTCCAGATGCACATCTGCAAAAGATGTTTATCAAAAACTTGCACACCAACCTTTAGGATAAACTCACCATGATAAAATTTCCTTCATTCATGCATTTATGTACAACCTTATGTGACTATCAAAATTTTATTTCAAGTTGTGATTCAAAATCCACTTCTAGCCGAGTTGACAAACTAGAACACACCAATCAAAACCAAAACAACACAGAAAACTTCCAAAAACCTAATAGAGGCTTTTTACAGTTTAATCCGCCTCCTCAACCTCAACCACAACCAACCCAATCCATTCCAAATCAAGTGGCCATTGTTAAGGAAACCGTGCCTTATCATTCTAGGGATCCAAAGAGACAATTCACTCCTTTACTTGATACTCTCCATAATACAATGAACCATTTAATTCAAAAATGCATGCTCACTTTGCTGCTTGTTAGACCACTTGATCCAAATTAACCGTTACCACCCAATTTCAAGCCTAACGCTTATTGTCACTTTCATCGCCAAAATGGACATGACACTGAACATTGTAAGAATACAAAACATTTAGTTCAAGACCTCATTGAGTTAGGCCACTTGTCCATTGAGGGTTTTAATGATCAAGGCAATAAGTCCGTTGCACCCCCTAACCATAATTTACAAATTTTCACCAACCCCATGCCTAAACATACTACCTCGTTTGTCAAGGCTAGTGAACCTTCAAACCCTAATGTAATGACTGTTGATACAAATAGTGAACAACACGATACAACTCCTATTGTTACACAAGTTAGTCCTATGGATAAATTTGTAGCTATGATAAACGTTATCCCTTGTAACGGCCGCACCACTAAGTCTCTTGATATCATTTTTTTTGTTAAAGACATACTACATTTAAGCTTCCTAATGGCCCTCTCTACATAGCTGGAAAAATATATGATAAGCCCACTAATGGGATATTAATAGATCCCACTTGTAGTGAGAACTTGATCACAGAGGAGTTTCTAGTATTATATGAACTATATCAAGATGAATATAATAAACCAAATGCATAGATCAAAAAACATAATGGTTTTTCTTGCCCTATGTTTGGATCAATCGTGCTACCCTTAAAAATAGGACCTAAAGCTTTGGATATAAGATTTTCAATTATTCCACAATCTGACCAATTTCATTTGTGGCTAGGCCTCCCTTGGCTTTGCTCAATGAAAGCAGTTCCATCAGTTGTTCATAAGTGTTTGAAGTTTCCACATGACAATGAGATATTCACCATATATCATAGTGGATTTAATCCTTTATTTTACAAAGGTAACTCCTCATTAGAAGCCTTTTGGCCTGAACCTATGGAACCGATCATCCCTCGCAAGGACTTCTTTTTCATAGCTTATGGAAAATTTAAAGCCAAAAAGATAGCCGAATTATCTCTTTGTAACTTTTCCCCACCTACTTTCGCACCTCCTATCATACACAAAACCATGCTTCAACCTGAGTATGACATTGATCAAACCCTCAAACCTCCTGAACAATCACTCCACGATATTTCCCCGCCATCATTTAAACAACCAAGGGAACATGAACCAAACCCTGCTCGACCTTCTTGCCTTAAACAAGTGTATAAAGCTAAAGAGAAAGTGGTTGATCCATCCTCTTCGAATTCTTCTGTTCTTCCCCCTTCAAAGGTTGAAGAACCTATGATGACTCAATCCGCTCTTACACCTTCACAACTACAAAATAGAATTAAATGGAACCACAATGCTAGGGAATGTAGGCATCATCGTTGTCTCCTTGCTTGTCAATCTCGCATAGCAGAAGATAAAGAAAATCAACCTTTACCTTTTATAGAAATAATAGATGACCACCCTCCTTGTCTTGACCCACCACAAGATAGTCCCATGCAACAATCACAAAAAATTGAACTAATTGAACCACCTCAACTTTTGATACATCCATCTTTAGAAATCACCCTTCGTCCTCCTATTGCCATTAATCTTGATGATGATGATGATGGTGATGATGATGAAGCGAAGATTTTTGAAATAGATGAAGAAGTGAATAATGATATAAATTCTTTATTTTCATCTACAATGAGCTTAAATGATACATCCTCTCCACCAAGTGAAGAACCTGGTACGACTCCTAGTTTGGCACTTGCAATTATTCCTTTGGATAGTCAACTGCCCTCACATTACACTGAACATGATTGGGAGGTGGATGACTTGTTGGATGGTTGACTTGCATTCGCCTAACTATCCTTTTTACTTTTCTCTTTTTCTTTTCATGTGTGTATCGTGTTCCCCTGTATCATGCATTTGATGTTCTCTCTCTTTGTACACTTCTTCTATTTGTAGCTCTATTCTTCTATTCGTCGTGCATTGTATTTTTCGTTTTTGTTTTGTGTTTTCTTTTTGGGGATGATGCAAAGCATAGAGACCCCTTATGTCTCTTCCATGTTGACCCACAAGGTCCTTATCTTTTTCTCTTTTTTTTTTGTGTTCTCCTCTTGGGGATGATGAAAAGCGTAGAGATGCCCTATGTCTCCTCCATGTTGATCCACAAGGTCCTTGTCTTTTTCTCTTTTTGTTTTTTTTTTTTCCTTTTGGGGATGACACAAATCACACTCTATGTCTCTTCCATGTTGACCCAAAAGGTTTTTGTCTTTTTGTCTTTTTTGGTTTTGTGTTCTCCTTTTGGGGATGACGCAAGGCATTGAGACAAAAATGTCTCCTTCATGTTGACCCAAAAGTTTTTCCTTTTCTTTTTCCTTTTCATTTTCATTCTTCTTGTGTTTTCCTTTTGGGGATGATGCAAAGTGTCGAGAGCACAATGTCTCTTCCATGTTGACTCAAAATAGACTTTCTTTTTCCTTTGTTTTCACTCTCTTTATGTCATTCTTCTAGTTTTATGTACCTTGGGGAACGATAACAGTTCTGAACTCTTTCATAAACACATTGCAACAATGAAAATACTAACCCCAAATCCATAGATCCCTTATGTGTTTGGTGTGCTTTCTTTTCTGGGGGGAAACTCCCTTTTTCTTTGATTTTCCTTTTCCTTGACATGACACAACCTAACTTTGAAACATATGACTTGGCATAAAGCTTTCCAAGTTGGTTCTCATGTCTTGTTTTCTTTTTTCTTTTTCTTTTCTTCTCTACTTTAAATTAATTGCTCACAGACTGATGTGTAGTAATTCCTTTAAAGTGGGGGGCATACATTACCATTAGGTCATTTGCATTTCTTGGTTCCTAGTGTAGCTTTGTTGTTTATATGATGTGTTTGTCACTTTGTGGATGACAGTGGGTGTGATGTCCTTCCTAAGTGTGATCTATCTTACCATATTACATTCCTCTTAGCGACCTTATGTAGCACATTGCATCCCCTAAGTTGTGAACATACTATTCTTTGATTGGTCCTCTCTTGGATACATTAGATACAATTTTCCCTAAGTGATTGACCTTTCATAAACTAAACAAGACTCCTTCAAACATCTTTTTACATTTTACATTTTACATTTTATATTTTATTTTTTTGCATTTTTACATTGTTGCATTTTGTATGGCCACCTTGCATAACACAACTTGCATGCCTGTGGTGCCATCTTGTTTTTTTCATGAGTTCTAAGCATACGAAGCTTTTCTTGTCTCATGAAGCTCAAATTGATAACAATTCCTTTTTCTTTGTGGCACCTTGTTAAAGTTATCAATGAGCAAAACTTTGACATGGTTGAGAGGAAGCCCACCTAGCGGCATGACTTTTCCCCATAGCCACTTTTGTGTTTGTGAGTGCATACCAAATAGTGTATGTATCTTACCTTTTTGGGCTTTCTCACCCCGTAAATAGCCTGAAGTTCTGTGTCCCCAAAGTGCGTATACAGTTGGGCTTTCTCACCTTGTGGACAACCTAAAGTTCCGTGGCCCGTGGCCCCAGAGTGAGTACACATTCTCTTTTTCAAACAATTAGCCTAGATCTCTTTTCACAACTAGTTGGATTGATGATCGAAGCTTCATCTAATTCTTTTTGACACTTGTGTGTTCCCTTGTTGTTATGTCTAGTTTTCCATGGGATCTTCATCTTGGGGGCTTGATCACCCCTCTTGATCATTGTCATTCCATCTTGCTAACATAAGTTCATTTGAACCCTCCCCTCGATATTCATGACTACTTTAGTGTAAGTTTGAAACAGGTTCATCCTCTCACTAAAGTGGGGGCTAAATCTGTCGTAGAAAAATGGTGCCTTGCCATTTTCATGGCCTTATAAGTATTGTTTCATGGTGTTGGAACTATGTTGCTCTAATTTTATGTTGTAACATGGCTTGAACATGCTTATTTATGTACTAAAACTCAAAGAACGATGTCTTATGAAGGTGTTGTGAAGTTTTGTAAGAAATTTCTACATTCTTCTAGACTCTATTTAATGTAATTTACCTAAAAATAACCTTTTCACTCATCAAAAATCCCTATTTTGAAGTGTTGTAAAGTCTTGTAACAAGCTTTCATGCTCTCGTAGAAATATTTTTACTATTTACAACCTTCTCATGCTTTATTTGGTCTCTTTATGCCCTCATAAGTTGTAATTAAGTGCATTTTTGAATGTTATCCTGACAAATGACATTAAATACAAATTTTTTCCCAACACATGTTTTTATGTCCTAGGTGGGACCCATTCACCATGGGTGGCGAATGAGTCCTCCTTGGCCCCAAATTAAAAATATTTCAAATTTCCTTTCGATATTTTATTCAAAATCACTTGATGACGGTCTGTGATGAGGTATGAACATATAATAAGGCACAATAATTGTATAGATAAGTGATTTTAACCTCATTTTACATCTCCTCACTCATTCAAGCATTCAAGCATTTTGCATCATCTTTTCAAGCACTATTCAAGTAGTTTGAAGTAGCCATTGACATTACTTCAGACTTGCATTATCAAGGGTTAGGTAAAGTTGATAGCATTTTCATGTTATTAGTTTATCTCTCTTTCAATTCATTATCTTTTCAAGGGTTTAATTACCAAAAGTGGGGTTTGACCAAGGAAAATCCCTATTCACTAACCCTCAATCATTTTTTCCCTATTGCATGTTTGTTTGCATCTTTTTGTATGTAGATTTGACAGGTTATTAGGTGTTGAAGATTTATTTTCAATTCAACTAGGTGCTTCAAGTCAACTTGAGTCAAATTCAAATCTTGGAGAGAGTTATTTGTCTATTTTCTGCAAAACTAACTTTAACAACCCAACAAGTAGACTTTTCCAAATTTGGTGTTGCAAAGTTGTCTCCCAATTTTTCAAAAATTTGGGAGAGGAATGATTCACCACCTATGGTGAATGAGTCCCACCTTAGTACTGGAAATCTAAATTTTTTTATATTCTGGATCCTGATAGACAAAAACCAACTCCTGACACTTTTTCACTAGGTGGAGGACTAATTTGCCACCCTAGGAAAATGATTCCCACTGTGAAAATTCAGTAATTTCCATCAACATTTAGAACACTACAGAATCATCAAAATTCATCTAGGTGCACTCAGATTCATCTCTATACTTTCTATTTTGCATTATTCCTTCATTTACATAGTTGCTTGCATATCACAATGTGTTTTCAGACATAGTTGTAATTGCACTTTTGCATTCTTTTTCAGTCATCCAGATTAGTCAATTGCATTTAGTTAAGTCCATTTAAATTAAACAACATTTCATACATCCTAATTTGAGTGATACATTAGCATTTTTGGTCCTATCTCTCTCCTTTTAGGTGAAAAACCCTAGGAGTGCAAGAGTAGTCCATAGGGTCCTAAAAATCTATGTTTCATATCCAGCTACATCTAAACAAGTAGGATCAATATTATCAAGACTTGGGTTTGAAAACATACTTGTATAGATTGTTTGAATAGGTGCATTTTCCATATCATTAGGAGGTGGATTTGAAGACATACCTGAAGTTGTTTGCATAGGTACTATTTCCATATCATTCAAAGTTGAAGTTGAAGGCATAGTTAGGTTTGTCTCCATAATTGAATTTTCTCCCATATTCACCATCTCCACATGTGCATCATCTACATTCATTTCATCATTCATGGATTCCTCTTCAACATTCATGGAACTAGATGCTTCCAAATTTTTCATTTCACAAATCCTTTCTCTTCTATCCCTTTGTCTTTTTGCCTCCATTTCTTTATTTGCTTGAATTTCTTTGGGTGTCATTAACTTTCTACATTTTTTTCTTTGTCTTTGCTTTGATCCCATGGTTACCAAACCCCTTTTGATGACAAAAAAAATGATTCAAGTAACCTATTTTCAAATTTCCATCTCCTTCAAATATTCAAATAAAACTATGTAGAATGAAGATCCTTTCTTCTATAAACTTTGAAGTACAAAAACATCATGAATACATCCAAAAGTTCTCTTTTTCCAAATCTTCTTGTAAAATGTTCTTGTACTTCATTCCACTTCAGAAAACTCAACCCCCACTTCTCTTCCAACAATTTGAATAGAATATGCCTTGCACAAGACAAATTTGTAATAAAAAATGCAGAAAATGGCACTTTCAAACCGTATTGTAGAAAAGGAATGTTGCAAGAAAAATGTGTTTTATCAGTATGTTCCAAATTAGGAAAAAAAAACTATATAAGGAACACATATGTGTTATAAAATGCATAAGCGTTCTATTTTTGGAAAGCGTACACGTTATATAATGCATACGTGTTACCTTTACCCAATGGGTTAATAGATAACACATGCATTATGAAACACATACATGTTTCATTTGAATAATGTGTACGTGTTATTTAAAAATTGAATTCCCAACCCACATGTATCCTTGGTTTTAGAATCTGGAAAGGCTTGGCAATATGAGCCTTAGCCTTTGACCTGCAACTAAAAACCTAAGGAAAATTTAAGAAGAATGTCCAACTTTGACAATATGGCTGATGGACTTTTTTTTCTGAATCAATCTATAAAATTAAAACCCATTAGAGAACACAATGTCTAGTTTCTAAATATATAATTTTTATTAAAATATGGTGTCACCACTTAGAAAGGAGGAGGATATTTTAGAAAGAAGTATTTTAGAGAAATAACATAAGAAATTAGATGACGTGTTGCTTGAGCCAATTAGAGAGATTAATGATATGTTACCCTCCTCATCATTGGAAAAATGTGAAAATAGTGTTGGAGGATCATAGGAAAGCCTAAAGAGGATATGTCCAATTTTGATAATTCTACAACAATGCAAGCTAGGTTAGATAGATAATAGATAACAAGTTAATGAGTTTTTTATTTGAAGGGAATCCAAATGAAGAGGACCTAAAAAAATTGGCAACATGATTTTTACACAAATTTGGAAACAATCTTATTGAAGAGGTAATGTAAGAGATTCTATTAGATGATCTAGAGATAAATTCAAGGGGTAAACTAATAGCTTCCCAAGTAGAAGTCATTAAATTTTTTAAAAAATCTCAAGAACATCAACCAAAGGGGAGAAAATCAAAGTCCATGAAAACCTAAGAGGAGGTGGCTGTTGGCCTTCAATCAACACTTGATATAAATCTTAGATTTGCTTTGAGGAGAGTTGATATATTTCCTCAAGTTAAATGAAGATTCTTTCATGGAATGTTGGGTGCTTACAATCCCCTAACAAGTGACACTTAATAAAGAATCATCTATATTTATGTAATTCCAATGTCCTTCAATAAATCAAATTAATTTCAAACAATGAGCTAGTAATATTTTTTTGATAAATGACACTGTAGAAATATGTTTTTGTTGAGTATCAGGGTAATACGAGTGGTCTAGTGGTTCTTTGGTCCCCTATTACAATGAAAATTTAAACAATATCTATTTGAAGTAACTAAATGTTTAGAAAATTCTATAGGCTCACCTTTGATCTTAGTTTTTGGTTAATCTTGATGTGTATGGTTCTTCTAACCTTGTTCAAAAGAAGAATATTTGGGATGTCTTAAAATTTTTAATTGATAATAGTGAAAATAGAATTGGTAATTCTTGGTGGTGATTGTAATGCAATCTATAGGTCAACTAGAAACATGGAGGGTTATCCTCTTTATCCAAGTATCAGTTGAATTTTAAGGAATTTATCAATGTAAATGATCTTATTGATGTACCTAGTTGCAATGGAGTGTTCACTTGGTCGAATAGGAGATCTAGCTTCTTCTATATTACACTAACATGTTTCTATTTTCCTCTAGCTAGACTTGTAAAAAAATATGCTATATTTGAGCTCTATAAGCCCTTATTCTATATCTAATAATTTCCCTATTACTTCATTTTTTTAGGATAGAGCCCCAAAGAGATGCCTTTTAAGCTTGAGATAATGTGGTTTAGGGATCTTTCATTTATGGGAAATTTGGAAGAATGGTGGAA